>VXBA01004614.1:71685-102672 GCA_013399895.1 Serilophus lunatus | reverse complement strand
TTTTTTTTTTTTTTAACAAATGTCATGCTCTTAAATTTGAATGCACTCAATTTATAGTGAAATCAAAAGTCTGACTAAGAAACATGGAGGAAAACATTTTATGACAAAAAAGTCTCAGTAAAAAAAGGTACTTCCTGTCTTAATGATAACCAACAAAGCATAGCTTAATTTGTGTAACAGTTTTAACTGGAAATACTGTTGTTTCTGCTCTAGTGCATATGTGATGGATTCCTACTGTGAGGAAGGGAGAAACTAGAGGGAATATGGGAGCTGCCACACTTAATCAAACTCTGTCATTGCAGCTGTTGGTGTTTGGTGGTAGTCTACAAAGAAGAGTGTAATACTAAATAAATAAAAGAATTACGAACACCATTGAGTGTGATGCTGATAAAAGCCCAACATTTTTAATGTCCATTTCAACTCTATATTTTTTGTGTTCATGTATCCTGCATAACTTTTTATTTTCAGGTATTATCTTGACAACTTCCCATGGCACTAATGCCTACGATTACAACTTGGTGGTAGCAGTAGTTTTTAATTTGTTTTCTCTAATTTTTTTATTTCAGTTACTATCTCAAATTTATCATTCTTGTTTTGTTTCTAATCTCATCCGTCACTGATTTGTATGACAGTTTTTCTGGGGCCCTGTCCACTTTGGATTCCATTTCCTAAATCTTTCTCTTCATCTATTTGCAAGTAGAGTGGTAAAATCTTCCCTTCTTTATGAAGCAAAGAGAGAGAGTGAGAGGTTGAAAAGAGAATGCAGCTCAGACTCTGTCCTCTTGGCTTGTAAAGGACAGGTTATAAGATTGCCAGCCTTAAAGCATGATGTGACTGGCTGGCAAAAGCATAGGCAATCTTCCTCAGCCAACCCACCTTGTTCTGCCTTCAGGCTGGATTCGGCTTCCCATTTCACTTGGAAGACAGAATTGTGCTAAACTACAGGAGCCTTGGAAATAATTTTGTCAGAGATTCATGCATACATACTGCTTTTTTTGCTTGTAATTTTGAGAGGACAATAGAAGTGCTGATGTTGTAACATCACAGAATCATTTATGTTGGAAAAGACCTTTAAGACTATCAAATCCAACTGTTATATCTGTTTAACCATATTGTGCTCGTGTATTCTCACTCTTACATTTAAGGAGGACCCCAGCATTAAAAAGCAGAACATAGGTTACAAAAGATTTATTTCAATGTAAAAAATATCTTGAGGAATGTTCTTTGTGATCTATTGGTCGCTCACAGTTACTCTAAGTCCATTTCTAAATAGCAGAGTGTATCTTCTTTGCTTGTGTTCAGTACTGTACATTTTCATTTTCATGCCTTGTTTCCATTAATTTAACTGAGATGCCCATTAACCCGTTTTTCCGATTACCAGAATACTTTGAAACAGGCCAGATTTCCACTAGAAAGCCTGACGTATGTATAAATCTTCCTATAAGAAAAAGAAATAGTCCAAAACACTTTAGTGTCTACAGGTCAACTATGTATTCTGTAAAACACAGTTTTGTGTAGCAGAGGGAAGTGAAAAACATTTTCATAAATCCATTTAAAAGATAGAGGATTTTTTCATCAGTGTCCTTTTGAATCAGATCTATGACTTAATGCCTTTCTTGACATTTTAGCACTAAGAAGTATATCTCTGTGCTAACTAAGGAGAGGTTGCAGACTATTTTGGATTGACTTAATCTCATGTGTACAGCTGCTTGAAGCAAGGGAGGAGGGTAGAAAAAGTGACTTAAAAATGGTTCTTCTGCTCCTTTGGTATTTCTTCATTGTAGAATGTGAAGAATAAGAGTTATGTTTGTAAGGCTCTGCGAAGATGCTACAGATATGCTCTGTATGTCCCAGTTATGCTCCAGAGCATGTACTGCTCCCTCTGCCAGTGTCCATGGGACCTAGGGTCAAGGTGGTGGAGGTGATGGCATTGTCACAGACCATCTCTATATTTCCTCCTGACCATAAGCTGCTCCCCAAGTTCTGGTGGCAGAGTCTTGAGCACTGGGCACTGGATTTGCTCCAGGTGACTGCCAAAGGTGCAGATCATAGACTCAGAATCATAGAGTGGCTTGGTTTGGAAGGAACCTTAAAGATTATCTAGTACCAAAACCACTTCCATGAGAAGGGACACTTTTCACTACACCGGGTTTCTCAGAGGGATGAGTTATCTCTGGGCAACCCATTTCAGAGCCTTGCTACCCTCACGGTAAAGAATTCTTTCCTGATATCTAAACCTACTCTCCTTCAGTTTGAATCAAATCCTGCTTGTCCTGTCACTACAAGCTGTTGTAAATAATCCCTCTCCATCTTTCTTGAAGGCTCTCTTCAGGTCCTGAAAGGCACAATTATGTCACCCTGAAACCTTCTCTTTTCCAGGCTAAACAATCACAATTCTCTAAGCCTTTTCTCATAGGAGAGCTGCTCCATCCCCCTAATCAACTTCGTGGCCTTGTTTGGGCTTGCTCCAACAGGTCAGGAAAGATGGGGTTTGTTGTGCTTTCCTGCGAGTAATTTTGTAAAAGCCTTGTAATGGTTTAATTATAGTAGGGATTTTTTTTAAGCTGCACAACACAGGACTAAATTCAGTGCAGGTCTTCACATCTCTGTGTGGGAAAAGGTTTTCCATGCCACATAAAAGTGCTGGTGGTTGATAAAAGGAGTCTGATACTCCACGCAACCTGACCCATAAACTTGGTTTAGGAAGGGTGCCCTTGTCTCAGCAGGATTTTGCTGAGATGTTGCAATAGGGTTGGTGTCTGGTAGTTTTGCCATTGTTTGGCAGAATCTGTATTTATAATTTAGGCTCTGCAGTATTGAGGTATTGTAGAAATAATAATGTTGTGATGCTTTGAAAAATAGCCACTATTTTCTGGAAATACTGAATTCATTTATGCTTTCAAATGTCAAAAGTAATTTTCAAATGTCAAAAGTAATTTTCAAAATACACGGTGGCAGTCAATATTTTTGTAACACTTTTCCAAATAATTAGGCATTCCATTATTTTAAAATTGAGATTTGCAAAACAACTCCGAAATTTGATTTGATACTTTTTGATTTGCTTTCTTCTGTCTTTATTCAATGTTAACACATTGACAATTAACATTTTGCACCTGCACAGTTCACTCAGCCATATGCTTTGGTACACTTGTGTAGATTGATAAAGACACATAAACACTGTTACTATTCAAAATGTCTTCCGGACAGTGTGTGTTTTCTGGTAGGTAATTCCAAAAGAAAATGATGCTATCATACTAGAAGGGTATTAAAATACTGTTGTTCAGTCTTCAACAAAGGAAGTGTTTAATCTGGATGCTTTTACTAGAGGAAAGTCTTCTGAAATTGCTTGAGATGGAGTTGTTTCTCTTTGAGAAAACTTCTCATTTTCCACTAAGTGTTTGGAAACCAAGGGCTATTATTACTATTTCTTTTATTTTATTCAGCTGCAATGACTGAGAGTCAGGAACCTCACCTGCAATGATGTGAGGGCAAGTAACGTTTGTGGTCAAAGCGTCCTTCATTAGAGCCCTCTAGCCTAAGGGACAGCCAGTCTGGTTGGCTGACAGACTGAAAACTGAACATCATCAAAACTATTAAAATTCTTCTTCAGCCAGCCAAATAGATGTGTATTCCCACTTCCTCCACACCCCAAATTTCCCTCTCCTTTTCCCAGACAGCAGAAAACAGTCTGTCAAGCACCAGAGCCATGCCACATCTACACATGACAGCTATTGAAATTAATAATAAAACACCTCAGTTGAGGTTTTCTTCCCTAGTACCAGATTTTCTAGCACAGTGTTTCTCTTTAGCAGCTCATTTGACACTGGACGCCTGACCTCTGCTACCATAATAGCTGTTAATGGAAACTTCACCTCATGCAATGATAAGATGGGTTTTTGGCAGCTGGGAGAGATTATGAAGGGTAAGAACAATCTTAGCTGGAATCAGAAGAAAAGAAAGCATCTGTACCTTGAGAAACACTCATCTGGTTTTCATTATACACCAAGCCTATATTTATTACAAAGACTAGCCAAGAGACAGAAAATGATTGGTCTCTGCACTCCGAGCAGGGAGGCTTGTGTTGGCTTGATAAATTCTTCCTTTCTTCTCGCTTGTATGACTGCAAGTGACCAGAGCTATTCAAAACTGCTGGGAGCCTGTCTCACAGACCATCTTCTGGGAGTGGTCTTCATCGTGTTTTTCTTTCAGTGTTGCCAGTCTTTCCCTCCTAAAATGGAAACCAAAGGAGATGAAGCAAAACAAGGGGGAAAAAGTTGCTTATTTCTTTATACAGCAATTTTACTACATCAGACATCAAGTAAATAATAATTTCTTCAAAGACTTTAGTTAGACTAGACTGGAAACCTGTTTTCCTAAACATATGTGAGTGGTGAGAAACATCTCTGGCCATAGAGGAGGTTAATTAAAATTCAGAATTTGAAAGATCAGTCATTAAAAGTGAAAATCTGAAAACCTCTGTTAAAGAGAGCCTTTGATTAAAAAAAAAAAAAAAAAGTTGTTTTATATTCTGTCTTTTGTCCAAACCTAGGGAACACCAGAGATCGAGCTAAGCTGTCACTAAAGATTAAGAGACAACAGCTACCAGCCACAAAATGTTTGGATGTGTCACTAAAGGCACTGTGAAGGGAGCCAAGTGAGTCAAGTAAGCAGAAAGCTGTGGCTGAAAACTTTGATTTAGTTATAGCTGAGTAAACATGGGGCTAAACTGCTGTAAACAAGTGTGGAGTTCTGCCACATGTCATTTACATCTGAAGTGAAAATTAAATTATACAAGGCAGAGGGGAAGACCCTTGAGAATCCTTTTTTTTCTGCTGAAATTAAGTTGTAAGTTACAAGAGTGGGAGATAGGAATTGTCTTTTTAGCTTTTCCAAAAAGGATGGGAGTTGGAGGCTTCCACTACATGTTTGATCTGTTACAGCTGCTCCTGAGGAAGCTTGTTCTCTTGAGATCGTAGGAGATGTTATAGTAGTATTTTCTACACTCATCTGCAAAAACCTGCAAAGAAAGCGTGGCATGCAACATGCCTGCCATCATCAGAATCATCTTTTTTTTTTTAACTGTCTGCTGAGGTTTTTGAACATGTGTGTTTTTGTATGAAGAAATTTAAATTGTTCAGAAATCAATATTGCCATTGTTGCTGGAGGTGCCAAAATTCAATTCAGAACTTCAGGGTTGATTTAAAACCAGCATGTTCTTCCAGTGCCAGATGATAGTGAGTTAGATATGGGACCTCATCCATAGTAAATGGTGCAGTGTGTATATAAGGTAGTGTCAGGCAAGGACAGAATTTTTTCTTGTACAACTGCCATTGAGTTCCTCCCTACTCTCTATATTTATATTCCTATATTTATATATATTATGAGATTAATCCCACCTGTCTTCTATCTGCTTAATGCCATGACCAGCTACCAAAGTTAAGAAATTTAGCCTTCTACTGATATGCAAGAATTTAGACCTGTAAACTTTATTTGATTGATGAGTCAATCAAATAAAACATTACAAATCACCAAACCTGATTTAATAGACTGCTTTAGTCATGCTTTATAAAGGCTTTAGGGTCACATGAGCAGTGAGTGAAGTAAAGGGTGATTTGAAATAGAATCAATCAAACAATGATTAGGGTTAGATAGGACCTTAAAGGTCACCTAGCTCTATGGGCAGGGGTGCTGATCAGGTTACTGAGGGCCACATCCATCTTAGCCTTGAGCACTTCCAGGGTTGGGGCATCTACAACCTCTCAGGATGAATAGTTTTCAAATCAGTAAAAATTTCTTCGATGCTTTCACAAGAAAAGATTGCTATAAATGATAAACAGTTTAGATACAGATCTGAAAAAGCACCCAATTCCTATTAAGATGTCTTCCTCCCTCTTTTCCGTCTATGAGGATCTGGACACTTCACTGTTAAGGTTTTCTGGGGATGGCCTAGTCAGACTTTTCAGGCAGCAATATGTGGAGGAAGCTACATCTTCTGGAACTGGAACTACTTCAGAGCTGTGTAAGTGATGACTGCTGACACTGTGTTTAAAATTCCCTAAAAGAAGGAAATTCTTCACAAACTTCAAAGATTTTTGTTTTGTTTTGTTTTTGTTTTTGTTTTTTAATGAGAGTCCATTTTGCTCTTTTGCACCCTTCTAAATTGTGGCTGGAATTTGATGGGAGTACTTTTGTTTTCCTGTCTATGAAAGCAACCAATGTATTTTTAGAATACAAGATAAAAAGCTTTACTGGGGCTTTTAAAGAAGTATGTCTCACTGGATCAGGTGAGGAGTAAAACTGTTGCCCTGCAATTGGTTGGAAATAATTTATGGAATTGTTATTATTCTGTTGGTATGTTTTATATCAAAGTATTTCTCTGTTAGATAAGTTCTACTGAAACTGTCAAATAGTTGTTTCCATGGTGGAGGGTGATGTTACAGTATGAGAAAAAAGTCACCCAGGAAATCCCGAAATGTTTGTGTAAATGGATTTTAAGAGCTATATTTGTTTCATAAGGATGAATCTTATCTTGCATATAGAGAGACAAAGCATTGCTTTAGGTTATGGTGCATTTAACTGGTTTTTACCCACTTAAACATGACTTTTTTATTTAGGTTATATATCAAAGCATGCTCTTTACTCTTAGGAAGGAGACAGGCACCTTTTAAAGACTGTATTGTCTTCACTCAGAAACCATTTTAAAAAGGGATGATCAGCCATTGCAGGTTCCTCTTCCCATCTTGCCTTCCCTAAACTTTGAGTGAAAAAGTCTAGATCTAGAAGGAGTCAGAAAGATGAGCCCAACATTAAGAAGAGTGAGACTCATTTCTATGCTTTCTCATGTGTTTTAGAATGAATAGAACAAAAAAAGAAACCACTCATGTATTGGCATGATGAGTTCTTTGCCTCTGGATAAATCCTTAAGAGCCTACTGTATATGAACAAGAATTTCTGGTGGTCTATGTCTCTAATTTCTGATCTGATTTCAGTTGTCAGGGTGTGAGGCCAAACACAATGAAAGCTTCAGAGTGGTCAATTATTTGTTATTTTTGGCTGCTAGTGATGAAAATTTCTCAGAGCAGGTGTGTGTCATGATGCAGCAATCCATGTGTCAATGTCTTGAACAAGGTCTAGGAACAAGACCAAATATCTCTGTACCACAATTATTCCAGCATATATTGGCTTTGATTTTTTTCTTTTTTCAAATGCAGCTGCAATTTTTTGTCCCACCTAAGTTCTACTGAAACCTAGAGATACTAAATTAAAAAAAACCCCCAGAATACTTCCCAAGCAACAGCAGCAGTTGGAATATACAAATGAGATGTTCCACTAAATAAAAGCAGGAGAAATTTAAAAAGAAACTTTCCATTTAGCAGGAGCAGTGTAATTGTAGACATGATAAAAAAATCCATTAAGTAGCTTTGGAAATGGTTGTAAACAGCTTTTGGAAAGAACAGGGTGGAGGAAGTGGCTGTCATTTGGCATGGACAATCCTATTAATAAGAGAATTTCTGAAGTACTGTGTAAATTTTCCTGCTCCTGTCTTCCCCTTTCATATTTTACTACATTTCATACTTGGGTGATAGAACTTGCAAGAAGAGTATAATTTTTCTTGAGCTTGAAGCTTTTATTGTGTTACAGCTGAAGCTTATCAATGGAAGGGAAGGATGCCAGGAAAGGAGAAATTATGAAAGTCAGGGTAAATAAGCTCTCAATAATTCCTTATGTGTTCTTATGAAGAGGGATATTTGGGTATGTCAGTAGTAGGGCTAGCAGGACCTTTTGAAGTAACAGCTCTGTGCTCTGTGCCAATGAGCACTCAGGTGGCTTTTCTTCATTTCCTTGATTAGTGACAAGCTCAGCAGAGACCAAGGCTGTAGATGCAGGATAAGACCGCCCTCAACCCTTCATAACCCTCCAGAACTGTCTGAATCACTGGGAAGAAGGGAGCTGTGGTAAGCTTGCACAACATCCCTGACCCAGGTAATCATTGATCCAACATTCCAGGTTACGTGTGCCAGCTGAACATGGTGTGTTTGTTCACAGAGTGTTATCCCACCACAGGAATTCAGGAAATGAGATAGTGGATGTGATGCTTTATATGATGGAGCATCGCACTGTAAGTGCCTCATCACCTCTGCCAGCTGGTGAAATGTCTCCTCCTGTTCTCCCCTTATATTTTCATGGTCCATATCATAATTTCTCTTTCATAGGTACAGATCTATGGCTGGATGTGGCCAGGCAGAAAGGGACCTGCAGGTACTGATTGACAGCAGGATAAACATGAGCCAGCAGTGGGTCCAGGTGGCCAGGAAGGCAAATGGCATCCTGGCCTGTATCAGGAATAGTGTGGCAAGCAGTACTAGGGAAGTTACCCTTCCTCTGTACTCGGCACTGGTGAAGCCGCACCTTAAGTGCTGTGTCCAGTTCTGGGCCCCTAAGTTCATGGAGAGTATTGAGGTGCTGGAGTGGATCCAAAGAAGGGTAATAAGGGTGGTGAAGGGACTGGAGCACAAGTCCTCTGAGGAGCAGCTGAGGGAGCTGGGGTTGTTCAGCCTGGAGAAGAGAATACACAGGGGAGACCTTATCACTCTCTACAGCTGCCTGAAAGGTTGTAGTCAGGTGGAGGTCGATCTCTTCTCCCAGGCAACCGGCAGGGACACTAGGACAAGAGGGTGCAGTCTTAGGCTGGACCAGGGGAAGTTTAGGTTGGACATTAGAAGGAGTGACTGGGCATTGGAATGGGCTGCCCAGAGAGGTGGTGGAGTCTGTGTCCCTAGAGGGATTTAAGAAGAGTCTGGATGTGGCACTTAGGGCCATGATCTAGTAGAGAAGGTGGTGTTAGGTCAAAGGCTGGACTTTATGATCTCAGAGGTCTTTTCCAACCTAGCTGATTGTGTGATATCATGTTTTTCTGGGCATCCTCCTATTTTTCTGCTTCAGCAAATCACCTGATGTACCAATATAATTATGCTGAGAGTTGCTTGGCTGTATCATATACAAATATCTGGTATCAATAAAAAACTGCTCTGTTACAGTAGTGAAGAAGCAGTGACAGCAACTCTGACGTTACTTGTGGGAATATGCTTGTGCCCTGTGTTATTTCTGGCTGTCTGAGTGGAGGAATTTGTACCAAAGTGTCTAGATCATTCCTCTTACATATCTAATCTATAGTAAATATTTGTAGCTGCAGTTTAAAGTTTACATTATTTTGATGTACAGCATGCTGCTTATTGTAAATACTAGATGCTAAGAGGAGCTTTGTAAAAGTTAGAATATTACTTCATATTTAAAGCCTTCTTGATTAGAAACAAGCACACTCCACCTTATATGTGATTTCTATGGTTTCTTGCACGTTAAATGAGTTCTTTGTACTCAGATTTTTAATGCATGTATTTGCTGTAACATGAGCCCATTTTTAAATGCTAAATAACATAAATCACCATTCACTTTGTAAAAGAGTTACATTCTAAACCAGCTGTTCAGCAGTAAAATGAACTTTAATTGAATTTATAAAGTGGTAAAGTTTTTTTCTTGATATTTGTGGTAGGGCGAAGGGGGACTAATTGTTTGTAGAACTGGTTATCAACCAGCACTGACTTTGATAAGCTAGGGACCAAAAGGAAAAAAACCCTACAACTTTTTTTTGCTAAGAATGCCTGCGTATTTAAACAGTAGAAGAAAGTGTACACAGAATACAAATAAAACAAACCTAGACTTGATTACTAGTTTCAAAATCTTCCTGAAGAAAAATACGGAATTAGAAGAATTGTTAAGAAAGACCACAGTAACAAATGCCAGAAACCATGAGGGCATGAATTAATGCTGCAGAATCAACTGCTCACAGATAATAAATATATAGTTTAGGAAACAGAAAACAACACAGATTTCTGATAACTAGTGCCTTTTGTAATGGCCACCAAAATGTTGGTCTGACAAGGTTGTCTACAGGCAAAGTAATAATCGAGCAGAATCTGGAGTATAATTGGATATGCCAAGTAAAAGAACAATATCTTTGTATGAGACTCAAACTACTTTCACAATTCAAATGAATTGTACTGGGAAGAGAGGAGCCATGAAGAAGGCACAGCTTCAGTTGTTTAAGTAGACACAGCTCCCTAATCCTTCAGCAGATCTGCTTTCATTCATACCAGCTGAAAATCTGACCCCTGGCACTTTCAGACTTCCTTGCAGAGTGTTATTTGATTAGAAAACAGAATTAATGATTGTGAAGTGTTTGAAGAGAATGAGGGAAAAATTGTCTTGGTAATAAATCTTGTGCATAATGCAGGGTTAGAGCAGCACAGTTGTGACAGTGCTGCACATCAAGGATGATGCCCCCAGCCTCAGTGAAGCTGAGTTACCTCAGGGTAAAAGAAAAAAGAAACACTGATACATTATGGATTAGAATTTTATTCAGCTATGTAAACAACACTAGTCCACTGGGGCATGGTATATTGATGGCTTTTGGTTTCTGTTTTCTTTCTTTTTAAATAGAATAAGAAAATCCTTCTCCAAGTTGAGTAACTAATTGCATTGTGGAAGACAGAGATCCTTTCTGGTCGCTTCCATCACATTGTTGTCAAGATTTCTGAGGATTAAAAACTTTTAAACAGCTTTCAAAAATAAATACAGAGAGTAATTTAGATCAGTGGCAATCAAGTAAGAGTTTGAAGTAACATCTTTGAACATACAATAATTATTAGAACACAAGCAAGAGGGAAAAAAAAATTTCTCTATTTAAAAAAGCAAACAAACATAATATACCGAGTGGCCTGCTTGCAATACCTGCAGTTCTGCGTTTTTTAACAAATTACTTATGGCAATTGTGAAGATGAGAATAGTTTGCAAAATAGTGAGTGTTGGCTAGTGGAAAAGTTAACCTGAGATTTTAAAAACATGTTGAAGGACTTGTGCTGTATTATTTCTAGTATATGTCTCTACTCCAATTTCTGTATTTCAGTGAACTGCTGGAGAGAGCACCACAGAGAGGTGGCTGCATGTGTGTGACTCTGAATACAAGTTTTTTCTTTGGAAGGCTAGTATGGATTTAACTGAAAAATAAAGCTCTGTTTTGTCGGCTTTGGGAGATAATAGGGCAATTACCTGAGCTTGCAGCTGTCAGACTTTTCCCATGCAAATTTAAAGAACCCTTATAGTGCTTAATGAAGATTTTGTGCTCTGATCAATTATCTTCAGGAAATAGCTGTGCTGTAATTGGCAGCTTAAAAGAGAGTCAATTAGAAAGATATTTGTGGGACAGCAGCCCTCTGTGGTGGGCAAAGTTAAGGCAATAGCATGTTTTCTTTGGAGAACACCATTACAAATTTGAAGTTGCCTTGTACTGTTTTTATCATGAGAAAAATAAAAAGAAAGTACACAAATGGAAAAGAATAAATTACATACAACCACATTTCTAGACTGAAAAATGCCTAATGATTCCACTATGTGAGGAGCAGACAGTGCCCTATCTAATCCGCATTAGTGTGCACATAGACCTGAATGTGGTAGTTCTAGAAATGACAAAAACGAGATCAAAAGGGGAGTGATGTAGTAGATTTCCTGTAGATTTTAATTTCATTGTGGTTTATTGACTGCTGGAGTATCTCCCATGCAATTCTTCACGGAATGTAGGGTTTTACAAGGAAGTTTGGTTTGTCTCAGTTTTAAAAGCCACTGTTTAAAGCATCAGTAATCTGACCATTTCATAGCTTTGAATGATTACTTGTTACATATGTGATGAAATGAAACAAAACAGAAAAGGGTGCCAAAATGCAGCCTGTATTCAGCTTAGACAAGTTATATTGAAAAATAAATGTGATTTAGTATTAAAAGGCTGTTGTGGTTTAATTTGCAGATTTAATGAGGAATAAGTATTTATACAAGTCTTTTTGCTTTTGTAATGAAGTATCAAATTGGCACTATTCCAGGCCGCTCTCTATTATACATGAAGTTGATTGTGCTACTAAAGCACTTGCTCCAATTTGTAGAAAAGAAGAACAATAAAAATTCCTCCTGAAATACAGAAAGGGGGTAGTAGGAAGATACTCAAAATATAATTAAAATAATAAGCTATTTTTTGCCTTTTCATTCGATGATGAAAAGATGTTCATCTTCTGGAAGTCTATTAGGAAATGCTGAATTACTTTCTTTTAATTTATTTCTGAGAAGTAAAGTCAAAAGAGGAGGGATTGCTAGATCTTTAAAGGTAAAGATTCTGGATGGCTGCTACTTGTTATGTTAAAATCATAGTTAGGTTAAATTACTGCAAAAACATCAAGTAGGAAAAAGTATAATTAGTAAACCCTAATCCCCACTAAAAACATGAGAAAGCCACATGTAAGAGTTATCCCAGGGGATGTGTAAGAGACTTGGTCTTTGTAGGCTGCACTGGGTAAATGCACTACTAGTAGAATAAATCAGAAATTTGCCTACGATGTGAAATGCAGTTCTCACACATTCTGGGGTTCTCTAACACAGAATTTCTTTGAAACAAAGATTTTCTGTTTGGAAAAGTGTTTGGGATCTTACTGGGTGGCAATACCTAATTTTTTTCCCAGATGAGTGACAGAGTTAGCAGCTGAAGAGAAAGCAAAGATGTCTGTGGATCTATAAGCACACTTCAGATATTCACCAGCCAAAGCAACTGGCTGAGTGGCCCTGGTGTTAATTATAAGTTCATTGTGATAGAGGAGTCTGGAGCTTTGTAAGGAGGTGTTTGGTGTTCAGGGTGTCATTGCAGGGGAGAGCTCTCAGTGCAGTGATGAGCCGAAGCAGGGGTCCTGAGAGTGGGCTCTAGAGAAAAGAGCCCCTGACCGAAAAGAACTAAATCATTCTGTCATGTTGGTGAGATGTTGCAGAATTAGATGTGCATCCCTGTGGTTTCTTTGGATCACATGAAGGTATTTCAGTTCACTTATAAAGACCTGGAATCTTTCCCTTAAGGTTCAGGCATCTAGAACTCTGTCAAAAGTTTATGTCAAATATGGTTTTATGCATTGATTTAATTTTTAGAGTGTGGAATCCCTATTGGCTCCCCTTGTTTTTTATTTGAGCAAAGAAGGAAATGTGTCTATGTGCAAATGTGTGCAAGGGAGATCACAGTCATTGTGGCATCCTCTTTGGGACGGGAAGGTTATGTTCCTGTTGTTCTGAAGCCTGTTTCTGAGTTTAGCATCCAGCTGATTTTAGACAGGATATAAAAACAGGCAATGAGTTGATGCCAGGTATTGCCCATCCCAACCATGTGTTTTCCTTTTCTCAGTGATTCACCACAATGGGGTAAATTACCAATGAGAGAATATCCCTTGCATCCTTCTCCTTCATCCTCTCACTCCCTCCTTTCCATCCTGGTCCTCCAATCGCTCTGAGACATTCACCTTTCCAGGCCATGGCATAACACCTGTGATGTTGCAGCATCAGCAAGAAATTTTATTTGTGGCTGCTTTTTCTTGTCATTATACTATGAAAAATATCTTTTAAGTACCTCTGGGACATCTAGTGGATAAAAGAGTTGGGTAGATATCAAGCTTTTTCAGTGCCTTCTAGTCAAATGTGACTGGGAGCAATGAGTTCATACATTTTCAGTGCTACATGGTAACATGCAGGTGGCCCAATTTTGATTTAATGACTTGACTGCTTTGCTGATCGTAACTGTAAATAATTCAGGTCATCTTCCCATACAAGAGTGGAAAGAGCGAGAAATTGTTAGCTCTTACTTGGGGTATAAATTAAAGACAATTGAACTGCAGATGAATAATTTCTTTTGAAAATGCTTTTAGAGTTCTAGAAGGTTATTTTAGCTATTAGCTCACTTGTAATTTGGATGCAAGTATAAAAATATTGTTTAAGAAATCTACTGGAAATAATAGAAAGATATAAGCATCCAGCATTCCTAAAAATTTTTAGGAGTTTTTGGGGAAAAAAATTCAATGTTTACTTTTTTATCTTTTTTTCTTCTTCCTTCTACTCCCTTACTAAGAAGTAGACTATTAGACAATAAATGCCGTCCCTTTGAGCTCAGAAGTTTCCATTTCAGAATCCTAAAATAGCTTAAAAATCAAGTGCTTGTATGATTTTCAAATTTTGTCAATAGTATTTTTTAGCAGGAAAGAAACAAACAACAAAAAACCTGACTTGAAAGTTTTTATATAACTCTTTAATGCAATGAAGCGGTCTTGCCCCAGAACAGACAACAGAAGGTGACAGATCCATCTATCGCTTAATTCTTTTGTTAAGGGAAGCTACATCTTAAAGCAAGTGCTAAACATCTGGAGCATAAGGAAACCTCAGAACTCTAAGGATTTTAAATGGGCAGGTCTTGTTTGTTTGTTTGTTTTTGTCAAAGCAGTACAAAACTTTGTGTGCACTGCCCTATCCAACAATATTTTGACTGTAACTGCTAAATGCTGAAAGAGGAAAACGCCATTTGCTTGTTAACCATTGCCACCAAAGAGAACTCCATGGGCTTGTGGAGTAAAAACCAGCTGCAAAAAGGGCAATAAATAATATGATTTGTTCTATCATCCCAATGTCAGGTCTATATTAATTGATCAAAAAATTGTTAATCAATAACCTGAATAGAATTACTGACAATACATTGAGGAGTTAGAACCAACACAGCAAGTGACTTTCATATCAAAGACTAATAAGAGTCTCTTTCCATGCAATACTAAGTTAACCTTTAGTACCTATAATATTTACAAATCTTTACCTAAATTTAGTTAATTGATTCAGTTGCCAAAGTCAGACTTAAATTTTTTCCTTATCTACTTCCATCTCTTGCTTTTTAAAAACATATTATATCTTGCAGAAAAATATTCTAATGCAATTAGTCTCATTTAGTCTCTAAATTTTAATTATACACGGAGTAATGTTCTACAGCTGTAGTATAACTTCAGGAATAGACTTGGATGCTGCATTAAATGAGGAAGAGCTAAATCGAAATAAAGAACAAAACACATGCCAAAATGTGAGTTTTTTTGTGAACTAGAAGATATTAAAGATTAAAAAAAAAGTGGAAGAAAATTCTCATTAAAAACTTTGCTTTTAGAAATAGTTAAAATTGGTAGATATTGGTAAAGGAAGAGCTTCAAGCTGGGGTCTCTTGCCTTTTCCTCTACCTCTTTCCTAAAGGCAGAACGCGGCAGCTGTCCTATCTGACTTGGCTCATGGGCTTGTCAGCATAAATGCCATATTAGCTATCCTACAAGCATAAATTGACTCTTGTTGAATTTTAATTAATAAAGAGAACAATCTGTGTATGGAAAGGATGAAATTAGAGAATGAGGGAAAAAAATCTAAAAATGCTGTGAAAAAAGTGAGCTGACAGTGGGGTCAAATGCTGAAGACTATTACATACAAATGCACAGTAAATCAGGGCTCATTTTGCATTTACTTTATTATGGAAATGTGAACTTTTGACATTTTACATGAAATTCCAATATTCAAAGACATTTACTTATATAAATAAACTTGGTCGCACATATCTACATGTTTAACATATTTAGGAATTACTCTGCCGCACAATAACGGGAATTTTTTTAATTCCAGAGTTTTCTTTCATATGCTAGCCTGACTCCAGGAAGGAGAGTGAGCTGTCAAGCCACAAAAATAGAGGTTAATGTGATTTTTCCTACATGTCACGTGTTGCCCTGTAAGGACAAACTTTTTCCCTTTCCATGTCCTGTGTCCCCAGTTGGTGTTTGGTGCTACCTTCCCACATCTGTTCCTGGACTCTCCTCTCTCTGTGCTCCTGGCTTCCTCGTGCCTCCAGCAGCCGTTACAATTCCCTATGCTGAGCTGATTTATTGACCTGTAAGTGGTAGGAGTGAAGGGTGAAGGGAAGTGTGTGTGGGAGATGGGGTGGTGGGTGGAGAAGAGGGTCCTATGGCGAAGCCTGAAAGGTAGGAAATCTGCCATAGCTCATGCATACTGCCTGAAGCCAGATGCCTTCTGCATTGACGCATTATCTGAGGGTTATCTCCATACTATTCTTCCAGGGGATGCTGGTTTATCTGAAGGTGAATGATATATGGAAAACAGGGTAATTCTTCTTTTATCATTTATAACCAGTCCAATACTTATTGCAGAAGATCAGACTAGAAGATAATCATAGTTCAGGTTGTTCCAGTGTTAAAATCTATTATGTGTTTGGTACAGTGCCTTTTTAGCTCCGAGATGATAATTTATAGCATTTAGAAACTTTCTTATGTTTTACCATTTGCTGACTGAGACCTTTAGCATATGCCAAGCATATGGTGAATTTCAGTGTGCTTAAATTATAGCAGCAAGGTGCTATATTCCTATTACTTAATTGTTTTTAATTGCCCGCTATGGCATGAGAACTACAGATGGGTCATTTTCTTAATAAGTTAGATGAATAGAAAAATAAATCTTTGCTTGTTGATTTGCTAATGTATTCACTTTGTTTCTGAGCAATAGCAAGAGATCTGGTAACAGTAAGATAGCTGACAGCATTACCTTCTACTCAAACAAAGGATAAATCCCTCACATTTCTAAGTAGCTTGATGAAACAGTGCTTGTAAAAGACTTAGTTTAGACATAGAAGCGTTACAAGGTAAAATTTTCCTATTATTTTTCTCTTTCACACAGTGTGAATACAGTCACAGTTCCCACTGATGTTGGGTAACATGCTTTGAGTGCCTGTTTTAGGTGTATCAAACCTGGTTGTGAGGCTGTGATTTAGCA
Source organism: Serilophus lunatus (assembly GCA_013399895.1). Classification (NCBI taxonomy): domain Eukaryota; kingdom Metazoa; phylum Chordata; class Aves; order Passeriformes; family Eurylaimidae; genus Serilophus; species Serilophus lunatus. The sequence goes on along the minus strand of VXBA01004614.1, from coordinate 85,962 downwards.
TTTTATTTGGAACTGTAAATAGTTCTGAGATGAGGTTCTGGGAGATGCAGGACAAGCAATCAGCAATTACGCACTGAAGCTAAGAGACGTAGAAAAAACTAAAATTGAAAAAAAATAAATTGACTTAATAGTTTCAGGAGAATCAAGCAATGTCCCTCTTGCCTTTTTTTAATATATATACACTTTTCCATTTATTCACCTAACATAACTATACCTCATTATTTTTCTCCTTATGTTCTGTGGCTGCAAAATTTGATGACCTGCTAATTTATTCCTTGTGTTCTTTACGAATTTCATCTATTGCCAAAAATTGCCCACAAATGAGGGTAGTCAAATGAGAGCATTTTCACATCTCTCTTAAGCACCCTGCATGTGTTCTGCCTTAAAAACAATTTTAAAAAAGCCTGTATTTTATGAGGGTTTTTTTTTAAACCCACAGTGCCATGAAGCTTACCATAATTTGCAGAAAGCTTTATGACTGGGAGTAGTGGGGAGAAAAATGAAAGGAAAAAAATAAACTAAAGGAAGGTGAGGAGGTCTTTGAATGAAATAAATAAAATGAGACTTTGCCAAATCTTCTCTGATAACGCAGGGAGAAGGATGCAGAGAAGTCCTAACATCATATTTCCCAGGTTTCACCAAAGTAAAATTAGAAACAGTCTTGGCAGTGGGTGACCAAGGAAATTACCATATTTATTTCTTTAAAGTTGAATATACTTCTCTATAAATGGAATTAACACCTTGCATATAATTAAGACATCAAAGTCAAGAATATATTTTTGCTATACATTTTCTGATAAAATACTGAAGAGAAAAGAAAAAATGAAAGAGATGCTAATTAGACCAAGAAATTTATTTGGTGCAAAGAAATATGTGAAATTTTTCCACAAACTCACTGTATAAAGAAGTGTGAGTAAATGGTGGCCTTTATTTTGAGATGGCTGTTAGAGTTGTACTGGTTGCGACTGATTTTGGCCATTAAGGTACCAGACTGGAATTCCATTTTAATGCTAATTTTCCTGTGAGAGAATATACTCCAGCAGCTATCCCCCCAAATAAATGCAGCAATTACTTTTGAAAGTAGTGGAAAGGCTAAAAATAAGGGCTAACACAGAATTACAGAAAATACTGTTTTCTTCCAAGGAAAATTTTAGAGACTTTTGAAAAAGAAATATATATTTTGCAGCAGTTTTTGTTGCACTGCATTTTTAAATGCAAGTTATCAAAATGTATTTTCTGAGAGTGAGGGAAAAAAAAAGTAAGTTACTTTCAGTAGCTTTTAATGCGTAATAAAGTTTTACATCAATATTGAGAACCTTATGACTAGAAGCAAGAGCAACTTTGTACCTTGCAGTCTACCCTTGAGGCATCTAAAAATTAAATTGTCTGAGTTTCAGTGGGGTGAAATAGGGATCTAAAGCAACTCCAAAATCTGGTCTCCTGTTCAAGTACGTAGAAGTCTAAGGTATGGGACACGGGTTTGCATGTTGTAGCCAAATGTGCCCCTTGAACAGGAGAATTCCTACCACCCTTTCTGCTGGCTAGCAGTTTTTGAATTGCAGCCTTTTCTTCTGGAGGCAGAAGAGGGATTTCAGTGACTCCAGTGGAATCATTCCAGATGTGGTGGAAATGAGATCACGTACTGGGCCTCCTTTTATAGCTCTGGTGAGATACAAGATTGCAAAACTTGCACAAGAGACTGTGCCATCTCAAAACTATGCTTTCCCCCTCCCTCCCACCCTCCTTTTATAAAAAACAGTTGTCTACAGTTTGCTCATGGCGGGTCATAGGCATTCATCATTTTCATGGAAACCCATGCAGATCTAGCAACTCCCAGTAACACCAGACATCCTTCAGTTCACTCCAGGAGATGTCTTTCCAGCTGTAAACAGGTGACCCAACATGATCAGAGGTCATTTTGGCTGTTTGTACACCAATGGAGCATCCATGTGGTAAGGACGCAAAGAATGAAAGGCAAAATCCAGATTTTCTTTGGAGAAAACAAGATTTGCTTGTTTGACTTGCTGCTAGTTCACCTCTAGCGTTTTTCCCCAACATAATACAATTTCTGCACTCTACATTGTCTGTGAAGGTCTATACATAGTTTTCTTTTTATGATTAGTAAGACAAAATTAATGTAGTACATTTTTAGCTTAAAATGGTATTTAAAAGGTATGCAATAAAACTGATGTGGGCTGGAGCTTTAGTTTATGACAAAAAAAATTTCACTATGGGATTAAAACAATGAAAACCTGTGGGGAGTTAAGTTCTGAAGTCACAACCAAGGACATTATTAACTGGAGGTCATTTTTTCAACCCAGAAATGACTAGTTTTCTTTATGAACTGAAAACTAGGGTCCATGGATATTTTATTATTTTCCTAAAAAGGGCTTTTAAGAAAAGTGCAGAACCTCTACATATCCACTGTGGGAGCTTTTTGTTGGAACATAAGGGCCTGATTCTGCCCCATAGCTATGTTGGAAGGGTAGGGAATGAAATCAGTGGGAAATGAGTGGGAAATTCAGGGGGTAAGTTACTCATGGTGTAAAGACAGACCTGGTCTGTGAGGTATGTGGACATGAATAGCACCAGTCATGGGAAAGTTCCGGGAATAATAGTGGTAGCCATTTAAATAAGTGGAAAATTGTCCTACGTTTTTATGAATTCTGTCCCTTAGATGTCTGCATTTAATAATCACATTCTAGTATTCTCATTATTACTCATGAAAGTAGTACAACTTTCTGGTCTACTGAGAATGCAAGTGGGGCAATTACTTAGATAAAGACATCTTGACATTTTACTGGGACAAACTGCCTTTAGACAGAGGAGAAAATGCAGGAAATCCTTACTTCTGAAAAACCCAAGAAAAACGTTTATCTTAAAAAATTATGTATATATATATTGTTTTTATTTTTTTTTTCTTCAGTCCTGCTGTAATTGACACCAAATGTTCCTGGCAGCAACTGCCTTCCAATTGGTTCCTGCATTTTTACCATGCAAATTGAACGCTACACTTCTCTCAAACTGTGGTTTAGTACGAGGGCAGCAGTTTTGAAAACAGCTTCTTTTTTATTCTTAAAGGCTCTTGATGCATGTCATTCTGACTCAAAGTCACTTTACCAAGACAAGGTGTAGTTACAAAACAGAACACATTTTCAAAGATGACTGAAGAAAAAAACTATTTTTAATAAATTATACATTACTAGAGATTTTAACAATTCTTATTACAAGGAAAAGTAACCCGCAATGGAAAACCTTATAAATACATAATCCCACCTTAAAAAGACAATTGCCCCTGGGAATTAAAATCTTTACTTCTGCAATGAAACCACAGGGAATGCACTCCAGTGAAAATTTAAGGACCTTGACATTTTTCTGGTGTATAACCACGTAATCTCACTGTACTGAACAAGCATGCCAATGTCTGATCACATATATCATAGTGAGGCATTTTAGCACGGCTGATCTAGGCCTTGAAAAGAAATAAATAAATTGGTTAAAGGTGAAAAATTTCAGTTATGCCTTTTTTGTTTTGGTTATTACAATTCTTTTTGAAGGCTGGGGTAACATAGTTAAAAAGGGGAAAGAATGATTTCTTAAAGCTGAATAACATCTTAATTTAGTCTTAAAAAGCAAGTAATTCATACTGAGAAAGAAGCTAGTGCTTTATCTACTGTGTAAATCAGTGAAAGTTAAGGGTGTTGCGTTGTCTGCACTTACTGATCACTTCCTGATGGTTTGATGTTTTTGTTATTTTATTAGTTTCTCTTCATTTGAGAAAAATTGATACAATATTGACCAACTGAAAGAATATTTCTCTCTTTTGCTGTTATTATTACATGCTTGGCTGAAATTTAGGGATACGGTTCTTCATGTACTTACGAGATTCCTGTGTCAGCTTCTTAGATTAACCTGTAACTGTCACTACCTTTGTTTCAAGTATCACATTATATCTGAACTATGGGACTCTAAGTACTTACCATAAAATCATAGAATAGTTTGGGACAAAAGGGACTTTAAAGATCATGAAGTTCCAACCTCCTGCCATGGCCAGGGACACCTTTCACTAGACCAGGTTGTCCCATCTGACCTCACCTTGAACACTTCTGGGGATGGGGCATCCACAGTTTCACTAATCTGTCCCAGTGTCTCCCCACCTTCACAGCAAGAATTCCTTTGTAACATCCAATCTAAATCTGCCCTCTTTCAGTTTAAAGCTATTACACCATGTCCTTTTCTATGACATCATCTTATCACCTTATGACTACAGATGGAATTAAACCAACGTTAGCGTTCATCATACTTCCCATATATTTTCTCCACACAAAGCAGAACAGTTCTCAAGGCAGTATTGTAGGCTTAGAGCGTGTTGGAAATTTGTGAGATCAGGACCTTAATACCTTATATGTGCAGATTAGACAGATGAGGTATAGCATTTGTGCCAAGATTTCTTTAGGAGGTTAGAGTTTCTTCCTTTTCATCATCTGCCAATATTTTGCATCAGATATTTTCAGCGACGTGGTATTTTCATGGCATAGAAAAGTACTATGATTGACAGAAAACAGCTGGAGGCATTTTAAATAATGAGGAATTCTGTGATCTGGATTTTCATAAATTTTCTTAGCCTACACGCAGAATTCATTGCCATTGCAGATCCTCTGATAATTGCCAAGACTCCTCTTACCAGGTTTAGGAAATGCATTAGAGGACGTGCCCAACAAATGGGCATGAGGCACTCATAGCACATCCACTCCTGCCTGAAGGATCATTAGAGCCAAGAGAATGTTGACAATATCCTCCCTGCCTGCCTGCTGCACCGAGCACTGTTCAGTAGGTGAAAGCATCTAGTCTTTAATTTCTGAATGGAGTTCTCTTCAAACACTCTATGAGACAACTCCCTGGACTTTTTCTCCCTACTGATTTGATTGAAACAGATACCCGACTTCCTGCAGGGATTTCAGAGTTATGGGATTAGTGGTTTGACAGTGTGTTGGTTAATTTTCTACTTGACTGAATCTGCTATTGAACTAGATGCATCCCAGATTTTATTCATGTCCTGTGATACTATAGAAATTGTTTTCCACAAGGAACTCTATAGTCTCTATAGTAATTGTGGATAATGTGACCTAGTTATCGGATAGTAAAGTCACTGCTGATCTAGGCTAACTTTGGTTTCTAAACTAATTCATTGTTTAATTAGGAATAATTTCTCCTGTCAAGTAGCTGATTATGAGCAAAAATATAGGAAAAATAGTAAAAGAAGTCTTGACCATAGACTTTGAAGGCACCACATTCCTTGACCTCCTTTTCATCTCTACTCCAACTGCCAAAGCATTCAAGCACAGCACAGCCTTATACGATGGTATGGAAAGCTCCTGGCTATGGTTATGGCTGTTACTAATTCTTCTGTTGTGGCATTGAACTCTAAAGTGACATTGCAACAAGAAGAATGGATGAATTATTTGTATCAAATCAGATAATTAGGGTTACAGTTTTCCTTCAAATTTTTTTTTTTTTTTAAACCTTGAAACTTCAATTACTTTTCATCCTCATGCATTACAAATTTGATTTGCACATATTACTTTAACTTCCTTTGGAAAAGGAAGTTTCCCTCTGTGAAAAAGCAACTCTGGGCAAAAACCAAAGTAGTCCTTTAAAATGGCTTTTAGAAACAACCAACTGTGTTCTTTCTAAGTCAGTATCTCAGTTATGGGAAGCAAATGGAAAATGGCAAGCAGAAGTCTGGAAGTCCCTGGCACTTGTTTAGATTTCAAAACTTGCATTTATAATGCTGAGCTTAAGTTTCATAGTTTCTGTAACACAGGATCAAGCAAAATTAATGGCTATATTTCCATTTTTAATGTTAAGATACACCCAGTGAAGCTACTTACAGCAACTGGTTATCAGGCATGTCTAAAGTGTTAATACAAATATTGAGTTTGGTTATGTAACTCTTCCACAGTTGCACATGTTTCATTCATTCAAGAAGCATCTCTAAACTCATCATTCTGAAAAAAAAAATACTTTTTCTCCCCCCCCCCGAGGTCATAAATTTGTCTTTATCAGGCTTCCTCAAAATCCAGAGCAGACACCTCATTTAAATTTCCCGGTGAACTTTTTGTGCTTTCATTCTTAACAGCTCTTTTGTACACAATAAGCTTCTCTAACAATTAAAGCTTCTCAAAACCATATCAACCACATTTTCCCATTTCTTTTGCCATGATAGCTATAAAAAAATGAGTGAGTAAATAACAACGGTTTTATGGCTGCAATTACTACCTACCAGGCTGTTTATACTAATTTTGTTGCTTTTATTGCTCCCTTCTTGGGCTTATTGAAGCCACCTTTTCCTCTGCTGTACGTTCACTTTCTGGCAGATGACAGGAGATTTCCTGGCACATGTTCAGGAGGCCAGAACTTTCTATTTGTTTCTAATTTCCATGAAAAAATAAATATTTTTAAGGCTTTCTGGGTGTATGGATTTGGAATTAATTTCTTGTTTTGTTTTTTTGGGGGTGGGGGGCATATTGTTCTTGGGTTTGGGGTTTTATTTAGACGGGGAATGGATGGCTCATCTCTGCAAACATTCAAGTCAAGCTGGACAGGGCTCTGAACAACCTGATCTAGTTGAAGATATCCCTGCTCCTGGCAGGAGGTTTGGACTAGCTGACCTTTAGAGGTCCCTTCCAACCCAAACCATTCTATGTTTCTAATCAGTTCTGCTCTTTGGTATTTCAGTTGATGTCAAGGCACCAGCTTGGGAGCTTAAAATTCAGTATGTACTTAAGTGTTTTGTTGGATTAGAAGCCTCTGTGAACAGCTAGAAATGCATACTCTGGCTTTGTTAGAAACCATAGTAGAACAAAGTAGAACATATAAACCCACAAATTTATTAGGATGAAAATTGTGTGTGTTACAAGCACAGGTTGTTTCTTTCCTTTCTGTTGGGCTATTGTTAAGGGCATGAGAGAGGGAGAAATGGTCAAATTTGCAATCTGGACAATAATGAATTTTAAATACATTAGCTGAACCATCCAAAATCCAGGCTGATTTTATTCAAGAACTTTTTTTTCTTTTCATTTTAGCAGAATGTAAAAATCAACACGTTTAAGTATTTTAGTTTCTGGTGAAAAATAATTATATATTTTGGGGATATAAAGCCAGAGTTTTTTTCTGTTTCTCATTATCCTATTTTAGTGAAAACAAAAGCATACCAGTAGATCCAGGTAATACTTTCTTAGTTAATCTGTAGGTAGAACTCTGTTTTGTTAACTCCTTGCCCATAAAAAATTCAGAGCAGCATTTCAGTGTTGTGTATTTTGTTGTAAGTACACACTGTCATATTCTCCCAGGTGCAGGGAGAGTCTCCTGAACAAGCTGCATATAAATAGCACAAAATGACTCTTCTTTGGAGTTGCATAGAACAGAAAAAGAAGCCAACAGAGTTCAAAAAAATACAGAGCCTTTTCAGTATATTTATTCACATTGTATATGACTTTTGTTAGGTTGCTTTTTGGCTTCTTTTAAGTGTTATGGTGATCAAAGTCAATTCACCTACTAAATGCTTCAAGTACAAATTAAGTGTTGGCATATCTTGTCAGGGTTGGTATTCCCAAACATAAAACAGCAGTGATCCTTCAAGGGCAACTATTAGGGCCAATTACTGCAAACACACTGGTTCACTAGTAAGAGCACAGTGTCAGACAGATATAACAAGTACAAAATTACAGCAAGTGGGACTAAGTAAGCAGAAATTCTAGCAAGAAGAAAACCTGAGGTTCACATCCTAAGCACAGTGAGAGAAGTTGATTATATGCAGATTGAATGGAAGCAACTGTAAGGAGAAGTCACAAGAGCAAACTAATAAGCCAAGAGAATAAATCTGTGGGTTGGAGTTTCCCATAATTAGCCAAGTCCTTGCTAAGTGAGTGATCCACAGAGCCGGCAGGATGTTTCTTCTCCATCTAACAAAAAGCCAGTCATGATGCTGGACATCACGTACTCATTTTTTTGCTGTAGAGGAAGCTGAGGTAAATTGAAGTACCTGCATATAAAAACAAGGGTGATCCAAAAGCCTTTTTAAGAAAGATGAGTTTTCTCTGAAACTGATACCATCCATCTAAAAATAGCCATTACAATTCCCTCTGTTTGTCATATCTTTACTACAGGCTATTTAAGAAGCAGCATACATTTGCACTGTGGTTTTGCACTGTGAGGGTCATTAAACATTGTCAAGACAGGTTTTGATGGAAAGAGTAGCAGAGAAATGGTTTTCTTGGTTACTTGTTCTGCAAACTGAACTCAAACTCAATGTGGACTTTGATGCCTCATGGCTTATGTAGTTAAAAGAAATGCAAGGATTTGATAAAAAGGAACTCAGTTATTACATATGCAATCCAGACATTGGTTCTGATTGGCAAATGACACTGCTTAGGTGAAATTAAAGGTAGGCAAGTGAAATTTACCCATCTCTGCTTTTTGGCTCCTTTCACAATAGCAAGGAAAAGGAACTGATTTCAGTTTTCTTTTGTAGAACTGTAAATTCGAACCCTTCTTCAATTTTTGTTCAATGAAAAATTTCAGCTGTTTTCACTTTGCACCTTAAAAATCTGATCTGACTTGTCCTATGCTTCCTTTGGAATAGATGCAATGAGATATGTTTAAAGAAACTGAAAACTCACATCTCACAGCATTTAAAAATACTTTAGAGATGGATCTACACTTGATGTGTTTAATCAAAATGTTTATTAGGCAATGAGAATAACTTTATTCAGATGCAGTTTTTCTTTAACTAATGGAAAAATCATGCAAAAGTATGAAGATCTGTTCATGACTAATATTAAAAGTCAGTTTTAATAGAAGCATATCTGAATTCATACTCAGTGAAGTATGAATGCTCAGCTAATAATATTACAGAAAACTTAAGGGAAAAACCTAAGTGTGTATTACTGTCTCTGACCTGCACATGAGATTATCCAAAGATGTTTCTTTGGGGAAATATGTTATTGGGAGGCAAATGAAATTGAAATCCTGCAAAGTGTGTGGATTGGCCTCAAGCAGTTCTTCAGCAGGACAATGCAGGTATTATTTCTATTTACAGATGTTACATGAAGGGAACTGAGTATTCAGGGACACATTTTAAGGTTCTAGGCAGGGGGAATGGGAATGTTTTGTGCTGGAAAATTTTGTTAGGGCTGGTAATTGGGAATGTGGCAACACCGTGTTACACCTACATGAGCAAACCACAGGTCCAGGTGTCCGAGTGAATCAGTTCATGCATAAAATAAGAAATCATGTGAGGTTCCACCAAAATTGACAGTTTTTAACCTTAATGCTGTAAAAAAACCATTTTGCTTTTTTTGTTTGTTTGTGGTTTTTTTTTTGGGGGGGGGGGGCATCTGAAGAAAATGGTTTCTCTTTCTAGAAATAAAGAAAAAAGATTAGATATATAAATGCTACTGTAGCATCAGAAAGAAAAATTTTTGGACATACTTCTAACGCATAGACACACAGATAAAGGACTTAGTTGAAATCTTACAGGGAAGGTCACTCCTGTGATTCAGTCCAGTTTTGCATTCTCAGGATGATTATGTACTTGGGACAAGGGTAACATAAACATTCAGTCATTTGAGTTGTTATTCAAGCCGAAACTCTGAACATTTGTGGTTTTTTCATCAGCAGATCTGTTCTTCTTGAAGTTTCCAACCCCATTAATTATAGCCAGACATTTGTTTTTTTGCATACCACTTGATATAATGAGATATAATCCCCATCTGGGCACTCACAAAGAGTAATTGCACATTTGCAAGATACTGCAAGATTTATAGTAGTGTCTCCTAATATCTCACAATGCTAATAACTCCATCTTACTGTGAGAGGTAAATTGGCACAATCACACAATACAGCAAAGTTTTGCAAAATATCATCCGTTAACTCCCATGAAAACTATGAAATTATTGCCTGTCACTTTTGTGTGTTTATTATTGATTGTTTTGCAAGGCTGTATTTCAAATCTATTGCTTGTGAACATGAACAAATCCAGACTAAACAGGGTCCAGTTAGAAATGAAGTATTGTGTTTGCTGAGATATCAGCATGGAGACCTCAGCAATTTTTTAAATGGAAAGTTCAGTTATAGGTGCCAAAGGCTGAGAAGTAAGAAGTAAAAGTAGTAATATAACCTACATTTTGAGGGGGGGAAATGGTTGTGCTGAAAACAACAAACATTCAGAATTTGAAAATTATTCACCTTTCTGCAAATATGAGAAGAATTTTCCTGTCCATTCCCTTTTGTATCTTTGCAGGAAGTTGGGGCCTTGTGTAGCTTCCAGGAACCCAATATGTCCATAAATGTCTTTCAGTTGGTCTGATAGCAGACTGCCATCACTGTGCTGAAGTCCTTTAGTAACATGTGCCTAAATATTCTCCAGGGTATAGTCCCATCATTTCCACGGCCACTGCCTTGTATCCATTGGGTTCAAAAGATCCCATTGGTTATTCTACACCTTCTAATCGTTCATTTTAACAGAGGGAGTATCATGCTCCTTAACACTTGAACCCTGTGAGGTACCTGGTGAGCACAGAAAACAAATGCAACATCTGTCTACAGCACCAATCGCAGGGGGGGCAGCCAGCAGCCTATAGATGATTAAACTATATATACTGCTCTGCTTTATAGGACAAGAGGATCTGTATGGTTATAAACAATACTCCATAAAAAAGTAACACACGTCTAGCTCATGCAGAAGAGACCTATATTTCTGCATGTCTGTTGCTTTTTCCTGTTATTGATATTCCATGATAATGTAATAACTACATGTTCAGTAGTTGGGCAGCAGTCTCATATCTTTATTTAAGACTGCATTTGTCCTATTTTCCATAAAGTCCAATGCAAGAAAGAAAGGTTGGCTTCATCATACATCTCATCCCCTCCCATGTATGGGCCACAGCTCTTCTTCCAGCGCCACTTGCCTCCTGGCTGGCTACACACACCAAGGATGTAGCCTGGATGTAGCCATGGCTTTAGGAGGATCTGCTACAATTTTCCCCACCACTTCCACTCAGAGGTGCCATTGTACTTGAGAGGGATTTTGGAGCATTCACAAACTGGCTTATTAGGGAAAAGAAGTCATCTGATAGAATGAGAAAACTCATGCACCCTGTGATATGACAGTAAATAACCACACTTGAAATGAAATCAAAGCCTATATGTTGGGACAAGTATGCCAGCTTCCAGGAGAAGATGGAATTTTTTCATGGTAGACTTATCACTGGTTTCCTAAATGAACCAAGATAAACAGAATAAACTCTTTCATGTGGTTGCTGTGATTAAAGCAAGGTCCTCAAGTTGGCAGCCTATCATGGGTGGGTTCAAAGTGGAAACAGGAGCTGGTTTTTTTTCTTTCTTTCAGAGAATCCTGCTGCTGTTTGTACATAGTCTATCTTGGTGACTGGCATAGGCTGGAATACATGCCGTCTGTGGGCTTGGAAATCTCGTGGCAGTAATCAGGAGTGCAGTAGTCCTTATGGCAGGCATCAAATGGGCTACTGCCAGGTCTTTGAACTATAAAAATAAATAGAGAATAGAACTGCATTGTTTTGGCGAGGCCCAGTCGTCTGTCTTGGAGCATGCTCTGGTGAGAGTGTTTAACTTGGATTTTGTCCATCACATGTGGTAGCTGCGAGAGTGGAAGAACAGAACAATGTTAGACGATACATTTAATAGTGTGTTGGCTTAGTGGTCCTCAGGAAACTGTTGCTCCCATTTTCTCTCCTAGTACTCGGAGCTCTTCCCTTTCTGTTGAGCTCCTGTGTATGTGAGTGTATGTATCAGATAGTGCAGTTTTCTTACAAGGAGCCTGTATTCACACAGCTGAAGAAACGAGCTCCATGCATGGATCCTTACCATGTGATTGTGGCTAGAGTAGAACTTGTGTGCAGCTTCACTGGTGGCTTGGACTGCTCTGACTCAGGGGATGCTCTTGTGACCCTCTCTGCCCCAGAGGACATGGGAGGAGCAGCGTGTGTGTGGGTTTTGGGTGAAACATGTTTTTTCCCTCTGCCTATTGTGGGCAGTGTGTGGAAAAAACTACAGCCTTCTCCCTTGCTCAGTTTTTGGAACAAAAGAGCATGTCCTGTCAGCTGTTAGGTGTGCCATATGCCTACTGCCTGTTGTATCCCTACTACCTGATTACTAAACTCCTGCATGTGTGTGTTTGCCTGCAAAGGCACCACAGTTTTCAGGTGCTGCGCCTTGCAGAGCACTAAACATGTTTTCATGGCTGGAGGAATTTGTTATGGATTGTCCAACAGGATTTCTGAAGAAAGGAAAAATGACTATGAAAATTTTCAGTGAAGCAGTATTGCAGATTTTGTGTATGACTGTCTTATTTCTTCTCTCGAAGTTTAATTTTTGTTTTCTTTTGGTAGATTACTATTTGTTATAATGTTGGGGAAAGAAGGGAGAAGAGTACTTAAGAAAAGATAAATTCCCTAGTAAACCCATTCATTTTTGTGTCACTTTGGGAATGCAAAGCAGCCATGAACTCAGTTCCTATTTCAAGTTATCAGAATGGCACAAATCACTGGAAATGTAGCTTTGTACACTGAATCTTTGGAAAGTAATTCAGAGTAACTATGTTCAAATTTGAGGTACATTTCCAGCATTTTTAAGGTGATCAGGCTATATTCTGAAAGGCAAAGATATATTGGCATGAAATCATGAATTTTCAAGCAAACACTTGACCAAATTAAAACAAATTTGTTTAGCTTTAAAGCAGTGAAATATCATTTATCATCAACATTTTTTTGTTGAGAATTTCCTGGCCCTGTTACTGTCTAGAAGCGATGTGGGAAATATACTGTACAGGACTTGAGTTTGAGACAAAGCTTTTCTTTTTACCCAGTCTGCAGTGGTGGCCAAGGCAGTTGTCAGACATGGAATAAGTGCAGAGGCAGCGACGGTTTCTTCCAGGGCCTTCTCCAGCTTCCTCCCTGAGGAAGGACACAGCAATGCACACATCCTTTCAAAATGTCAATTAAGAAATAAAAAGGAGGATGCTGCAGGCTTTCTTGAAATAAATTAGGGTGGAAAGGGATAGTTCATGATGCTGCATGTTTGGCATAGTGTCTGACACTTCTGAAAAATAAGTGATCCATATTGTGGTATAAACCAATTAACTTAGAAAAAATGTGGGTTCTTTTGGTCCAGTCAGTGAGTGCCAGATATCATGCCATTCTACTGATTTGTATCAGAGACCATTAAGTAGAAGTTGTAAGTCTGTTTTTACTCAGCTCCATGACTTTAGAAAGAGATTCTGACAGAGCTGGTGCTATTTCACATTTGCAATAACAGTTCACTGGGTTGGGTTTTTGCACTTAGCATTAAAAAAAAAGAAGCATGTTGATCATGTATAATTAAAATAACATTTACATAAATACTCATTGGAATGGGAGAAATAACTTACCCTTGTTTATGATCCAGATGCTTATTATACTGCTGCACTCTGTTTCTCTGCAATGGTTTACTTCTAAGGTACAATGGCAATAGAAATGAATAGAGAAATAAATTTAAAAGGCTATATTTTTGTGAATTCTCTCCTAACTGAAACCAGTAAATACTAAAATTACCATGTGTATGAGGTGGTGTTGGAAAGCCTGATTCATAGAACAAACCACTGTGGTTGTATATGGCTGAAAAAGGAACTTTGAGATTTCATCTTCATCTCTCTTTATACACAGAGAAAAATTACTTGCATATAGAAAAACTATACAAAGACTGTGGGCTGGCAGGCAGAATGGCCATTCTCTGATCCTCTATTACTTATTTTCTTGTTTTCTTTGTATATAGTCATTACAAATGCCATCTCCCTGTTTGAGAATATGAGGTGAATAAGCAGAATGCTTGACATGAACCTTCAAACTCAGGCTCTCAAACAGATCTTAAATGACAGAGCACTTTAAATCTTTCTTAAGGAGGTAGATTTATGTGGCTGTTATGATGCACAGCTTTGTTTCTATATTTAGATGACCAAAATCAGTATGTTGATTTCTGGCTGGGGGCTTTGCTGATAAAATGCTCTGAGTTCTTTGTCTTTTTTTTTTTCTTTTCTCTAACTCCCTCAGATAAGTTGGTGTCTTCTAAAATGCAGAATATTATTTCTGAACTGAAAGTGTTTTACTTCCCCCTAACTTTTATTATCTGCAGGTGCAATATCCATCTCCTTTGTTTTGACTTGCACACTATGTTTTTTGAAAACTCTTTACCTTCAAAACCCAG
>VXBA01004614.1:41329-62853 GCA_013399895.1 Serilophus lunatus | reverse complement strand
TTTTTTTTCCCTGCTGTATTAGTAATAGCTTGATCAGACTTAAGCAAAAAGCCTATTGAATCCATTAGCTGTAGGTCACTGAATCAGACAGATTAACAGGAGCAGAAATATGCACTATTTGAAGGATGAATTGCTGATGTCTGCCTAACTACTTCTGGTCTTCTCCTGGCAGTTAAAGCAAATGTCAGTAACTTCTTGGCAGTCACAGTGGCACCAGTGAGTGAGTGGGTCATGGAGACTAAACCATCCATTCATCCTGGAGTGGTCTCTTAAGGAAAAGGTGGGAGTATGTTGGGGAAGCTTAAAAGAAAGTTGCTGCTGTACTGTGGAAGTGTAGAAAGCTTCAGGAATCAGAACTGCTCACACTTCTTGGGGCATGAAAAAGCTCATGTTTGATTGAACTGTTGCAAGCATACATTGAAAACAAGAAACCTAGCATTAAGTTGAAATGACTACATAATAATCTGGAACATGAACTTGCATTTCTTTGTCACATTATCTCTTGATGATAAAGTCTTTTCATTTAGTCTCTTGACAGTGAGTCATTGGCGAAACATTTTGAGCAATGCAAATAAAGAGAAAAATCAAATACTATTTTCTCTGTTCATGAAGAAATCCACAAAAAACAGAAAAAAAAAAAAAGATGTAAAGAACATAAACCTTGTTCTCTGGGTTTGAATTTTGGCTTTCCAGTGTTTTCAAGTAGAAAAAGAAGTCTCTCATCCTACCCCACTTCACAAAACATTGATATACAGTGCATTTCACCCATCCTGCCTTCCATCAGTGTGTCAGTATCCAGTCTTTTTTAGACAAACTGGTGATTTTTTTCTCATAATAATGCCTTAAAAAGTAATGAAACCCATCCCATTATAGACACTGCTTATTCCTTCAAAGAAGAATGGCATCTCTAGAAGATATGCTCTTGACAGTATAAATATATAGGACATTTTATTATATTCTTGCAGAGTTGAAAGTCACAATCAACCTATTTCTTGTTTAGCAGAATAAATTGCATATCTGGGTTTTTGTGGGTTTTTTTGGTTATATGGTTTGATTGATTGTTTTTTTCAAGATTGATGTGAAGAAGAACAAGAAGAAATCTGGGAAATGGAGACTTTCAGGTAAGTGTCAGGTAAGCATGGCTACGTGTATAGGTATTACTTCATTATAGGATGGGATATATCAGATCAACTGATAATAATAATTTATAATAATAAATAATAAATAATTTATAATAATTATAAACACAAGATACATAGAAACATTCAGTAATATGCATGTTCCCCCTGACCCTTGGCAAGTCTCCTATACTGTCGTCACAGTTACAGCTTAGTGAGCAACTTCTACACCACTGTCCTGTCGGGTAACGTCACAGACCCTAATCCACAAGGACTATTTTGCTGCCATGTCGCATTTAGTTAATTGGTTTTTGACTGTCACAGCACAGCTGCTTTTGATATTGCCCAACCAACATTTTTCTCACTCAGCAAACATGTTCCACATTATGTTTTCTCCAGATCAACAGGCATTCGTTCTTCTATCAGATGAAACTTTCAGCCCCTAGCCTCAAGTGCTGTAGGCTTCTCTCTCTCATTTCTTGTTTTCTGGCTGTAGAGTATTTTTCCAATCAAATGCTGCTTCCTGCCTTTATTCAGAAGCTAAGTGCAAATTACTGTGAGATATGTGAAATGAAGTGTAGGTTATTACTAAGTATTGTAGCTTTCCCTAAGGCATCTCTTCCCTTCCCTTCCCCATACAAATTCGTGTGTTAATATCAATCATTATAATTTGTTTATGGTCAAGGAGACACTGACCTCCACTGGGATTTACAGTCCTTGTCTCAAGCAGCCTGTTTTGTTTGGCATGATGTGCTGTTTTTCTATCTATGCTGCTATTGTATGGCTCTGTCAGCATGCACCCACTGCGTGTGAGTGTAGCACGGGATAGGAGGGGAGCTCATTTGACCCTGAGATGCTCTGTGGACCTGGGAAGGAGCAGTCTGAACCCACTGCCACCCTGTTGTGGCCATGAGGGTGCCCTTTGGAGACTGTCAAACATGCTTAGGCAGATCATATCGCATGGCTTTGACCTCAGCTGAGGAGCCCACCAATTATTTAGTTATGGAAAATTGTTGCACAAGAATAACATGAAGGAATTGTATGACACAGAAATGCTATTATTCAAAGATAGGTATCTGCAATGTTTTTGTTCATTTTGGGGCCACTTTCATAGATACACAAAGCAGCTGGTCTGCACCTGGTTCATATCTAAAAAGCCATTTGCTCATGAATAACTACATGACTAAAAATAACACTGCAGGTCTAATCTATTTATACTCATAAAACTTAGACTTTGCTATGGGTGCCCTGGAATAAGGGATGAAACAATTTTATCAAGTTTTAATGAAGAATGATTTTATATTTACATTATTAAAAGTAGAGTATAAGGCCAAGAATGTGTATAGACAGACATTGTTTGAGAGGTTTGAAAACACAATTTCATGTTTATTTTTCTATCTGGAAGGTGGTTGATAATCCCGACAATCAACACGTAGCCTGGCTCTGGGTTTGCAGCAGTAGCTGTTCTTATTGCCAATCTAGGTCCTCAATAACTAGATTCAGGTTATAGTTAAGAAAAAAAACCCAGAAGATGTCTAATAGCAAAAAGAATGTTCCATGAAGAGAAAACTATTAAGGCTAGATACCTCCTCAAGGAGCTGGGGTTTTTTGTT
Source organism: Serilophus lunatus (assembly GCA_013399895.1). NCBI lineage: Eukaryota > Metazoa > Chordata > Aves > Passeriformes > Eurylaimidae > Serilophus > Serilophus lunatus. Next base: position 60,122 of record VXBA01004614.1, on the reverse strand, counting down.
AATTGAGGGGTGTTTTTAAATTTTTTTATGTGTCTTATTTTTGTGTGTATTCTATTCTTCCTGAAAGACAGAAGCAACAAATCATTGTTCTCAATAATATGGTCCTTCAAGTATTCTATTTTCTATGAGCATGGTCAGAAATAAAAAAAACATTCCATTGGAATCCATCTGCATTATTTAAAATACTGATTGCAATTTTGTTCTTTCTGTTTTTTTTGCACAGTCCTCAAAAACATCTCTTCCATCCTAGGTATGAGAAGGAAACCATGGCTACTCACCACTAGACTTAAGCAGAGCTCTTTCATAGGAATACTACATTTTACTTAGGAGAATAACATCATGTGGCAGGGCTATGGCAACAATAACAGCTCTACTGCCAGAAAACAATTAACCTAGGTGGCTCAGATGGTCCCAAATATTTAAGAGCATTTTTCTTATACTGTAAATTCCCTGTGTTACATTATTTTCCACTGAGAGGTAATAATTACCCTGTCTGCAAAGCAACTGGCCTGAAGTTTATTAGCTTGCAAGACAGAAAAATAACAGACACATATCACTGAAATTTAACAAAGATAACTTTCATAGATTTCTGCATTTTTTCATATGCACCACACGTTTCTCTTTAGCTAAAAAAACACATTTTGAACCACATTCTGAGTAACTTCTTATGAAGCAAAGCACATTTTCCAAAAAGTCCTTAATGTTTCACCAAATACCGAGTCCCTTTTCAGAAAGTTCTGATGGTTTTTGCAAAAGAAATAACATGTCAGCTTCCACCATGAAAGCTGTTTCAGCCTTGCTGCAGCAGCCATACTGTTTTCATTGGCATCATGGGACAGCATCATCCTGTTCCTGCACTGAAGTGGAAATGGTTGCACAAACAACTTTCATCTGAAAGTGGCTTCTTCAGGCAGCATAAAACCACATCCACAGTTCTTCATATGCATGATATTAGTCCATTCCTTTTGAGTTGAAGGTGTGGATGACAAGAATATGATGCACATGATCACTCCAGAGAAAAGATGTAATGACAGTATATTCCAGTGGTTAAACAGAAGAGCTTTCCACTAGCTGGATACAGCTTATGCCGAGGTGATGCACAGAGAAGGTGGTCTAGTCAAACATCAATATTTTTGCTTGGGAAAGAGCCTGCTTTCAGAGAATAGATTTAGTCAGCATATAGTGAGGCTTCTTGAGGAGATAAAAAACACTCTTAACTCCTGTATTTTTCATAGCCAAATCTGTATAGATTAAGTGGTGGTCAGTATCACAGAGCACATTGTTGTTGACTTGCTCCTACAATGACTACATCCTTTTATAATAACAGCAAGTCACACGTGAACACGCCATTGTCGCAGTAAACAGCAGGTACTGTAGAAAAAATGGAGGAAAAAGGATGGCATGTTTGGTAAAATTATTTCTATTTTAAACTGGCCTCTACAACTTTTGAATGTGAATTTTGATGGGCAGAGAAGAATTCAAAAAATTGCTCCTCCCAAATGACTCAGCTTTTGAGTTGAACCATGTGGAACTTCAAAAGATGAAGCTGGATGTTGTGAAAGTTCTCCTTGAGGGCCTGGCACCCTACTGAATTCATGGCAAATGTTTTGTTAAGTTAAATGAGAACGGGAATGAGCCTAGGATTATTCTCTTTAAAAATCCAGGGAGTAGTCCAAATACCAGTTTTTCTGGCTAGTAGTAAAAAAAAAAAATCAAAGGAGAACAACAGTTTTATGTCCTGGAATGACAATATTAATAGCATGGACTGCAGTCCCAAACTCTCAATAAGATGAAAAGCGGAGGATCTGCTTTTCTTTTTCTGTGACCCAAAGACACATGAGGTTGCTCAAAAGCCTGCCTGGGTGGTACCTTAGAGGACAAGGAACTGGGAGAAAAAATTTCAGAAATGATCCAAGCTTCACACTATAAAGAGAAGCTGTTATGTCTAGGGCGAAAGAGGGGACCAGTGATGTTTTATGGCTGAACAGTTTCACATAACTTACAAGGAAGGTGTGTAATTCTCACTTTAATGTCTCACCTACTTAAGGGTGCACAAAGGCACACTGTTTTCTTATCACAGTGGCAGTGAAGCTTCAGCTGTGAGATGATGGAATCGATGTGTCTGCATCATCCACAAGAAGAATAGGCATTTGACAGAGAGCTGTCCCTTTTCGTCATTCTCTTCTTCAAAACTTTGACATGTTAAAATATTATTTTTTTTTTTTTTCTGGATGAGTGGCTGTTGCTAATTTGGACAGAAATTGGCTGCCATACTTGTGGAAAAAGCCATAGAACATTAGGAAACATTTGCAAAATGTGGATAGTACAACTCTGGGTTTTATTTGGAAAGTTTCCCAGGCAATGCAGAAATGAAAGCATAATGCTTTTAAATCTTGAGTTTGGAATATAATGGCTTTTATAGAGCTATTTCAAAGTATCACATCTAAAACTTAGCATTCAGGGTGCTTAGCAAAACTTGCTTGTCCCTTACAGTCTGCAACTGGAGCAAAGTATCCAAACAGCAAAAAGGGCTTCCTAAGATGTCATGAATATTCATGTGAGAAATGCAAACTAGGATTAACGCACTGAAGGTGTTCCAGGAAGCCTTATGGAAGGCAGCCTCCTAAGATATATTTGCCATTTACACATTCTTTAACTGATGTGCATTAAAACAGCAGATCCAGCATTTATTGTTTTGGGTTATTTTACGACTACACCAATTTCAGGCTTTAGAGTATCTTGTGTCGCAGATTTTGTTTATCTTAAAACCAGCAGGGACTGCGGGGATGTGGTAATGAATAAGCACCACTGCTATTTATAGTATTTTATCTCTGAATTAAGAATTACTGTCTGAGAGAACCCAAGGACAAACATTTACATGCTTATAAATTTCATATTACGGCACGATAGATACTGAAAGCCTTTACATTCTTCTTGCATGGAGAACAATAGCAGCAAAAGAACAATGGTACCTGCAAAACAGGATGAAGAGGTGGTCCCAGGTTCATAGATGTCTTGTCTCAGTCCACTTTGCAGTAGTTACTTCAGTCAGTGGAGGGTTTCTTTCTCTTGAACTATAGACTCATTTCCAAACAGTTCCTGACTCTGTGGCAGACAATGACAGGAGAAGAGAAAGGATATTTGGATGTATAATGCTTCTGCCCACCTTTTTTTCCCCCCAGTTTCCTAAGTATTTCTCTTTTTGTGGTTTTTCATATGCTTTCAACAATAATTTTGAAGGTATATTGATTTAGAATTAAATGTAACTAGTATGATTTCCAGAGTCCTTTTAAGATTATGGTGCCAAGTTCCTTCTGCTTTATGTAGCCACTAAATGAACACTGAAAAGTTTGCATCATTTGGCCCCTTCAGGCAGCACTAAGGTCAATGCAGCTGTGAAAGCTGGGGAGGAGAAGCTGTCAAAAATAGATTAAAATCTGGGAAGCTGGTTCTTTAGAATTCAGAGTTGATCTGTCCTTCTGTCTATGCTCAGAGGAAACATTTGTGTGGTTGACTGGAGACAATTTACAGATCATGGAAGTAAAGTTGGGGCTTGCAGTCAGCCCTGTTATCTGTCTGCATGTACTGCTCACACGTGATTAATATGTGTTGCAGTAATTGCGGGTAAACAGTCCTGTATGTGTGGTTGACCAAATAGTTCTGCTTTAACTGGTACACATCCTAGGCCAATAAAAAAATAATTTAATACTGCCATCAAACACAATGGTTTTCTTTAATAGCTAGAGAATGCAGTTTGTAATTTGAAACTCTTGTACAAATGCACACATGTATTTGTTGAAGCCTTTTCTCATACCATTTGAAGGAGAAGAAAAAAGTATATTTTCAGATGTTCCCCTATTTTTCTTAAAAAATTGTATCATTGTCTTGCAGCTAAAACTCTGCACTTTAAAAAAATACAAATGAGAGTACATACATATATTTTTTCTTTCCATTTTTTATAATTTGTTTCATTTATCCTTTTTCAAATGTAAATTTATTTAATGCTACATGTAGTCTATAAACATAAGGACTATCTTGAGTTTCAAAATTTTGGAATTTTAAACATTTATTCAGATGACTCTCTTTAGCAGAACATATTTTTCATTAATTTCTTGGAATGCTAACATACGACAACATCTACCCCTTGAAGTTCAGTAATCTTCTATTCCTTTTTTAACCCTCTGATAAAACTAAATAGAATTTAAATGTCCATAGTTTTTGCACAGTGGTGACTTGGAGGTATTGTTTCTTACCACAAATAACACAGTTTGGGGAAAAGACATTCAAAGGCAAACTGTTTGTTGTATACATTTATACCACCCTGAGCCCCTGAATGCCAAAATTCATGCAGTTATGTGCACCATGGAAGAGAGATTTTGTTTGAGAAAGGAAAAAAAGAAGATCCCAAAATGTTAGCATTTCTGTCTTTTACTGTCATTAAGCAATGAGAATTTAAACATAAAAAAACCCCTCTCTACTTGTAAGGAACATATTTTCGACTTATAATAGGACAAGGAAAATGACATGTGCTACAGTAATATAACATTTACCTCATAGTCTGTATTTTGTTGCACTTAAAACATACTTGACTGTTTCTAAAGGTGCACTCTGAGTTCCCCCAATTTAATCACTACAGAAGAATTACTTCCTAAAATTGGAAAAACTTTAATATCTGAGGACTCCTGCCTTGACTTTTAATGATGCATGAGCTTATCCATGTCTCAGCTGCAGTACAAAGGCTTATAAAACTATGTGGCACAGTTACAATGAATTTTTTCTCCAAGAATTGTTCTATAAATGGCATTGTCACTATATCTGAAATTGCAACTTGCATGTTACATTAAACTAATTTGGGAAATTTATTTCCCCTCACTATAGTAATCTGTAAATGAAATGACACCATGAATGGGAGAGTCCATAAACGAGTGCTAACTATGTGACAAGACTGAGTCAAATTGCATGATTTCTCATTTTACTTTAATTGATAACTTCAGTTTTTACCTGACAGAACCAAATAATTCATGATGAGAGCAACAATCAATAATTGGAAATGCACACTTTAAATGACTCTTCCAGAGTTTTATATGTGTGATACAAGTTTATGGCATGATAAATTACCTAGGGATTTTTTTTTTTATTATTCTATTTTTACGTCACAGATTTCAGGAACAGTACAAATATGTGCAGTATAGGAAAAATGCTTCTGACAAGGTAAATCCAAGTTGTCAATTTGAAAAGACGAAAAAACCATCGCATGCTTTTCTAGGCTTTTTTATGTAATTTGTCTGTTGAAAAACTAAGAATAACTATGAAATATGATATAACTTGTATTTTCCACACAATAAACTTAATTTGGAGGTCTTGTGTAGACTGTACCAAGGTGAGCTTGAGGTGCAATTTTTGAAAGGTTTAACATAAAAGCAGAAGACAAGCAAAACAAACCTAATAAACTCCTCAACTTCTACATTTCCTCTCTCCTGCTTCACCAGTCTGTTTATTCTCATTTACATGGGCTTCATCCCAGGAAAAAAGTCTGCCTCAGTAGGGATGCTAACTAGTGCTACCATTAAAAGTACATGCAGGCAACACAAAATAAGCCGGATAAGAGGACTAAATTTCAAAAAACTGATAGCAATTTTTATGTCAGTAATAAACTCAGTTATTTTTAGGACCCATTTAATAAAGATTTTTACAATATTAAGCTGTTATAAATTGCAATGAATTATTGGTAAAAACTGTTTGTATTTTTCTCATGGAAAGGGTTCTCAAAGTAAACAAGTATAAATACGTGTAGAAAGACATTTCAGAGAAATCATAAACTGGATAAAGTCTGTACAAAAGATATTACTCTATCTGATACTAAAGGCAGATACTAAATCCCTTAAGGCTTTAATTGATCAAATTCATCTACTGTGATGACTCTGAGAGTGAAGTCTCTTGAAATATAAGAAAAACACTGTAGACACCATCGAGCTCTTTAGTACTTTTGCTGTTAGACCTTTCCTGATTTACTGCTGGACTAAACTTGTTAACTACCGGCTCTGCAATAGTCCCCTGACCAAATTTTACAACTTCCATTTCAACTTCCATTCATCAGCTCAGTCTGTGACCCCACTGTCCTTGTTAAATCCTTACATAGGTGCTGGCTTAATTTCAGGGGGAACACTGGGGCCTTTGATCTGAGGAAGATGGGCTGAGTTTTGCATTATTTTGTAAGCCTTCCATCATCCACAGGTATTAATGCAATACTTTTCTGTCAAAAATCCATTTCGTCCATATCATTTAAATAACCTGGTTTCTGATATAAGAATTCTCTTACTAAAACTCTGTAGCTCCAAATTCCTTGGCAATCAGTCTTTCTTCCACAAACCAATTTTTTTTTTTCACATTTGCCTCCACCTATGCTGCACAGCAGTATCAATTATCATGACGATATTCTGTAAATTATAGCTCAGGATGGCATTTGTACATAAGGAAATGGAAACCTAATGGGAAAATGTTTATGGCACATATATATGAAAATAGTCTTCAAAAATGACTCAAAGCAAAACCTTTGAATGTGGGTGACAGAATGATTTAGACTCAATTTAAATCCATTTTTTTTTTTTTTGTAAATGGATACATTAGTATTTCCACTTAGCTGAAACTATATTATTTGGAAAGTTATGTGGAAGTTATGAGCAGGTTTGCTTAGTAAGTCTAGCCTTAGGACTAAAATGTAAAAAGGCTTTGTGTTTAAAATTTCATTGTTAGTACTGAATAACACCTTTAATAATGGATTTGGTTTGTAAAAGATGATTGTAACTTGGCTACAGAAACCATGAAATAAGATTACTTTGACCCAAATTGTTGCTCAATTCAATCATCCCTACCCACTGCTACTACATGAAGACATGGTGTTTCATCACTCTACATTGTACAATTCCAAGGTTAAATCTTACATCTCAAAAATACCTTCAGAGTTTGTGACCTGACATTTCTGCTTTACCTGTGGAAGCACTGTACTGAGAGGATGGAAGTAAGGGGTAAATAAAACACTGCTTTGCGTTACACATATGTCAGTATTTGATATATATGTGTGTGAGTGTGTCTGTGTGTGTATGTCAGTATTGGCTGCCAATAGGTAGATCTGAGGAATACAACTGAAAAATTGCCAGAAAGCATGACAGTAAAAGCAAGAACTGTCTTTGTAACCTGTGCCTCTGTCTGTGTAAAGATAAATCAATGTGGTTTAGAGTTAAAAATTAAACTTCATACTTGTGTGCAGTAATGGCATATGCTGACTCCCAGCCCCCCGCTGCATATGTACAAGGCATGCTTTGTATTAGAAAAGCCCCTCCTCCCCTTGGGAACAGTCAAGGTCTAATCAAATTTTCATTACAACATTGTAGGTTTTATGTCCTTTCAGTCCTAGTCCTAAGCATTTTGTGCAACTGGTACTGAAAAACTGTTTCACTAGTATGGATTTTTTTCCCCACAAATTGATTAAACTGATTCCACAGAATTTATCAAATACTAAATAAGTATTAAATAAGATGGTAAGTTGCAATGATGGATATACAATACTCATGTACTTAAAATGCTTAAATTTAAGGCATTACACATACTAAGAAAAAATTAAAACAGAAATAAAAATATTTTTACCAGCATTATATTGGGTATTCAGAGAGAATTTTTAAGCAAAGTTCAACTTATTAACTTAAGAATTTCTAGGATTTTTGTCACAAGTTGGTCATAATAATCTTCAGCAATATATATTTTGGTTGTCAACAAGTAGCAAGGCCTCTGGGGATCTATTAGAGAAGTGAGGGTACTACACTGTAATTCAGTGCATCTCTCTATCTGTGTCATTAATCTCATTGCATTTTGACAGGTTTGAGGTTCAACAGATTTAAACTTTTGAGAGCTCAAATTAGGATGTTCTCTGTAAAAAGTTCTCAGCAAATCACATAACTTGACTGAAATAGACCTTTGCTTTGCTAGAATTGCAAATACAGAAAGAAAAAAATCACCCCAAAAAGTGCACCAGATGAAAAATATCTATCAGTTCTCTCAAAGCTTCTTCTTTGGAGAAGTAGGTAATGTGAAAGTATCAAATTGTTGTGTTTTCAAGCATGTCCACTCACCAGCAAGAGAGAGTCCGGTGATGCTTTCCAAATATCACTTTGCATGTCATCCACTCCAATCATACTCAAACAGTTGATGGGGAAGTGGGTTGCACAGTAAATTTAAAAGATGGTCATTAAGAAACATGTCTGTTAAGTTACCATATTTTCAAGGAACCAGTGCAAGTCTGCCTGGAAGCATATGGAGGCTATTTCAGACAAAACCTGACCAAGAAAAAGTTAGTCCTATGATACGAACTGTAAAATGTAACAATGAACATTGTGTATGAAATAATATCTTGTCCAAGCTAAATACATTTTTGGCTCTGGATATGGATATAGCTTTTTGTTCCGATTTTATACTGTTTTTATACCTACTACATCTCTCCTACCTGTCATATAGTGGAATGCATTCACTTTATGCCTTAGACTTGGGTGGGTGTTTAAAAAAAACCTAAACATGGTTCCTCAAGAAATTTACACTTGAAATGAAGCCACCATAGGACACGAAAATAACAAACAAATGGGAGTGTAGGAAATTAAGAACAGGAGGTAAAGTAAATAAAAATACAGAGGCAAAACTCCAGCTGCTGGATATTAGTGTAATTCTATTGAAGCCTATGCAATTATGCTAACTGAGCAATTGCTTCATTATTTTTATTTATTTTACCCTTTGTTCCCTCCCTTCTTTGGAGCTTTGAGTTAAGTGAGCTGAATTAACATCAGCTGAAGCACAGTTCTAATGTGCATTCTGTTATGTATCTGTAAGGAGCAGGAAGGGGTAGAGTGAGCAGCTTCTGAGCAGGCCTTGGAGAGAGGAGAGTCACTATCTACCTAGATTATAGTTGTGCATACTCTCACGTTTGATCTGTTTTTTTTTTCTCCTTTTTTATTTTTTTTTACAATTACATAGTGTGTAAAAAATAGTTATGTTACCGTTTGTAATATATGGAGTTTTTGACTGAGTTGGTTAAAATGTGTTTAAGGTAATAATGTGTGGATTTTTTAATATATAATGACTGTTCTAATTTTAACTTAGAAAGAAAAACTTATCCTGAATATATTGATGACTGTTTTGAAATTAATTTTCAGTACAAATGACATTTCTTCTCCACACTGTATTTCCTATAGTTACACAGTAAATCTCTCCTGAATAAGACGATCCTTAGCTCATTGGATGCTTAAACATATATAGGTTTGTACATCATTACTCATAAATACATTAAAAGAACATTAATCTGTGAAGTTCTGTGAAGTGAGGCGTGCCAACACTAAGTGGATTTGCAGTTCTAATTCATCTGCCTTTTGCATTAAGGCACAGGCTTTAATTACATGTTCACACATACTCCATGCAGTTTCCTACTACTTCTTCTTCCTTTCCATTTTTCACTGCAGAGTCCTTTCTGTCTTTAAGGCTTGAATTAGGTGTGGAATTATACATTTATTTTTGGCCTCACTTAGTACATTCATCAATGTACCAGCAAAGTACCTGGAGAATTTTAAGCTGTTTATCTCGTTTTGACATACAGGCTGCTATTTCCATCTTACAGAGAGAGAATTTTAAGAGAGATAGAGAGGTGTCTAATGATAGCAAGGCAGACTTAGCCTGGTTAAAAACAACAACAACAAAAAAGGCTTAGAGGGCAGAGTATGCTAAAGTCAGGACTGATTTTCATTCCCTGGGATGAAACAGCTTCTATTTGGAGGTGCCTGTTTTGCAGTAGGAAAAAGCAACCCAGTCTGAAAAAAATGCTATTATCTTCAAATGTAATAATCTTATTATACAATGCTGTGAGGGATTTGGTTATGAAGAATTTTTACATAGATGTCAACCATCTGAGCTGCAAAGCTGCCCTTTCTAAAGCTCAGAATCAAGGGATATGGCTGTTGCTGATGTTGGTTGGGAGGCTGAGGAGCTCGTTGCCCTCGTGTTGGTGAACACTAGGAACTGTGGACTTCCTGACTGAGGTCACAGCCCCATGAATTTAGGGGGTTTTTTTCAAACCCAAGGGAAATTTCACAGTAGAAAGGGCAGTCACTCTTGTGACCTCTTGACTCTCTCTGTGCCAATTATTAAAAGGATTACTGCAAAGAATGAAGGGGCTGGACCTGAACCGACTTTTTATGACATAAAGTATAAGGTGACCTAGATATAAAGGTGTGTTTTCACTGCTAAAGCAAATTTTCACCAAATATGTCTTCAGCTATGTGTGCTGCCATAGCCCGTACTTTATATTGGAGGTCAAATTCAAAATGCATTTCACTATCACAACAAAAACCAGCAAAATTAATTATAATGAAGAATTTAAAAAGTAAACCAAGCAAGATTTATATTTAACATATGTATCCCATTCATATTTTTTCCCATTCTCTGGAAAGCTGTAATTATATCTGATATGTAATAATGAGAAAAAAATGCATACTCTAATTGTAAAGCAGGTGAAGCCAATGGGGTTTTTTACAGGTGTGGCCTTAAACAGAGAGGAAGGCAGTGCAGTGGTCAGAGCCATAGAATCACAAAATTCTTTAGGTTGGAAAAGACCTCTGAGATCAAGTCCAAACGTAAATCTGAGGCTTCAGTGAAGAACGAAGTGAGAGACAGAGAAAAAAGGTGAGAGAAAAGGCCCAGGAGAGAACTCAGGAAGGGAAAGTGAAAGCTGTTACACAATTATTATTGGTATATGCACCTTTTTACTTCAAAGCCCTTTTTGAAGCTAGAGGTGATTTTTCATTGACTGGTGGCTGCAATCAATGGCAGTCTTGTGCATCTGCAGTAGATTTTCTTTTGTAGCAATGTGGTATGACAAAATACCCAGTGGGAAAATGGTACTGGAGAGCCAAGTGTCAGCTACAATAGTGATCTCTTTTCATCCCAGATCTGCAACCTTACTTCTTGCAGCCAAACCATGGGCTTCCCTAATTGCTAACATGCTCCAGTAGCTGTGTGGAGCGTGCCAGGAGTGAAACCCTACCTGCGATCTGAAAGAGATAAGTGTAAGTGAGCAAATGCATGAAGTCAAATTTCAGGAATTCTAGTAAAACCAGGTGAAAAATAAGAAAAGATGAAGGAAGAACTAATGTGAAATTGTGCCTAAACCTCAAATGGACCTGAAAATGTATTTGTTCTCTCAAGAACAGAGGTATGCAGAGGAATCTTCTGTGCGCCCTCTCTTATTAGCTTTGATGTTTTCTAATGAAGATTACAAGTAAGTGGTAGTCTTCCAGATTCAATCTGGAACTTGGAAGAGTTAAACTTTGTTTCTTGATGCAGAGTAATTTTAAATTCCCATGAGGGCCTGAGTAAAGAAGATGCAGCAAACCTGATAAGCAAGATTCATGGAGCAGCTGCAGAAAACCGCACTGCAGGCTCAGAGAGCCTTGTGTCCCCAGCACACATAAAACACAGACCTCATTTTATACAGGGATAAGCTGTGTGGGTACCTGGAGATCTATCTGACCATGATCATATCTTGTCCATAGCCTAGTGTCAGAGGGAAAAACAATAATCCTTAAAACAATATTAGTTCTCACGTGAGACTAAGTTTTCCCTAATTCCCCGGTGCGGTATGGATTGGATCATGTTCTGAGACTTACAGTTTCTTTTATAGCTCTAGCAAAGTATGTTTTTCTCATTCAGTGTGATGGTGACTCTTGCTATCTTTTAACTGTCCTTTTTTTTTTTTTTGTAATGCTAATAATTTCTTAGCTATCTTAATGCAGTGCACAACTAGGCTTTCTTTGGAGCAAGAAGTGTTTATTTCTGTCTGCAAAGCTACATAATAAAGGCAGGCTAATAAAGATTCTGTCTCCAAAACAGTTTGATTTAAAAAAAAAAAATTAAAATTATTGTTGGGGTTTTAGTTGATTTTGCTCTTTACAATCTGTAGGGAAACAGCTAAGAAAAAAGTTATGGAAGCACATAGGGGAATAGCTTAGGAAATTCTATACCATGAACTGTATTTTTAATGTATCGACCCCCAAATAACAAAACAAATCCCAGATTTATTGGTAGGTGCTGATATTTGAAACTCTAATTCCAGTTTGCTTCTTTGCTTGTCACCTCCTGGGGCTCATGGTGGCCCAGAATAAGATTTGTGGACCATGTAGCTTCCCTGGGCAGAGATTAGAAGAGTAGAGGTTTGATTACCTCATTGCAATTTATGGGCAATGATTTAGTTAAACCAGTATAGGAGGAAGATCAACTCTTCTTGGCCCCTTCTCTACCTTTACTGCCTGCACTATGAAACATAGCAGTTACATAGGAAAGAAAGATGTCCTTTGTACATAAAGCAAAGTTTGAATTATTGAAATTATCTTTTCTCTTTCAAAAAAATAAATGCATTAATGAATAACTTTCCTATACTTTTAACTTTGAGCTCTGATAGTTCTGAGAGTGCTTTTCTAGCTCACAGTTAGGTTAATACAAATGATAAATGTATATTACTTTTAAAGCATGACATTAAAATTATTTTTGATTTAACAATGAAGACTTGTAGGGCTTTCTCCAACCGATACAGTTACAGAGATAATTTCTTGAGAATAAAAGAAAGAAGAGCACACTTTCTAATACCTACCAATATTATACTCTAAATTCCTTTAAATACTCAATTACAGTTACCAGAGATAACCTTATAACACAGGCAGCTTTCATATTTACTGATATGATTGTAATCATCATCACATTAATGAGATAATTGCAGAATGAGTTGAGTCCTGAGGGAAACTGCCTCTGTGCCAGGTATCAGAGTTATTTCCACAGTGCAAAGGTAGTTGTGTATTAAAATATGGCATGTCTCCTGAGAAAGGCTTCTACTAGTGTAGCTGATTGCATTAAGAAACAAAAAGCTTGGATAATTTCAGAGCCGTATTTTTTGTACTGATGACATTTGGCAACAATATGTGCTCCAGAAAATTTTATACAAGGTAAAGTTTGGCTGGTAGGCTCTGCCTTTCTGTCTGATATAAGCACATTTATCCAATGGATTAATTATTTATGGTGTGACCCTTCTATTATACTACTGTTGTATTTCTATTTACTGGTTTTAAAACACTGTCTATGTGGGTGGGCAAAGTGATACTGCAGTGCTTACCTTCTGTGCCAGCTGGCCACCTAAAAGTCTGACTGTGTGTGTTCAACTTTGTTCAGTTGTCACATGACATGAAGCAGGGCTGTGACCCCGGTGATACTCCTGCTTGTAAATGTAAGCTCAGCCATAAAAATTGCTGTGATTCCGTCAACAGTAGGTTCCTTTATGATATTTTCTGAACTTCTCTGGTTGCTGAAACTAGTAGAAATAAAGTTTTTCATGTCTAGGAAAGTAAATGAATTTGGAACAGGGCTAAAAATCTTTACCTGAATGTAAAGATTTTTAAAATATATTTTCCTTATAGTCTACCAAAAGAGATCACACCTATTGTGAAGTCATGTTCTTTTTCTTACCCCACGTCTCCTTTCAGGTTTCAAATGCTTTGGCTAGAGGTACACAGAAATAAAGTGATATTGCTTTCTGCAGAATACAGCAGATAGAGAACTAGAGGACAGGGAATGGAATGGGCTTCCTGAGGAACTGCCACTGTAAAACACAGAAGTCGACTTTTTGTTTCAATCACAAAGACCATGATGTATGACAGGAGGTGATTTCATGATATCAAGTGAAGGGATTTGAATCTACTCCTTAAAGGTGTTCAGGAATAGTTTATGTCACCTGAGGTTGTGCTTGTTCCCAACTGGTGTGCCAAACGAAGGATATATATTTTCTTACTTTTTCTCATTTAGAAACAAGTCAGTTTTTATACAGAGAATTACTGATCTGTCTTATTAAACTAAGTTTTTACTTGCATCACTACAGAATTCTTTTTCTTATCAGAAATGTTTTAACAAATTTTTTTAACAAAGTTTTTATTCCCATAATTAGTGGAGAAGCTTTTCTTCTGTATTGGTTTCTAAAAAGTAAGTGATTTACAGTGCACCACAGAACAAGTATTCATATTTACACTTAAGTATTTTTACACGATAAAGAGCTGTTGAATCTGTGTACTGTTTTCTTTTGCACACTTGTGTACAAATTTGACCAAGACATACGTGTACAATATTTGGAAAGAAACAAAATTCCTATACTCAGGAGATCCATTACTGTTTCCTTTCCACAGGAGTAACAGCAGAGAAAACTCCATGTCTTTCTTTAAGTTGTAATCGGTGCCTCAGGGTTGTGTAGGAAACAATCTGAAGTTTACTCAGCCAGATTTTCCTCTCTTTGCTGCATCTTCTGGTCTTTGCTTTATTTTTCTTGTGTTTTCTGTTTCCCTTTTTTTTTGGGAAAAGACCAGACCCATCCTGACCAGGTGAGATGACTCCTTATCCCTACTCTATGCCCCCCCATTTCCCTCCCCGGCCCTTCCCAGCTCACCTTCCACCACAGGGCAGGCTGCCACACTTTTGTCCCAGAAACAATTTGGTTTATGTCAGTTCAGTGTCAAATTTGGGCAATCGGCACAAGACATCCTGGCGGCGTTTGTGGATTGATGGTGACTGGCTGAGGCTGTCGTAATGTGTTTCTCATCTGTTGGTCCTTTCAGACCCTGCTTCAGAGTTGAGGTCCTGATCTCAATTAGTTGCAGCAATTCTAAACACTCAGAGCTGGCTCATGATTACTGTGGTATCTGAGATAGGGGCAGCTCCTGGGTGAATGCCGGGGTCTTGTGGTGGTGATGTGCATGTCTTTAAGCTCCTGCTGAACATTAGACATGGAGCAGTGGGTGAACACTGCCAAGAAAAAGGGCTAAAGGTTTATCCAGCTTCAATGGGTTTAGAGTTTCCTCCATGAATTAAATGCTGTTTCACATTAGGAGATACATTCTATACCGTTTTGGCGCCATAGCTCCTTTCCCTGGAAGTCTGGCTGTGTTCTGTCACTCAAATTTTGATGTGGATTAATCACTATTATCTAAGTATTGAGAAATTTAAATACAGACAATAGATCTGTTTAGCTGTGTCATTTCTCGATGTTGCCACTGGGCTGGTATTCCATGTTTTATTTCTGGTACACAAAGATGAGACTGCCCAATCAGACTGCTGAGGAAACAAAAATACACTGCTTGAGCATGGATTTGGGAAAGCTTCTACTTGTATTTCTTGACAGGAACTCTTCCTCAGTGCTCAGCTTTACTGCATTCTGCCACTGAAGAATGATCAGATTTTTTTGTGGCTGGTAAAGTGGGTATGACATTTGAAAACAATTTTCAAATCTTTTGAAACAGAAAAACAGCCACAAAGTATGAAGATATTCAAGCATTTGAAAAGAAGTATGACAAGAAGTAAAATTTCACCATGTATTCACAGAAATAAAGTGACTAAATTGGTAAGTATTGAAGATGAATATAGCAGAAATGATAATGAAAGAAGAAAAGAATCTTTAGGGTCTTCTTAGATTATAATTGTGGCACTTGGGGTGAACTGCAGGAGGTATGCTCTTAAAGAGATTGAGGAAATATATGTCCCTCCAGAGAGTATAGAGAACCAGGCATTTCATTCTGGACCTCACAAGTTTCATAAAATTACAGATTTAATAAACAAACCATTTTATGTCTCTGTAAGGAACTTAGAGGGGATTTCAAAAGTCAAACATTGAGGACCCTTGCTTTGACTGTGGTGGTAAAAGTAACATCTGCCTCAGACATTTTAACAACAGACTGTTCAGATCATTCTTTTCGGCTATGGTAGGAGACCTGACAGGCAAAAGCCATCCTACCCCTCTTTCCTACACTTCTATCTCTCAGCTAAATTAAACATTACATCAAAGCACTCCTCTCAAGGACATTCAGATTTAATTTTACCTTCTTATTTCAGATGCTCAGTTCATTACAATAACTTTTGTGGTTTCTTAATTAAAACAGTAACAGAGAAATAAAAGAAAAACACTCTTTTTTGGTCGCATCACTGGGATGCCACAAAATCTCTTTTGTTCACCAAACATGAGACAAAAGACCTGGCTGAAGTTTCTGTCACAGTCATGTACATTTACCAGTATAGGCCCAGGACCCCGTGAGAAGTGACTCTGAGTGCTATATCCACAAATGAGTTATCCTGGAGATGCTGATGTGTATGTTGCTTTTTCTTGTAGACAGTCTTCAAATCATCAAGTAAAAAGCATTTATCTCTGGGATGGGGCGTTGACCTTAGGTCATACATCAGACTTTTTCTTTTAAAAACACGTGATTGTATGTCCATGGTAACATGAGCCTGAGGTAAATGCAAACACAGAGAAAAAGGAAAAAAGCCAAGGATCTTCATTGCTGCTTCGGTCAGCAAGGCTCCTTCCTCTTCTAATTTTCTGTTTCCTTGTCTCCTCTTGGGCATACAGCTCTTCCCAGTGTTAACCCATCACCAGAGACCTGTTAATTCTTTCAGGTTTGCTGGTGGCGTTGGTGCCAGGCATGCCTTTAGTGATTGTAGGAGTCTTATGGTTCATAAAACGTTACAGGAGCATTAGCTTCTTCTCATGCTTTCAGTTTAAAATTTCATGTATCAATAAGAAACATAGAGTATTCTGAGTTGGAAGGGAGACCCACAAGGATCATCGAGTCCACAAACTTGGCATTATTAGCACCATGTTCTAAGCAACTGAGCTAAAGATTTCAAGCTCACACCTACAAGAGTTTTGCGAAAGCTCTACTCCACAAGATTTGTTTTCCTCAGGATAGTTAAAAGGGAAGTCACAGACAAGGCACTCAAAAAACAAAGCCAAACAACAAAAAGACAAAAACACCTTGAGGAGCATTGGAAACTTTGTTTTAGTATGAAAAGGAAATAAACAATAGCTTTTGTGGTCTTATCATGATGTATTGTCTCCATTTCTACACATGCTCTTTGTAAAGCAGACTAAGCTGGTTTTATTAAAACATCAATGAAACAAAAAATGCATTTCCCCAAATCATCTCTTCTCCTTGTCAGAATTAATTTTACCTGGCAGGTGCAGCCCATTTATTGCAACAAAAAGGTGAAAGGTTTGACAATGTGGTTGCAGAATCTCAGGGAGATGACACTCAGCTCAGCACTCAGTCCTCTTGTGAAAATTTGAGAAAGTTTTCCCTCTAATCTGTTTCACACATTTCCAATGCATCCACAACTTTACTTAGCATTATGGTGGCTTATGACCATTTCTCATGTGGAAAATACCTACTCCATCATGAAGAGGTGAAGTAAATAAGTTTTGTGGTGACTATCAAGTCCACTGAATTTTCAACATTTGAGTATGTTCTTACTAACATAAACCTCAGTTTGCCCGAAGTTGTTAGTGAATACTATTTCCAAGTTCCAGGGCATACAGTTAGTGAAACATCAAGAATTTGCTCCAAGAAAATGATTAATTATGGCCCTAAAGTAGTGCATAAAAGACACCATAGGAATTAATTTAAACTGGGATCACAAAAACCCCTTCATCGCCAGCAAGAGATTGCCTACAGATGTAGAGGATACTAGGCCACTAAGGGCGCCTTTTTTAATACGATTCTACACTGGAATTTAGCTTCCCTGTATTGGATCTCAAAACCATTTTCTGACCTTTAACTTTTGAAAAACCTTAGCAGCACATACACTTTTCTTTCTTAAGAACTTGAACTGAGTGGTACTGTGCTGGATGACCTACCAAATGTTACTCCATCCATCAAGGAGGCAGAGAACTAGTTTGATGTTGGACTACTGCACCCCAGGAGCTCCCACCAATTGTTATCTGCTCCTGGACTGATGCTCCTCACAGAAGAGCTTCACAGCTCCCTACTTCCCTGACCCAGTAGCTGGCACTCTGACAGCTGTTCTTCCTGTATCCTTCTCCACTTCCTCTTCCCATCTATTAGTCTAAATTCAAGGTATAGGTACCTGGGGTACCTTATTCCTCCAAGCTCTCTCAGCTGATGTAATTCCTGTAATTTGTATTCAGTCTTCTCAGTTTCTTGGAATGGCGTATTCTGCAGCCATCCATACTCAGAATGTGGATCTGATCCCCTCATTTTCTCATCAGGCTCACAAACAGCCTTCATAAAAAAAGGCAGGTGAGCTGTGTGCCAGTATTTTAACTTATTCAGGGTCCCAACTGTTAGAGTATTTGGGATTGTTTACCTGTTGCTCATTTATAAAACCATTTTTTTTTAAAGAAAACTGGAAGGAAAACCAAAAGTCTGGAAAATCTGTGGAGATTCTTCCCCTGTCTTCACTCTGCATGCTGGAGCTGGGGTTCTCCCCTGGCCGGGTGGGGACTGGGGGGGCCGCTGCTTCTGCCCACTGTCTCCCGGGGCCAGGGGAGGGTGGGGGCTGCTCCTGACTGTATCCCCACCCCGGTTTTCCTGAGCTGGGCTGGGACTGGGGCAGCCATTGCCCCGGCACCGCTGGGCTGCGGCGGGCTCCCGCAGCACACCCCCCCCCTCCTCTCTCAGCCTTGGCCTCGTGTGGGTGGGGAGCACTGCCTGCTCCCAGCCGGCGCTGTGCAAAGCACACAGAGCCGCTCCTGCCACTTCTCCATTGTACTCGGCGGTGCTCACGGCTGGCCAGCGGAGCAACAGAGCAGGGCTGGTATGCCGGCAGGGGGTGGCAGTGGGGCCCATGTCCCACGTGGCATGGCAGCAGTGGGAGGCATGGAGCAGTGCCTTCTGATAGGCGGCTGACAAGAGCCCCCGCTGGGAGGGGCTGCCGCCGC
>VXBA01004614.1:0-41189 GCA_013399895.1 Serilophus lunatus | reverse complement strand
AAAGTCTGGAAAATCTGTGGAGATTCTTCCCCTGTCTTCACTCGGCATGCTGGAGCTGGGGTGCTCCCCTGGCCGGGTGGGGACTGGGGGGGCCGCTGCTTCTGCCCACTGTCTCCCGGGGCCAGGGGAGGGTGGGGGCTGCTCCTGACTGTATCCCCACCCCGGTTTTCCTGAGCTGGGCTGGGACTGGGGCAGCCATTGCCCCGGCACCGCTGGGCTGCGGCGGGCTCCCGCAGCACACCCCCCCCCTCCTCTCTCAGCCTTGGCCTCGTGTGGGTGGGGAGCACTGCCTGCTCCCAGCCGGCGCTGTGCAAAGCACACAGAGCCGCTCCTGCCACTTCTCCATTGTACTCGGCGGTGCTCACGGCTGGCCAGCGGAGCAACAGAGCAGGGCTGGTATGCCGGCAGGGGGTGGCAGTGGGGCCCATGTCCCACGTGGCATGGCAGCAGTGGGAGGCATGGAGCAGTGCCTTCTGATAGGCGGCTGACAAGAGCCCCCGCTGGGAGTGGCTGCAGCTGCACAACTCCTGCCCTGTGCTGCCGGGAGATGTGTGGCAGCAACTGCCCCCATGGGCAGCCCCCACCACCTGCGGCCAGTCCCTGCAAGCGGCGAGTGCCCCGTGGCTGAGGCTGGTTGGTGTGGGAGTGCCCCCGCGGCCAGCAGCTGGTGGCGGCTGCCAACCTCCAGGCCTTGGGCACATGGCGTTTTGGCGGGAACTGCCATTTTGCCTGGAGTGAAGATCCCAAAAGAAAGCGGAGCCCGGCTCCGCCAGCCAACCAGGAGATGGCTTGGCCAGGAAGAAGACATTGGGTTCCCATGGAACTTCAAGGGCATAAAAGCCGTGGACATGGAAGTCCTGCCCCTCTTCTCGGCTGTCTCTTGAGCTGATCGTGGCTCCCCCTCTCCCAGCTCCTGGACTGCGTGGCTGGCCTCCCCCCACTTCCATCAGCATGGGCAGCAGTGCAGTGCCATCGAGCTTCAGTGGTGGCACCTGGAGACGACCCAGCCTAACCGCAAGTGCCAGTTTTCCCATGGGTGTCCCTAGCAGGGGGGTGCTTTTCACTATTTTGCATTTTGCAGGGACTTCAAGAGCCCCAGAGTGTACCATCAGAGAGAGAGGCAGCTTCCCTTTTCCTTCCACTGCTTTTCTCAGCTAGCCGTCTGGCCTTTGAGAAGAAGTGGGGTTTTTTTTGGTTTTTTGCATGACAACTGTCGGGTTTTTATATTTGTGCATCTTGTCTGGGGGGGTCCCATAAGGTTGTTTTTCCTGGTCGATCCCCTAAAAAAGTAAGCCCCTAAAAAACTGTTACCTGCTGTTGGATCTGTTGAGTCTTCTGTCATTGTTGTGCACACCCTCTTGGTGATAAAAGTGGTTCAAACCACCACACCAACTTCCTCTAGCTCCAAACTTCTCAAGAATAAGATGAAGCTGAGTACAAGCCACTTTTTCTCAGTCTCCTTTGAGCCTACAAATATTTGTTTGTTGGTATGTCAGAAGAACTTGAAAACTTTGAAAAACAATATGTTAGCTATTTTACATCAAAATCATTGAAACAGATTACATCAGGTTTGCTTTCAAACCGTAGTTACTGTAAGTAGCTGGCAAATTTTGAAATATTGTCCTGTTGAGAAATCAGATAGTAGTTTGATTGAAATGCTTACAACTGAATAGCCATAGGGTTGCTTATTCTGGACATGAATGAATCTTTATTGTCCCAATCCAACTTGAACCTTGAACCTGTTGTTCTCCTCTGTATATCCTGAATGTATCAAAATCTTTCTGCCCTTTCCACAGCCCCTTCACCGAACTGATTTTGCATTTACTGCTTTCATTCCTAAGTGCTTCCATGCTTTCTGTATATGGTTTCTTCAAGGAAATGATTGTACATGAAAGAGAGACATATGAAAAAGGAAGCCTAGAAGAAATTGGTAAAAACATTCAGATCTGGATGCTTACTTTACCATTGGGGTAAAATAGCTTTTCTGCTGGGACTGCTGAGCACGCCTGCCCCTTGTTCACTTTGAAATACTTCTCTGTTAGTTCATCAGTTGGACTGATCAGTTGCTTCAAAGTTCAGAGAGGAGTGAAATGCATTCATACAGTGATTCCTAGTTTACTTGTTCTCAGAATCACCGATCTGAAGAAAATTAGGTATTACTTCGCATCTCTCCTAGGTTATTCTATACAAGTGATACAAAGCCACAAGGAAAAATTTTTAGTGACTCAAGAAGGTTTAATGGTGATGTAAGCCTGCTGAGGGTTTTATGCTGGCCGTCCTGACAGTGGTTTCTCTTGATTCCACAGTTCCCCACATATATTCTTAGTCCTGGAGGGGAGATCAGGACCAAATGACTCATATAGCAGAGAGGAGAGTTCAACCTGGCAAAGGATAAGGAGGTCTCTCTGAAAAATGCTGATGTGGTGTTTTATGCTACATCCCATAATCTTGGTTCTTTATTTTATGCTTTCACACTTTTTTATTTCTAGCATGTCCAGTGATCATGGGGCAATATTTTCTTTATGCAAATCTCTTTCTGTACAGAATATTAATCTCTGCCGTTAATATTGAGGGACAAGAGTTAAAGTTTCGTTTTAAATATAAACCTCTGACAGATCACATCTAGTGCTCTACTGTGTTTATCAGATAATTTTAATGATATTTAACTGTAAAAGCTGCAAACTTCATGCATGCTAGTCCCTTCCATGGCACTAACCTAGGAGCAACTGTGTAGGAATAGTTGCCTTTCTTCCCAAGATACTGTATTAACAGGTGTTTTGGTGCAAGGTTGTTTTACTTTATTGGATTTCAGCATGAACTAGTTTGCTATTACCTCAAAAGAAGTAGTTATTTGTTACCATAACCAAAAGGAATCCCCTACAAATAGTAGCTGCCAGCCAGTACTGGGATTTAATACTCTTATAAATTGAGATTTCAAATTATTTTGGTGAAAGCCCTGGAGACTCTTTGTTATATGCTGCTCTGCATGTGGCAATTCATAGGGATGCATTTCATCTCCAGCCTAAAGTTACATTACATCTCAGGTGTGCAGCAGACACAACCAATAAAATAAAAATCAAAGCCTCACGAATTTCAGGCATTGTCCATTTTTCCATTGATTTCAATGTTGGCAGGGAGTGTATGTTTTAAACCAGCATCGGTCAAGGTGTCTCCTTCACTTGCACAGGGAGTGGTGACCAGTTTTAGCTAACGAACACAGATTATTTCCCCTCTAACTGCCCATGGAGGAAGGTGCTGAATTGCTGCACAGGTTAAAAGGACAGTGGGAGTCAACCCAACAGGCTCATCCAGCTAAGTTCCATGGAGAAATAAATCTCTGCACAAGGAGCAGATACAATCCTGGCATTTCCTAAGACGCTGAGGCTGTGATTCCTGCTCGCCTCACCTGGGAAAGGTCTGATCACGGTTTCTGCTAAAGGTTACAGACATCTGAGTGTTTCCTAGCTCCAGATGTAAGATAGTGAAAAGGGCTCTCCATTTCCAGTTTGTCATCTTGAGAGGAAGGATGTTATGTTGGCAAGTTTTTATTTTCTGTACTCATTTCACCAGTCCTCCCTCCTCTCAGTTTCCACACTATATACCAGAAGAGGGATAGGAATTAGCTTTTGACAGCTTTATAAAAACAAGTCATCATATATTATTTATAAAATGTTCAGTGAGAAACTGTAAATTAGCCAGAATTTTAAAAACTGGATTGACAGGGTACCTAGATTTAGTGTTTGACTAAGTGCACAAAATTGGAACTAAAATTGCCTGTGAGTAGAAGAGAAACTTATGACATTTACTTGACTGCCAGCTAATTCATATTCAGTGTTTGCTTTTTCCACATTTCTGGTAAGTTTCTATTTATTGCTTCATTAACATGACCCACTTCCAATGAAATAATTTAGGTCAGAATGCCCCAACAAAGGCTTTTCAGGTAATTGAAGGACTTTGGTTTTTAACATAATTCATACTGTTTAGCACATCACATGAGATAAAAGCATGGCTGCTTTGTCACAGGAAATGTCACACACATAACTTAAGTGAGGCTCTAAAGGACCTGTGTTCTGCAAAAGAATATTTCCAGTACCCTTTATGGAGACCCCAGGCTTCAGCACTAGGGAGGCACAGGCTTTGAGTCATGGAGAAGTCATGAGCAAAGACATTTTCATGTTGAAAAGGCTCTCTAAGAAAAGTCTCCCTCCATCTCAGCAGGGTGGAGCCTGGGAACTGATAAGAGCAGCAAGAGAAAAACAGCCTCTGGAGTCTGGGGAGGAAAAGGGAAAGGAGGGGCAGGATTGGTGACTTTCACCTTCAAAAAAGACTGTCTTGAGATTACATTGGACCAGGAAAGGAGAAAAGCAAAAATCTCTTTCCCAAGGCTTATCAATGGGGTCAGTCAGGGATGGTGTCTCTCTCCACATCTATCTCTCTGGATAGAGCCCTTTGGTACATCCTTTGACAGACACATAAAGCTGCTGCCTGTCCTTCCCAGGGTCCTGGAGCAGCATCCTCAGCTGATTCCTGACACTATGTGTATGGACGCTGTCCCAGCAGGACACTGAGGCCAGCTTTTTTCTTTAGGTGAAGATGTTCAAAGGGTTTTTCCATGTTCTCCACACCATACTCCTCCTGGTTTTAGATGACTGAGAATTAAGGGCAAGGTTTCAAAGCCTGAATGCAGGCTTGGAGTGAAGACGGTTGTCAAATAGGAGAAGTACTGCAGTAGGAAACTTGTTGGCTAAAAAGGATGAGATATACCATTTAGATTCAAAACTCTTTAAAGTTCTGAGATCTACAGTGGAAAACAACAGTGAAATAGTGCTGAACATTTGAAATATATTTAAGCCAATGTGTTCACCTGAAGCATTTGAGCAATATTTTGTATACTTCAAACTGCTTAATGTTGAAATGCAGGACCATAAAGCATAAAAGAGACATGGCTGTATATATAAGTTAAGACAATGGAAAAAGGACTACTTCTTTGTGTGTTGATAAAAACAAGTATTGGCCAAACCCGTGTGTTTTAGTGAAAATCCTGTTGTGATTTCTCTCTTCCTTCCTGTTGCAAATCCACACACAAGAACTTCATTCCCTACTCCAAATTTTGCCCTCCTTTTTTAGCATGGCAATGTGCTCATCTGACAGGGACACAGAGACAAATCTGACTCAAAATATTTGATAGTGGTCTTCTTGTAAAATACATAATTTACCAGGAGCTGCAGTGATTCTACAACAAACATGTTAGTGTATCAGAGGGCTGGGTCACGAGTTTGTTTAAACAAATCCAATAAAGTTATCCTGGGAAAGTAAAGGAAGTGGGTCAACATTTTTCTGATAATATTTACAACAATCCATAGATAAAGGGACTGGAAAGAAGGCCCCTCTTCCATAGTTTATCACACGGCTAATGCAGAAATTTGAATTGTTGTAGGATAAATTCTGATGTGACACACTACCTTTATCACTCAGACCATGTGTGCAAAAATATATATAATAGAGTGAAATTTGGGGAAAGAAGGGAGAAAGTGATAAATTTATGTGGCACATATCCTGAAGATAGAAAGAGATCTGTGAGCAAAGAGCTCTGTGCTCTAAGCACAGAGTATTTGAAGTAGTTTCTCTGTCTCAAATGTGCAGAACCACCAGGCAATTGATTTCAAGGTCTGAAACAGATTGGCCTGATATCTCTGGACTTTGAAATGCTGTTCTTTACTGTGGCCCACAAGTAGTGTAGACGCCTTCAGCAGACAAATGTTAACTTTAAGGAGAAGTAGTTCTAGTGCCAAATGTGAAATTAAAGAGAAGCAGTTGTGGTGCCAATACCAAAAGGAGACTAACATTAACAGTAGTGATTTTCTTTTCGTATCTGGAGCAGCAGCATCAGGCCATATGCAGGAGTGGGCAATATCCACAACCCACTATACACCACGAAGCATATGAGAAGGCTAGAAACAATTTTGATGAAATGACAATAGTGTCTAAGCTCCTAAAATCACTCCTGGCAACAAATCCTTGCTTCCCCAATGGAAATTAGTTATTGGTTAGTAACTGAATGGCTCCAATTCCTTCTGGCTTCCAATTCCATCCATGGAAAGGTGACATAAACTGTGTACATACCTTATCTTTTTATTAGCTAAAATAAACAGGCGTGGTTACTGCTAATCCTAATATAGTCAGTTGAAGATAAAGAGATTGTACAGGGTAAAGGCTTTTGAATTGCAAATACAATTTTTTTGGCTCCTCCAAATGGTGGTCCCCACAGCATGTCCAGCTGGAGCATGCTGAGCAGCTCTTCTGGTAGTTCTTCCATTCCCACTCACAAAGTGCACCAGGTTGGACCAGCTGTCAGCGACATTCTTCTTTCACTGAGTTTGCAGGGGTTTTATGGTCTCATGGTCTTTACCAGTGGAAGTATACCAGAGACCAAGGCAGCCAGCCTACTTCCCTCTCCCTGAAAAACCTCAGGCTTTCAAGCCCCATGGCTAAGCCATGCAGACACCTTTAAGGAGTTACCTTAAAGTCCATGGGACTCCACTTGAGCTGTGGACCCTTTGTATTTCTCTGTAAATTAGATCCACCACTAGCAATGAAATACATCTCTTTAGATTTTTAGGCTGATCCCTTTAATTTGTGCAAATCCCTGTAATTTGTCCAGACCTATGGAGACTAGTGGTAGCCTTTCCATGGCAAGGACGCTGCTTCATTTATAAGGAATACATAGTGAAAAAGTATTACATGAACCTTGCTTAGATTTCCTCTTCATTAACTCCTGTCTGCTGGATGTTTCCATGAGTCACCACGTGGTTTTGATTTCAGATCTTCAAAATATATTTTTATTTCTTCCCCAGCCTCCTTTGCAGACTTTGTTATGCAAAAGAGAAAATATTTCCTGAGTTTGTCTTGTCATTAACTTAAAGTGGGGAAAGATCTTTTCAAAATGCCTAGTGCTCATAGGAAGAGGAGTTGTTTTCTGATTGTTTTCCATGACAGGGTGGTTCTTCTCTCTGCTTGTGTCCCAGGAAGTCTTCTACTTTTGTCAGTGTTAATTGTTTTTCTTCATTGCTCTGTTTCTTTGTTTAAACCTTCAATGTATGTTGAAGTCATGGCTCATTAGCAAAGGCCATACACAACCCGTGACAAAAGACTTTGTGCAGACGTGATCAGTGGCATCACACACCTCAAGGATGAGGAAGGCCCACTCCCAAGCCTTCTTCTGGCAACTGGAAACCTCCAAGCTGCAGAGCCAATCAGTGCCCGCTCAGTATATAAGAAAATTTTCCTGACAGAGGAAAACTGAGTCATAAAATTGTTGGTTTTTTTTTTTTCTCTTGGCTGTCTCAGCCTTTGCGTGGTGGAGCAGAAGTCACCTAGGGCTGCTCCATACGTGCTATTCTTGGCTGTCAGCAATGTCCCTGTGGCTGCCTGTGGTGGTTTCACTACTAAGGGGCACAGTGGTGATGAAAGACATGTAGAGATGCAACAGCAAACACAGCTTTATTTTCTACGGGTCTCTATAGGACTAAAGTACCTTACTAGACACTGAACAGATATAACAAATAATCACCTGACAATATCATGCCATAATAATAAAAAAACCAAACCACAAATGACCAACTGCTCCTAAAAGCAGGCTGTTAATGCTGAGGAGCAAAGGAAGAGGGGAAGGCCACCACGTGGATGTTGTTTCTTGGTCCTGGAACCCTTGAAAGACAAATCAGTGAGAAGCACCACCGCGGTAACCCAAGGGGAAAGATACCACACTGTTGCAGCTGGGTGGTCTTCTGGTGCCACTGTCGGAGATCCAGTGGTGCTGCGTGGTAAGGGGAGCCAGGAGGGACCACGAGAAGCAGCAGTCGATGGCAGCAGTCGATGTTACCTGGACCACAACGAGCCAGCAGAAGGGAGCACAACTTCCGAGGTCTGGTCCCACCCCCTTGCGCCCATGCTGATGGTTAGCAGGCGCTGGAACCCCAAGAGGGGGGGGTCCGGGGCTGCCGGGGGGGCGGGGATGGGCCGCCACCCCGTGGCATCCAGGGACAGGCTCAGGACGGCCCTGCAGGCGGCCTGTGTCCTGCCCCCACCGGCATTTGGGGTCGGTCCGCAGCACAGCCCCGGGCCAGCCCCGCAGGCGCCTGGAAACACGGCTCCGGGGGGAAGCCCCGCCTGGCGTCGGGGGAGCCCCGCCCCGGGTGGGCCCCGTNATGTTACCTGGACCACAACGAGCCAGCAGAAGGGAGCACAACTTCCGAGGTCTGGTCCCACCCCCTTGCGCCCATGCTGATGGTTAGCAGGCGCTGGAACCCCAAGAGGGGGGGGTCCGGGGCTGCCGGGGGGGCGGGGATGGGCCGCCACCCCGTGGCATCCAGGGACAGGCTCAGGACGGCCCTGCAGGCGGCCTGTGTCCTGCCCCCACCGGCCTTTGGGGTCGGTCCGCAGCACAGCCCCGGGCCAGCCCCGCAGGCGCCTGGAAACACGGCTCCGGGGGGAAGCCCCGCCTGGCGTCGGGGGAGCCCCGCCCCGGGTGGGCCCCGTGGCCGGGCGTGGCTCGGGGGGCCCGCAGGGTCCGGGGAGAGCCCCAGCTCCAGCATGGGCTGGAGCCGGTGGAGCACAGCCAGGCAGAACTCCTGCCCTGGCACAGTCACCGAGGGACGGGGCTCCCAGTGAGACACGGTCCCGCAGTCACTCCCCGCAACCGGCTGGGGAGCGGTTTCACCATCCAAGTTGGCTGTTTCCCTTCTCAAGGAAAGGGGAAAAAACCCTCAAGTTTAAAGAAAACAATCTCTCCCCTCCACCCAAGACAAAACTGCTTCTCTAACCCACTATACTGCCCTGGGTCAGGCTGAGGCATAAAGTGGTGCTCAGTCATCTGAGATTTGAGAAACAGCAAAGCCCATCTTTTCCCCTCTGTTCCACACAGAAAGTAACTGGAGTGGAGTATAATACTGCCCAGTTGGTTTTTGGTGTTTCCATTGGATCACCTAGAGAGGCATTGCTAAGTCACATTTCCAAAATTTATTGCTTTAGTGCTCATGGGTGACGCTACATTTGGGGCAATTTTGTAGCTCCATTTTAGTGTCAAAGAAATCCTGAAAGAGGCTCTGACAACCTGAAAACTGCCCACAGATATGCTGCAAGGAGGAGAGGGGAAGCTAAAATTTGGAAGAGAAAAGAAAAAAAAATTATGAAAGTCAACATAAGCCAAGACATAAAGTCTCATTTTGCTCCCATGTGCTAGTGCTTGAGCAGACTATTGTTCTGGACTCAGAGATTGGTTCTTAATTATGTTGAGCAGTGAATGGTTTGAATTACTGCCACATAGTTTGGTGAACACAGAGCTAAGAATTTTGGCTGGAGAGCAGCTTCAGGGCTGCTCTGAACTC
Source organism: Serilophus lunatus (assembly GCA_013399895.1). Classification (NCBI taxonomy): domain Eukaryota; kingdom Metazoa; phylum Chordata; class Aves; order Passeriformes; family Eurylaimidae; genus Serilophus; species Serilophus lunatus. The sequence goes on along the minus strand of VXBA01004614.1, from coordinate 31,803 downwards.
TTAGAAGGTGGCTGTAGCTGGAGGTGTTCTCCAGAGTTAGAAGGCATGCACGCTGCCACCTGAAGTCCCAGGCTCGAATGCTTTATCTAAATCTGCCCTTGTCTTTATTCTGCTGTTTCAATCTAAAATAAAACATCTTGTATTTATTGTATTATCACATTTAGACACTACCATTTTGGAATGTCCTGTGGACATCATCAGATCCAGATGTTTCCAAATGTCATCATCCATACACTAAAATGATTACAAATGGAGATATATTTCTGTGAGCTGTTGCTACTCGGTGAAGATTGCCAGTTTCCTCAGGCTTGGAGGAGACTTTTCTTTTTAATGGAGTAGGGATGGCCCCAAGTTCAATATTGAAGATTTTTCAATTACACATATTGTTGCGGTGAAGCACAAGTGGTTGCAGTCTCTCTTCACTCATAAACTTGGACTGATTTCCTAAGAGGTTACTAATTTTAACACACGTAGGATGATTTTAATATTGGGGTTACACAACCTTATTACCTGTCTTTATCCATAAAGACTGTGATGCGAGTTCATTATGCTCTCTGATCAAGGTTTTAAAAATACAATTCACTTACAGGGAAGAACTGTTTTTCCTTCAATACACTCTGTTTGCCTAAATCATCTGACAACTGCACTGATATTTATATGTACTGTACACAGCTCTGTCTGGCTTCTGAATGAATACTAGTGCCCTCTACTGCAATGCTCTCCAGTGTAAATGTGTACAAAATGTGGGGAAATGTTTTGTACAGATATCCAGACACAAGTAGAGATACATCCAACAACTCAGAAGGAGCAAGGGATTATTCTGACCTCTTTGGTATTGCTCTGAATGTTCAGGAAGGACAGAAATTTCTGCAGCAGGGAATAGAAAAATGTACCATGACTTGCCCTAAATGTAAAGTTAGGCTACGTTTTAGATTTTCCCACTGTTTACTGATTTGAAAATAATAATATCAAGACAGAGATTCCAAATTCATGGCTTTGACCATCAGAAAATGGCAACTCTGCTAGGTGCTTTAGCTTTTAGGCATAATTAAAAAAGTTAATTATGCACTCAAGAGTGAGGCCCGCGAGCCAGAATCCTGGGTGAAAGATTGACTATTGAGAACACAGAGGAGATGGTAGGAGAGCTCTAGCTTTCCTAAAGCTTTATGCTGTGTGCAAATTGCATTGTGGGAAAGCCCTGAGTTTTGCTGGGAAATTACAGTCCTGCAGTTTCAGCTGGACGAATATGTCTTGCTCTTTATTTTTTAAAAAACCGAAAAAGTAATTTTTTTCGGGAAATAGAATGAGAAATGGCAATGTATATTAAGCTTCATTTTTGCCTTTTAAGAAGTGATGCTTCAATTTTATTGTATGAAATGGAGGTTTAATTTAGTAGTCTGGCTAATGTTAACAATTTCAATACATCTGCATCTGAAATTTTTTAAATGGCTGAAAATGGAAAGTCAAAATAGATCCTGATAAAGTTAGTGCATACTTAGAATTTTATTTTTAATTATAATTTATTTATTAGATAACAGATTATATAACTATTATAATATTTTTATGGTTATTGTATATGTTATATACTATTATATAAATATTATATATTTTCTTTGAAAATGCCATCTGAACAAAGGATGTAAAGAATGCTCTAAAAAGGCAACTATAATTTTCTTTTATAATTATGCACCCAAGCATATGGAGAAGTGACTAATTTAACCAGGCTCAATGACTAAATCAAAGAAACGGGCATGGACATTTCGAAAATGATCTGCTCAATGACAACTAGATTAAGAATGAGACATCACTTTCTGTGATTTTGAAAATTGTAGTAAAAGCTTTATTCCACGAGATACTAGGATTGCACCCAGGAAGATGGCATGGTTGATTATTAATATTTCTTTTAGGAATGAAACATTAATTCATAATCTCTGCAGATCAAAGTAAGATAAACTAATTTACACTTTATTTATTTTTATTTTTTGGTGAATAAGAACAACAGAGATACTCCAAACTCAGATTTAGATAGTCAATCTAACTATAGTATGAAGGCAGCCTTGGTGGTTTCTGAAACAGTTGATACAAATATTTAACATGTCTCCTATGGATATACTAGTATCCTTTCTACATGGTTGTAGTATTATAATGGAAATGTTGCCAAATGTATTTCAACATTAATCAATTATTATTATATTATTGTCATTATTAGATTATGTAGAATTTTTATTCTTCCCCTTTTGCTCTCTTTCTTTCAAATGCTGATGTCCCCAATTATTTTGGACATTTTCTTTCACATAAAAGCATCAAGAGGCACTTCATAGTGCCCTGTCTGATCAGTGGAATCACAATTCTGTTCCTGCAATTTTGCATCCTGCATTATTTCATGGAAGTTTGTTACCTAGCTCTAAAGAGGGACATTCGGAAAGTGATTTTGGTACTTGGACCTTTCTACTTTCTCTTTAAGTAACTAGTCCCTTAGAATTTTGGAAAGACTGCTGAATGGGTGAGACTGAGCTGGGAACAAAGCATCCTTGATGCCTTACCTGTATGGTTCAGTAAATGTAATACAGCACAGGATATTTTTGTGTCATGTACAAAGCATGTTGGACCTCAGGTGGCTTTTGGACTACTCTAGGAAAAATGTAGCAAGTGTGCACTGGCAGATGAATGTAGCTCTAAATAAGTACCCAAGCCTATATTAGGTAGAGGGTCTTGAGTTGTTCTGGCAGTGGTATGGAGCAGAAAAAGCATGGAAGCCCCACAGTTTTGGACTTCCCTACAGAATGTTGATGCTCACTGAGGATCAGTTCTGACTTCAGCTCCTTCTTTGATGCCAACTGTTGCACAAATGCTAAAGCTTCTTGTAAGCATAGGGAATAAAAGTGATACAGTCTTGAACTAAGGCTGTAAGGGGATTTCAGCTGAAAATTTAAGATGAAGTCAAGTATTTGTACAGGAAGCTGGCCATTTATCTTCCTATGTTTATGTATACTGCCTGGTTGTATGCAGCAGACATCAAGTTGGCAAACTGGAGTTTTTCAGAAATCGTAAGTGAACTTACTTTGGCACTAAAATGCCATATTGCTTCATTTTGCATGCTTGAGTTGTACAGTTCCTGGAGGTAAAAATTGCACCGTGGGTTGTTTTTTTTTTGTTGTTGTTGTTTTTTTTTTAATTCGTTCTACTTAAGAAACTGAAACCATAAACGGTTATGTCTCTCCTGGAAAACTATAAGCCAAGTGCCTGAATTCCCCTTTTCATACAGCACCAGAAGGTCTCCACTGAATTCCGGTCAATAGGATTCCATTGATGTAAAAGTGGTGTGAGAATGGATTGAATCTCAAATGTATTTACAAGTTTCACTGAGATTCATCAGACTTGGGTCTAATGAACTAAAATAATTATGTGTATGTTTGGCAACATTTGTCTCCTGGTTAATATCTTTATATTCAGATGTTAGATTGCTTTCAGATGTTTTCTTTTTGCTGATTTAGCAATTTTCCATTTTTAAGTGATTTTGTGTAATTTTGCAAATATTTAGTAAACATTACAATATGGTGATTTTTCAAGTGATACAAAAGAAAACTGGCTCACTTAAGTTAAAATCTTGCTTCACTGTAAGTCCATTCTTTCTTGTTGTTTTTAATTAGCATAATGCTCTTCAATTTAATGCAATTATGTGTTTTCTTGCAGACGAATGACATACAAAAAGCACCACTAAGTTATTTGCTTACATTACAGTTTACAAGATTATTCCTAGTACTTTATGTTCTGAAAAATTAAATAATAATCAGTAAATCTTATGAAAATATTTGGTTTTGTTCATTGTAATACCCTGCAAAGCTTTACTAATGTCAATGTATGAACGCAAGTTGTTAATTTGTTAAGAACTGTGGCAACCTGGTTATTTAGCTGGTCCTTTCTGTTAAGAACTTATATTCTGTGTATTTGAGTGATTAAACTGGCACAAAAGTTACATCTTTTTTCATCAGGCCTTTCAGGTTGAGAGCATTTGGGATTCATTCCCGACTCCACCATGTTTTTTCACTTGAACATTAAAATGTCAGATAGAAAGAAAATAATTCACAGCTGTCTTGGGGCTTGATTCACCCGCCTCTGACATCAATTTTATTCCAGGGTAACTCCATTGAAAACCTTGCTGTTACTGTGGTGCTATACTGGTTTAATGGAGTTGCAAATTGGGCCTTAGGGGGTTTCTTGGTTACTTCTAATTTTCTGATTAAAGCAGAGTTATTGAACGTCATAAAATCCATGTAACATTGTTGCTCCACTGTGGGCTCTCTGCATCAGAAACCTCACTTCATTCTGGGGCTTAAGCAAATTCCCAGCTGGCCTCAGCTGTGTGAAGGTACATTCAGTCAAACGTTTCAGCAGGATTTTCATTTTTTGATTTGCATATTATTTTAACCATGTTCTGGAGCCTTCCAACCACAGAGGTTCCAAATATTCCATGGATTGCAGATTCTTAGACAGATGTGAGGCACCATCTCCAAATTCACACTTCTATTCCCTACCTCATCGATCCTCTCTATGCAGCCAACAAAACAGAAGGTTACTACCCAGAATGTTTTCAAGATTAACCCTTTGGGAAGTAGAATTTGTTATTCATTGTCTATGGCCTTTCATGTGGCTGTGCTGCCACAGTCTTAGGGCTTCCCTGGAGAAGTAGCGGCATTCTTTGGGCCAAACTGATACTGAGGGAAGATGAGAGAAAGGATTTTTTTTTAATTCTTTTTTTTTTGTCTTTTAATATGGCACTGCTGCTACTCTGATTCTCTCCCAAAATAAAATATAATAAAATAGTAAAATAAAATAGTATTAACTAAAGTATGATAAAAATAAAATGTAATATAAAATTTAAAATTAAATACAAAAATTAAAATAAATATTAAAAAACACCAGACCTTACCTCTCTAAGCAGAACTCCCCTCTGTTAATGCACGATCTGCAGGGGTAGGTTAGTCAGCCATGTGGTGTGAGCAGCATCAGCCAGCTGTGATTCCCCTCCAGCATGGGGCTGTGGAAGGGGGCCTTGCTCTTCCCAAGCCTGGCTGAGAGCACGTAGGACACTTGCTTTTTCTGGGGAAATCACTGTAGCATGAACATTGTCAGCATTATGCAGTAAAAGATGGTGAGCCAGAAACTCCTTAATAAGTTATATTGTTCAGAAATCATGTGACTGTTACCAAATTTGGGAAGGGAGGGAGGAAACTGCGGGATTTTGTTTGCCCCTTTGCTGTTCTGTTCTAATCCTTTTAAAATTTTTTTTCCTCTCTGATCCCAAGAGTTACACGTGAATTACATATAAATAAATGAAAATTGAGTTTTTCATGTATATAGGATTCTAAGAATTAGACCAGAATATCACCAGTAAATACTAGGGGGCTCTAGGGTGGGCCAGAAGAATCAGCAGCTCTCTGACACGTTTATCTGGATTGTTTATGTTTTCTCCTTTGGGAGTAAGAGCTTTCTTTGAAAGAGTTGTATCAGTGATTTAGATGATGAGATGGTGTTAGGTAATAGGTTAGACTGGATGATCTCAGTGGTCTTTTCCAACCTTGTTAATTCTGTGATTCTGTAATTCTCTCTGGGAGGAAGGCTTTGTGATGGGAATCTTCTTGCAAAACTAGCACAAGAGTTTTCAATACATATAGTAGGGCTGAGCTTTCCAGTACAGCTTCTAAACCTCCAGTCCAGCAAGGAGAGATAGGAGTGGATGTAAACAGAAGTGGAGAAATGATGAGGGGAATGATTGCATACGCTCATTTCATGTCTCATGGTAGGTCCAGTCAGGACTGGTGTGAGTCACTGCTATGGTGTGTGGTTGTGTGTGTGACATTTGGCAGAGGGAAGGTGGCTGAGAGCCCAGTTCTGTAAGCAGGCAGTCTGAGAGATGCTAATGATCTCAAGTTCTCTAGATTAGTGTAATGATAGGACCCAAGGAAACTGCAAGAAGCTGTGTCAAGGGAGGTTTAGGTTGGATATTAGGAGAGTTATTTCACCCAGAGGATGGTGGGGCACCACCTGGAACAGGCTCCCCAAGGAAGCGATCACAGCACCAAGCCTGAAAGGGTCCAAGAAGTGTTTGGAGAAAGCTCTCGGGCTCGTGGTGTGACCCTTTGAGTGCCCTGTGCAGGACTAGGAGTTGAACTTGATGATCCTGATCCCTTCCAACTCTGGATATCCTATGAGAACAGAAATTGTCTTGCTGCCTTTGCCTGCAGAGGCGTAGATGTTTTCTGCTTCAGGAAAGTCAACCCAAAGTAACTCTTGAAGTGTGCAGTGTATTCGTGAATATTATCATGGATAACTAAAATGAATTTTCATTTGATTATGCTTTGTTCAATACATACAATCCAAACAATAATCAGAGAGATCTTTTAATTCCTAAGAGGTTAAAATTTAGAATTGCAGAGACCTAGGAAATAGAAAAAACCCTCAAACAAAACATTTGTGTAGAGGGAGAAAAAGAAGAAAGAAAAAGGCTTATTCAATTTCAGAATAGTTCTCGGTATGCTTAAATCCCTGAATGAAGATTTATGTTGGTCCAGCTTCATCCAAACGGGTTACCTCTCTTTAATAACAAAGCTTTCTTTGAGAATGTTTAATGCTTATTGCTGCTGCCAGATACAACCTCCTACTTTTTCTAGGTTTCGAAATATACTGGGCAATTTCTCAGCTTTCTTTGGCATGTGAAGATAATTCATATGTTAGACTACAAACCAACTGCTCACTCAAAAGCACAGGAGGCCCGGATGCTGTAGATTGGGAATAAACAAAAGAAAGTGGAAAATTCCATAGAAGTAACATTTTAACAACTTTTCTTCCACGTTATATGTTCGAAAATACTTAGTGAAAAGTGTCTGCGGAGGATTCTCTGCCCTTGGCTATAAAAGAGATTCCTTCTCTTGTCTTCTGACATGTGAATGCAACAGATAACATAGAGAATACTAATCCTAGTCATAGCTTGTTGAGGGGGAAAGAAAAGGAGTGAGACTGAAGTGATAAATCTGGGTAATATACTCAAAGATCATTGGCACAGTGATGGCAGCAAATGCACAGGAGAGTGTTCAAGCTGCACTGCGTCACACAGATGCATCTTCAGAGAACAACACACTCTGTGGGTTTGTTCCAAAACTCAGCATTCCTGATGGAGTGTCAGGGGCTGCAGTGCCCTAGAAATACCCTTTAAAAGCCCCAGGCGCAATTGCTGGCCCTTGAAACTCCGTGCCAATGCTGATGTGAATGGAGGAGATTCCAGTAATGCGCCTGTTTCCATGGAGTACGTCAAAGAACAATGGAGCAGAAGACAAAACTTGGATAAAACCACTCCCAGGAAAACTAGTTTTGTTGGAAAACGGAGACAAAATGTACATAAATGAATAAACTGAAACGGCTGTAAATAGCCCATGAAAACATTCTACAATAAAATTGTTTAGAATTCTTCCTCATTTTCCCTTTTCATATTCGAGGTGATGACTGGAAAAGAAGATCCTCTATTTTTTTAAGGAATCCACAGGCATTACAGAAAATGAGCATGTTTTCCAGTTCAAATATTTTGAGTATTTTTTAATGTTTGCACAGGCTCAGGATTTCTGAGCCTATGTAATAATCTGCAGAAAGATCCCACCATTTCTTGCTTTGCAGGGACTCACCACAATGGCACACAGTTTAAAACACTTTGCTGTGGCATGTTTAATAGGTTGCAGAGCAGGCAGTATGTGGTTCCTTGGAGCAACTGGGATGAGAGAAGATAAAATATGTCCTGCTTTACCAAAGCATATTATATATCTCTGTGGCTACCTGAAAGGAAAGACCACTTCCAGTTTACCCACACAGTCGTAATCTGTGCGTACTCTTAGATTTATGAGTGGCTGCATCACCGTGCAATTAGTCTGGATTACTGAAATGTGGGATAAGAAGGGGGAAAATAAAGGTTTGCTCCTCATTATTTTTTCCTCTGAGAGTCCATCTGCTTTATTCAGTTTCCTATACCTGATTATTTGTTGTCTGTGACCACCAACAGAGTTTCCTCCAGCCCTAGCAGTCTGGTTTAAATGTGTGTGCTGTACATTCTCGTTGTCCGGAGGGTTCTGGTAAAGGCATTTATCTGTTGAATGATGTGCAGACTGCCAGATTCAACAGATGACAGTTTAAGCACAGCACTAGTGACCACCAATGGTGTGTTTTTTTATTTTGGAATCTTGCTGTTTTCTAAAAAAAAATAAAAAAATAAAAACAAACACCCTTGTTGTTGTTGTTATTATTGACTTTTTTCCCACTCTTTTTCCAATCTGTTTCTTGTGATTTGGTGAATCCTTCTTCTCTGTCCCAAGTTAAGGACTGATTTCACATGTCCTAATTTTGTGCTGTCCCTCCTCTAGCCTTCAGCAGTTGCTTGTGGTTTGTGCTCATATGAAATCAAAAGCAGGAGTTTGGGAACAGATGCAAGCAAACATGCACAGACACAAATACATGATGCCATTTCTCTTGCTCCCTCTCTTTCACCTGTTGGCCATTTGCTAACCTCTGAAAAATTCAAGAGTAAGGCAGTTTGGAAAACATGTGGATCATGACTCCTCTTTGTTTTTCTTGTTCTTTTTTACAGGTGGAGGTTTATGGAAAGGGAAGGCAGATGCAACATGGGTACGTGAAAGAGGTAGACAGAAAGGACATTCCTGAGTCCTCCAGCTTTGGTTACCTCCATTATCAGCAGCAACCATGTCATGTAGGTCCTGCTTATGCGTGTATTAAGCTGGGAATTGTTTGGCAGCTGTGTTCTTGTAGGAATACTGTCCCATTCCACTGAGGAAGTGGAATGCAGTTCAAGGTAATCTCTTCAGGGGTGTTGCACTGTTCATGTAGGAGGGGTTTAGAGACCCAGGAAATTAAAAAGCCAATGGATATAATGCAAAACATCCTTACACGATTCTGCATATCGCCACAATGGTCCCTGACAGGGATTTTCTTAGGAAAAAACATATGCAAAGATAATAACCTCCCTGCTGACACTGGCAGATATCCGCCTTTCTGACCGACTCAGATTCATTCACATGCACACCAGGGGGCAAAGTATTATTTTAGTGTACTTATTTTCTTGTACTTATTTTCTTTCCCGGTTCACATCATTCGCTGAGTATGTACAAATAGGAAGGACGCCAAGTTGTTTACAAGTAAATCAGAGATGATTTGAGCCAAAACTATCAGTCCAAGTGCCCTTAAACTGTAGGGATGTTGTGATGTGGCTGTGACTCCCAAAGCTGTAACTCAGCTCCATCTCTGTGCTGAATTGAATGTCAAAATGAATATTAAGGAAAAAAGCCCCTGAGTTGTACCCTGAGCTCCCACTGAGTGCCAGACATGAGAAATCAGCCTGACTTTGTCAGCATAAAACTTTCAAGGCACAGGTAACATACATCATAAATTTGAGCTGAGAATTTCTCTTTTAAGTGTTTTTCCTTTGAAAATCTTTCCCCTTCAAGACCACCCACAGTTACCACCCACAGGCCAGTCATCCCTTGGGCTTTAGAGGTCATCTGTCATTCTCACTGTCTTAATTCTAAGAGTGTATGGTGCTAATCCAGAAAAATCATTTAAACAAGTGTTTAATGTCAAAGATACAATTCATATAATTAGATTTATTATAATGAGTATTGACACCTAAGTGTTTACTTCCTACTAAGTGCCTGGATCTTGACTATGTATGTAATATCGGAGGGATTATTCTGTAGAGATATGGAGATCGGACATTTGAGAGAAGGAATTCTTACTGCAAAGAAATCAACAGGAGGTACAGCATAAGCTCTGAAATGCCAGCATGGTACAAGGGATGCTTATGTAAAACACGCAAGCCAGTATCATCGTCCAAAATGAAGCTATGAATCAGAGGATGTTGTAATGACATTTACGGTTCTTCTTGGTTTTGTTTTTGGTTTTGTTTTTTTTTTTTTTTTCCCTTCAGATTATATATTATATGTTGATTGAAAGTGCTGAGTAAATGAGTGGCAAGGAAGAACATTCAAATCAATCAAAGTGAAAGGAAAGGCTTTGGTAATTTCTTGTTCTATTAATCCTCAGTCACACACTGCTTTATTTTTTTAAGTATTCTTGATTCTCATGCTTCCCTGCTTAGAGAGCTGAGACCTTTACCTATGCTCTTCTCACCTCTGGCTTTGACAATGATGACCTTCTCTGCCTTATCTAATGTTCATTCAGACAGAGCTGCCATAGATGATATTCCTTCCTCAACACTATGGTTAAGGTCACTCCACCAAATCCTCCCACTGGCTCATCATTTGCAGCACTAGAGGAGCATGCTGCTTGTTCTCAATTTCAAAAGACAAACTCAAGTGCACCCTTTCTTGATTTTTTTTTCATCATCTCTCCAACAATTGCTATCACAACATCTTTGCTATGAAGCTGCAGGGCTCTGACATTTTGAATTTTTTGGGTTTCTTTGTATGGTGAGCATGCTATTTGAAATGTTCTCTTTCTGAAAACCTCCTTTCTCTGCATTTGACTCCATCCTGAAGGCTTAGCTCATGTAATTCTATGTATCTCCTTTGAGGAAAAGAAAATGATTTGTGATTGAGACTTCGTTTTTAACTTCTATTTTTTAAATCTGAAATACAATGTGATGATGGCCATGATATTCATGTCTTAGGTTGACTCCACAATATCATTACTGTTTACTGCTTCTGTCAACTTTGATTTCCCCTTCTGTTGCAGCTTTCACTTCTTGAAGCATGTCTTAATTTCAGACCCAGATCCGACAACTTACACATCTGCTTACCTTTAGTCATCTGTGTATTCCCATTGATTCCAGTGCGAATACACACGCACTTTAAATTAAATACACGTGCAAGATTTTGGGAATTAAATCCTCCTATATATAGTCTACTTGTTGTTATTTTTCCCAGCTTCAACATCTAGCAGCTTTTGGAGGTGGTCAAACCTGCAGAGATTTAAGAAATCAATAAGATTGGAGAAAAAGTCATGACCATATTAAGAAGAGAATTTTTTTTGTAGCAATAATGGTGGTGTGAGCTTTCGTAGTGAGGCTTGTTCCAAGACAGTAGAGCTGGCAAAGACCCAACATTTTGTTCTCTTTTCTCTAGGCACTGCTCAGATCACACACAGTTTTTTAACTCTATGTAAATTGATGTTGTCAAAAGTGTGTGGCACGAGGGGTAGGGGAAGTAGCAGTTTGTAATTTTTGATGGGGAAATACCTCCAGTATAAGTGGTGCTGTGTTGTCTGGCAATTGGGAAGGACAGCAAAAAATACAAACATCAAAAGGACTACAGAAGTTTCTGTGAAAAAATCAAGGAAAACCAGCCTGAAGAGCAACCAGTGCTGTGAAAATTGGCTACATTATTATAATCTGTTTTTCTTATTTCTGTTTATTTTCTTCGTATTTAAATTCTTACAAGGGCTGGAAACAACTTATATTTCAATTTGCATTAAGTAGCATTGTACCTGCAATTCAATTATGAAAAAAGGTAGAGGATTATAGAGAGGCATGGTGTTCCAAATCACATATTACATGATAGCTAAAATTATTTTAAATAATTTAAACCTTTAAAATAATTACAATTATTTGACAAAACATTACTTTTTTATTTTATTCTGTTGATAATACAGGCTAGCAGTGACAGAGTAAAATATATGAGCAAATGAAAAAACTGTGAAAAGATAACATAATCATGGCTTAATTTTGCTTTAACATTTCATTTTTCTAGAAATGCAACTTTCAAAACATGATTCAAGATGTATGGAATTTAAATAAATGTTTGATTCCAGCACACTTTAAACACAGGTCTAAAAATATTGTCATTCCCTAAAAGACAGAAGTTCTGGGCTGCCACCATCCCTGCAGCTCTGTGGCCAGTATCTGAACTATTTATTTATCCTGGAAAACCTCTGTGAAGGAGCAGGATTACAGGGCAGCTCAGATGGGGCCACATGGGAAGAGGTGGGAGGTCAAGCCTTGCTCTCACCTTCTCTCCTGGCTTTTCCCGAGGGGCTGTTTTACCCAACAGCTGCTGAAAAAGCCCCTGTAGGTCTGGGTCCTCTTTTGGAATAGGAATCCAAAAGACAGAGAAGAAGTGAGACAGAGAGAAAAAAACCCAAACAGACAGACTAAATAATGTAGCCTAGTTGCTTCCTGACATTGCTTCCTGAAAAAAACCCTTCAGTTTCAATCTTCTGCTGCACAGAGGGTATGAGATGATCTCAGCTTTGTAAATTGGTAAATCCAATAAGCTAATTACTTTTCTTGCTAATTTAGAATAATTTTTTGCTTATGTTTGATTTGCTGTTTTTAGTCCTGTAATCTGTCAGTAACTTAATTCCTTTATGTTTTAGAAAAACATATTTCCTCCTTTTCTACCTTTGAGTTGTTAGTATGAAAAAACATGGCATTTATGGAAGGAGCACAAAATCCCACAGGAGTGAAGGCACTGTAGACCCAGAGCCAGATTTTTTCAGTCAAATTTCTGCCCCTTCCTCTGTCAACTTGCAAGCAGGCCAATAGTGATTAGTATGATCTGTTCCCTCTTCAGAGTGTATTTATATTTGCTCTGCAATAACACACAACTTTTCATTATTCTTTCGGCAAACCATCATTTTTTTTCTCTGATATGTGCTAAATATTGACGAAGCAAAAAAGAAAAAATATGCATGTTTGAAGAAGCTGACCTGTGGTATAAGAAGAGTAAATAAGGGAATGTCCTGGGAGATGTCTTTTATTATTGTTATTTTTTTAAAAACTTCACAATTCTTCTTTCAGTTGTGGAGTACAGAGACTCTTCCAGTGTTATGTTAGACTGGGGTGTGATTTTCTTGAATGGTAAATCCATGAAGGGATGAGTCAGGCTGGCTGTGTTGTATTCCGCTGATTTACATGGTGTCTGGAGTCTGCCTCTTCCTAAAACTCAACTTCATCAAGGTCAAAGAAGCTTATCTGGAAACTTTCCGTGAGCCAAGAAGTTCAGAACAACCAAGAGTATGAAAATGCAGTTAAAAGTGCACATTATACACACAGATGTAATTACAAATAAACCCCAAAAACTCATCATTTATATATATATATATATATATATATATATAAATGACCTATTTCAACTTAATCCACTTTTGAGGATGATGTTAACATTGGAGACGTAGTGGCAATCTCAAGAACACTGTAGGTCATTGACGTGATGTGAGTGACGGTTTCAGTGTCTCCAAAAGAAAAACAAAGCAACAACAGGTAATAGATTCATTCATGTGTTTTACTCTTTCCATTTAATCAGTCCTTTTGCCAGAAAAATAATGGAGTATCCAGCAGATGACATAGTTGTACATAAATAAATATTTATTCCAATCCCCTACTTGCAGTCACTTCCCACTAAGAAAATACCTATGTCAGCTGGATTTCTAGAATGCTAGAATCCAGAAATCTGGCTTAGGCTGTGCAGAATTATGCTTGTTTAACTGAGACTTTGAAAGTTTCATGAGGTTGTAAATGTTTGTGGATGTGTGTGTATATGAGTACGTGTGTCCGTTGATATTTTGTGATATAAAGCACTTGGACTTGAGCATCCATTTCACTTTTCTTCCTGTTGTTCTCTGGTAGACATTATTACTAATAATATTTATCCCGAGCATACAAAAGGTTTTCTATTGTAGATATCACTTTTACATAATTTTTGTACATCCTTATTTTCTTAAGCAGAGTTTGAAGAGGTTCATCCACATGTGTTTGACATTTGAAAAAAAGCTTCTTTACAAATTATTTCCCATTTTTAAAGTGAGAATGAAAATTAGGAAAAACACAGCTAGAACCCAAGCCCTGTAGAGAGCAAGTACGGCATCAGGTGAGATAATCCATGTCTCTCCAAACACTTTTACAGATGTTTTCAATAGGAGATAAATGGGAGCTGTTTCTGTAACTCAAAGAAGAAGAAGCAGCCCCAAAGCTCTGATTTTTTGATTTCCTACAGTACTTTCACAACACAGCTTGGTGTAAAGTATAGAGGAATGTTGAGGCACAGTGGCTCCCAGATTAACTTCTGTGCATCTCTAGTATCCAAGCCAGTAAACTAGATCCAGCAGAAATGCAATTTCAGAGCTTAAAATGTCAGTGATGGGACTGGTCTTGGATGTGCTTTTTGAAGTGATTCAAATTACGACAGGAGCCTTTACTGGAAGGAGGGGATGTCTTGATGCCAGAGCTCAAAAGAGCTCACTCAGCCCTTATTATGCACACAGACACTGTTAATCTTTGGTGGACATGTCAGCCCTGCTGGGTGTCCACAGAGACTCAGGCTGGTCTGCTGCCTTAGGGGGTATGCTTAATATTTTAGGGGTATATATTAGATAGCTGAATAACTCAAAATATTAAAGGGCCTGTAGGGTCTGTATTCAAAATGTTTGCATTCTTCTGTGTAGATAAGAGGGGTAGTAAGACAAAACATACAGTTAGGTTTCCCAGGCCTGCCAGGCGTTAGGCCTGGGTGGAGACAATTCTGTTGGATGTGTAAGAGACATAATAGTAAAATGGAGAGTATGATGGGTCGGCACTAAGAAAGTTATAAATACAAAGAGAATGTTATGCTTCTCTTTGGATCACTGGACTTCACCAGCAAAACTATTCTTCCCTTCACCTCTGCAAACTGTGTGTTTGTCTCAATTTTCTTATCTTGCTTCCAGGCAACAGGTCCAACTCACTCACTTTCAGGCTTTCTGCTCATTGTAAGTGAATCGTGGAAAAACAGACATAGTAATTTTGCCAATTTGTCTTTTCCCTTTATTGCTAGTTGTCTCTTTCAGGATGTTTCAGCCTCAAGTATCAGCTTCCCATTTGCAATTCGTAATATTAGCTGGAAAATGCACAGGACAAAAGCATTCTTGTTTTCGTTTTTGATCTACAGATATTATTTGTTTTGGCTTAAAGGGGATGGTGAGAAATACCAATATACTTCAAGAGAACACACTTAAGAGCTTTCTGAGGACAGCAAGTGAACCTTAACAGTGAAATCCTGCTCTATGGGTGGCTCTAAAATTACAGTGTACAAGTACTTTACTGGGATGCAAGATGTAAAATTAGTTACATGTCAAAATGTGTGTAATCCAAGATGCTATTCAGTCAAAAATGGCAAATGCGTAAGGAAAAAGTTATTCTCAAAAATTAAAGGAATCAGTTTATACTCACATCCAAAATGTGACATCACATACCATGAAACAATGAAATCTAATAAAGATTGCTCACTTCAACAGAAGTTTTAAAATATATTTAGAAAGACCTTCCTTCATCTGTGCTGCCTGGCTTCAGCCTTGAGATCTTACATCTGACAATCAGTCACTTGTCTTTCACTTCTCTTTCTACCACAAAAAAACATCTTGGCTTTGCCTTCCCAGACTTCATCAGCCATATCAACACTCCGAAATGGCTCATGTAAAGCAACCCCATATTCACTGGGAAATAGCAGAAATTGATGCAACTCCTGCTGTAAGATTTCAATGGAATAATGAAATTAGATCCCAGTGAGGTAGGAACAGTGAACATTTGATTTCAGAGCTCCATAATGCCATGGCTACAGGCAGTATAGTTTCATAGTTCTTAGAATATGTGTAACTCAGAAGTTACTCAAAAACATAAACCGCATTTCCTGAAGGTAGAGTGAAACATCCATCAATTGTGTATATCAAAATTTGTCTTTTTTAAAAAGAATGTACATTACAGACAGATACTCCTGATACCTGGCATCTGATTTTCTCATAAAGAAATTAGTTCTGTGTAAGTATTAAAAAAAAAGTTTCATTCTCAACTTTATGCAAAGTCTTTTTTTTGGGTCTTCATCTTCACAGAGTAAATTCATTAGTTTGAATTGTGTGTTTATTAATATTAAAAGTCAGAAAAAAAATAGCCAGGACCAAACTCTATAATGCCTTGTTTGCTACTCAGAAAAATTTGGATGTCCTTGCTTTTAGCTCCCTGTGACAAAGTCTGTCTTTCCAGTGGTTTCAGACTGTGCACAAGTGTCCTGGGTTAGCTGAGACTGAGAAAACTTTCCCTGTTTTGACTCAGGTTTAAATAAAGAGATTTCTTTTTTTTTTCCTTCCCCCCCCCCCCCACTCCCTTTTGGTTCATGTGTTTTCTTTCGTTTCCTCTTGGAGAGGGGGGCTGGGGGGGAGGGGCCAGAGGCAGAGTTGAGATGCAGATGAGGGTGGAATGGCACTGGACAGACCAATGGGGGCTCAGCGAAGAGTGAGATTGCCTTTTTTAGAGTAGACTGGAANCTTTTTCGGACATTGGAACGAGGAATAAGGGTTTTTTTTGTTGTCTGTTCAGTTCCGGAACTGGTGCGGGTGGGGGTGTTGGTGGATGGTTTTGGGGGTTTTGGGGAGGTGGTTATTGGGCTTTCTTCAAGGGTTTTTTTGGCATTTTAATGTTTTTAAGTTAATTTTTTTCATTACCTCATAATAAATTCTTATTTTCTTTATTACCTCTGTATCCATGAATAATTAATCAATAATTTGTCCATCAAACCAGGACAACAAGGCAATAGAAACAATGCAGGGATATAATAAATGTTGAGCAATATTAAAAGTGCCAGTAGGTGCAGTTCTGGTCCATGTAATTGCAAAGTGTGTCCACATGCTGCAATGATGCATAACTTGTAAATGCATGTAATGATAAACAGATAATAAAGGTTGAATTAAGCAAGTTGATGGTTTTGGCCTTGCTGCTGGCTGGCAGTTCAGGAGTGTATATGAAATAAACCATCATCACAATTAGTATTGGTTGGCCATCTACAAGGAGATTCAAGATGTTGACTTTCTCACTTCTGGGAATGGTCCTTCTGGGCCAGCATTCAAAGCACTGACAGGTTGGTGCAAATGTCCCAAACATTTTATGATTTGACAGTGTCAGCTTTGGAGAGTGTCAGTTCAGCCCTTTTTCCAAAACACAGGGGAGAGAAGTGTTTTTTTGAATGGTTTTCTCACAAAATAATTGAAGAAGGATGGCCAGTTCCAATACAAAACCCAGGCGACAGCTCTATTAGGTACCTAAAAGGAGATATAGGTCATCCTCCTAACTTATCATTAATGTGTTTATTTATCTGATGATATCCAACATCTCAGGCACTGTACAGACCAGCTCTAAGATAAATGGTACACTGATCCTGGAGGAAGGTATTTAACCTTACTGAATTATAATTGAATTATATAAAACAGTTCAATTTTAAAAAACACAAATGCAAGGTAAGGGTAGGGTAAGAATTATCTTTGCTGTGCCAAAAGATTCTCTGTCTCTTAACTTTCCATATTTCAATTTTCCTCTGTAAGAACATCTGTCTGTTACTCTGAAACTGTAGATGACAGGGTTTCCACAATGGTGTAACAGTACTTACTTAATGTTAAAATGAACATTAGGTGCTTCATGAACATGTGATGTGCTTGATCATAGACTTTATTGACATTCCTAATGAGGTCCAAAGGTCCTGTGATGGAAGTGTAATGGTAATTCAAGGTATAGTCACTTGGCAGTATTCCCTGTTTTCCTGGTGTCTTTCAATTCTGCAGGTCCAGTTGAAATTAAAAATAAGGATGCTTCTGATACAGAATGTGTCTTTCTACTAGGGCTGGGCATTCATGGATAGGAATATGTCACCATAAAGGGAGCTAGAAGACAGCTGAATGAAACTTTAGACAAAAAAGAAAGGGGTTTTTGTGCTAAATGACTAAAACTAGGACACTCTGGCAAGGCATGCATACATTATAACCCACTACTTATTTGGGGGAATAAGTCCCCAGTTCCACTTCAGCACACTGACAGATCAGCCCTGAGCCCTTGGTTATCCACAGATATGTGCCCAAGACTGCTGCTGCCACATGCACAGTAAAACCTGCTGCCTACTGGGGCCCATTTTTGGATCTGGACTCTGGTTTCTCCCAGAATTACTTTTTTGAATGTGTGTGACACAACAGACTGCATTGTAATGAGTGCAAAGTTCAAAACTTGGCACCGGTGCCTGCTCTTTTTCCAAAGTCAAGTGAAAAGTCCTAGGGCCCTATTAACGAAAAATCCATCCCACGGCTGGATCACAGAAGGAGGAAAGGCCAAAATTATGAGCAGGATCTGTTCTAAAAGCCATGTGTTCACGTAAAAAGATGATGGAATACGGTCATGGAAAGTTACATGCGGATTTCACTAGATGCATAGGGATTCCTGGAATGCACGTAAATTTGTGTATAGGACATGATGCAAAGGGTCAGGAGGCTGTAAATGTGTTTCTTTGATGCATAAAGTAGGGTGCTAAACTGTGACATGTCAAAATCCCTGAAAACCAAGGTTGGGGTCAAACATGGTAACTAGCAAGTCTTAGTTTTCTTTGCCCAGACAAATGTTTTTTATTTCTGAAGAGTGAAACCAGTAACTCATGTTTGACATATCAACCATGCTCCCTGAACAACCTAGGAAACTGCTTATACCTATCTGAATTTTTGACACAGGCTGCAGAAGTAGTCACTGTTATTTCTAGAAAAGACAGTGAAACACTCCTACAATATAGGACTGTAAATGCAAACTCAGAGTATGTTATAGTTCTCATGAAAAATAGTTGTTTTCCAATTATCTCAGTGAATTGACATATTCACTTTGATTTCTTTTTACTGTTGTAACTAAAATGTTCAGGAAAACATAATACTGAAGGATTTTCCATCAGAAAATATCACTGTATTTCTGTCTTCATCCTTAGGCAATTCATGCAAAGCAGACTATTTCCCTTTTTGTAATATGTTTAATTTCACTTAGACTTGGATTTCAGTAATGCTTTTTAAGTTTTGTGAGGTTTTGCGCCTTTTTTTGACTTTTTTTTTTCTTTTTTTTTTTTTAAAAGGTGAGCTCATGCTTCTCACTTTCTGCAAGTTGTACTTATCACTTCACCTGCTCATGTCCATTCTCTCAAAGCTTCTTTGTGCAAAGAATTTACTTAACAATAATCCTCAGCGTGATGGGCTTTGTAAAAGTGACAATACAGAAGTCATGAGAGGACTCTGGGAAGAAGGTCTTACTTTTTTAATGCTGCTCTCAGAAGAGTCCTTTCTCCTTAGGATATGCATCATCCTACTGTCAGGAAAGGCACGGAGAGGAGTGAGGCCAGAGCATTTGACAATTCTGGATTAAAGCTCTATTCTTTGGACTGTTTGAATTTGCCATAATTTATGCCGCACCAAAGCTTCTAAGCTATGTCTAAAGCAGCTCTATCCTCTTAGGTTCTTTAGTTTTACTGTTTCTCATTAAAAAGGATGAAACATGAGCCACTGTTACAGAAAACTCAACTTTCTTAGCAACATGAAAACCTCAACTGTTCTATACAAGAAACACTCTGTGTGATGGAAGTTTTCGGCTTTTTACAGTGTAAACATGGAATGGCAGCAGGAGGAAGTGTTAAACCAGCTGATTCAAGTGAGGACGTCCAAGGTCTGCACAGAATGTGTAGGTCTTCAGCATTGCTGATACTATTTAGATTTCACACGTGACTATGAGGACAAATTTCAGCTCCAAAGGCAGAGCTTCACATTGCTTCACATGACAGCAACACAGCCAAATACTGCTGTTAAGGACTTCTTTAATGATATGGGATTAATTGTATCAAACTGTACTGGCCTTCAACAAAGGAAAATGGGAAGTAAAGAACCTTTTTTGCTCAGATTCTATTTCCATACTACCAGGGTCTTTAGGCAGCCTGTGTGCAAGAAGGATCTTAGGAACTGAGAAATAGAGGGCAGTAGAAACAGTTGTCATAGTAATTTTTTTCCATAGATACTGAGTTCATTAAGTGGAAAATAATTCAATTGGAGCCCAAGTGGTTGTCATAAAATTGTATTTATTGGGGAAAAAAACCAGTGTTGTCTGTTGCAAACTAGGAATAATTCTGTCCAGTATCTTCTAAGCGTCTCAAATGGCAGGTTTTATTTAATAAACTGGGTTAATAAACGCACTCTTTAACCACATTATGTGTGTGGAATGTTACTATACATACATAAAATATTGTAAACATAAGAGGTTTTGTGTATAGTATCCTCTGAGAGAAATCTACTCCATTCTCTGACAAAGTTTATCATTGAAAAGACAAGATAGGTTACAACAGAATGACATCAAGTCCAGTTCTGTAAGATGTCACAGAGCTTTCTCTCTTACTGCTGTCACTAGGACTGCAAATCTCTGAAACAGTCACTTAAGCATTTTGCAGTAAATAAGTGTTCCTTACATCCTTAACATTTTTAGAAAGAGAAATGAGTGTGTTTTTCATGGACAAAAGGCTTAGACAACATAGCTAATGACGTTTGGTATTTATGTGAGACAGCAAGATAGACGTTCCCATTATAGGAAAGCTAGGAAAAATGTGAAGGGCTCCCTCTGCCTCATCTTACACAGGAGATAAGAGCAAGGAAGAGATTACATTTGGTTTTTCTTTTAAAGGCAGTTGCAGGTTGGTTGTAAAATGACTGTTTTTGCATGTGCTTTAAAGAACATAGACATATCCATTTTTCTCTCAGTTACTAGGTAGTTGTTAACAAAACAGCTGAACAATGTATGGAATTGTTTTTGTCTATTTTTAGATTTCCTATCCACAAGGTCTGCACATTCTGTTCTGTAAACTGTCGATGATTCAGCCATGACTCTTGATATAACATGCACTTCTGTTCTGAAAGCCATTTGAGTATTGTACTATTACTGCCAGGAGGTCCTAAGTAGAAAAAAAAAAACAAACAAAACAAATAAATCAACTGTGATAAACAACAACAAACAAGAGCACTCTTCTCTCACCATCTTGCAAAACAAAATCCTTCAGGCATGATTTATTACTAAAATCAGCTTTGGACAGTTAATAATGTACATCTGGATCTAATGAACAAATCCATGGCCAAATTCCCTATTTTTTTTTTCCTCAAGGTTTAAGTGAAGTAATTCATCTGTACTTTAACAAAAGCTTTTATTTCCACATGATGAAGTGGGCAGCCATTCATTTAGACATGATTGAAATTGTTTCAGTCAGTTAAATTGCCCAATATTTTCAAGTTATCTTGAAAAAAAATGTGGAGGGGAGACGTGTGCCATTTTGACATGAGAAAAAGTAAGTCTCTACCTAAAGGAGGTTTAATGGACATAAATTTATATACAAATATTTAATTATTCTTGGAGAAAATAATACACTTGCATTAACATGAAACATCACAATGAATCATGATCATACATAATAGAAAGTGTATGTATAACAAAAACGCTAGCATATTCTTTACTCAGCTCTATAGCCCTCTGGGCCGAAAAGCTCATTTTGAAAGCACATGCTCCTATCTACTATGGCAGAATTTCTGTTGAAGTTTTGGAGAGGGTTCACTGCTTTCAGCTGGCAGCAAGGAATTTTAGCAATGCCTCCCGTCATTAGTTGCCTAGATTTTGATCTGTGTACATCAGGAGAAATGGGTGGATGTGTGCTTAAGGAAAAAATCTCAGTAAGAATTTCTCTCAAGGATGTATACAGTATTTCAGTACTTCTAAGTCATGTAAGGAGACTCATTGAAGTCAACAAAGCTACTAGCGTGTTTTAAGTAAAACATGTGATTGCTTGTAGAACTGGAGTCCATGATTTTAATTCTGTTTAACAGTGGCTTAACTCTTAATGTCATACAGCTATCAGGCTGCTTTTCTTTTACTCCCTTCTTTTATTGGAAACCTGCCATGATCATTTTAAAGGAGTTCTTTATTTAGTTTAGCATCCCTGCTAAGCTACACAGCAGAATATCAAGCATTATCATGGAGTTTTCCCAATTATTCAGGATTTCAGTTAAATACAGGTGTCACAATTTAACATATGAAGAATCCATGAACCATTAAACAGCAAAATTTCAGTGGAGGGGTTTCCAAAATGTTTCAAACATATGCCAAACATTCACAGGCTTGTTAGCAGCAAATGGCTGAAGGAAAGCCAAACAACTGCAAATAAAGCAACTTAGTTGATGGGTCATTTAAAGTCTCAAATAACAGCCCATCATTTCTTCCTGTTCAGGTGGCCTTTACCGACTTTGTTACAGCCTCACACTCGTTTTTATGGAAATTAGGAGAAGATATTTGTATTCATCTATATAAAAAGCCAAATGGGTTTAAATATTGACTGTCTTTATGCTGGCTAAATCTTCCCCAGAAGTGGCACACAAGACCAGGAATTATTCAGTGGTCTAATAAGGGGAATTCTTCAAGCTGTCCTTCCTTTGTCAGCCAGTAACTAAAATGAATTTTATTTGGGCACTATATTTAGTTTTGTCCATAATTTAAGGTCTGATTTTGGCTAGTGCCCAGATCCTATTTTTTAATATGCAGTTTTTATGGTGTATTGGAAAAGTCTGCATCCTGGCTTTCCCTGCCACTGAAAAAGAAACTAAGCCTACGAGGAGTATCTAAGAGGAGCTGCTACCATTCAAGTGACTGTGGTTGGAGAAGTCTCCCTTGTTCCCAAAGTGATATTCTACAGAATTCCCTTAATTTATATTTACTTCCTTTACTATATAGTTCAGTAACTGAGATATGACTATGTTAGGTATATGACATATCAGATCCACTTCCAATTTGAAGCACAAGGAAGTACTGAAACAGTGCAATTGGTAGGATGGGTTAACTGCTTCCAGCCATTGCTTAGGCATCTGGTGATCATAAAATTATCTGGTGATCTCATGTATAATGAGTCTAAAAAAATATTTAACATACAATGACAATGCTTTATATTACTCTTATTTTTAATAACCAGAAAGAAGCAATCAATGATTTTATTGAAGAAGGGACACAGATTCCCCCCACACACACACACACACCCTTTTTTTTTTTTTAATAAAAAGAAATATTGGAATCATTTTCAGTTTTGACTGCATCAAAGGACTAAATTAAGAATGACATGTACTTTAGTGTGGACTAAGCTACTGGTATATCTGGAGGTGTAATGAAGCTCTGAAGTATTTCTTCCCCTGAGAAGTGAGAGTGCTGGTTGTTACAATAGCTTACTTCTTTCATGCTTGACAGTTGAAGGGCTTTTTTAAATAATGGCAGGAAGTCCAGAGATTTTCTACGTTCTCCTTTCCCTTCAGTATGCCGGATGTCCTGGCACTAGAGAGCCTTTGAAACCTTCTCCTGTTTCTTCAGCACCTGATGGTGATTGTTTGACCGAAGATTTACAGCTGACCTGAAACTCAAAACTTCCAAACAGCTGAAGTTACAGAAGCTTTAAATGGTGCTGGGTTCACTGGAATGAGCGTTATCATGATCTAATGGCTGCTGAACAGTGAAATTCTGGTAGTTTCTGTGTTCTAGTGGTTGACAATTTCTACTATCAAAAGCACCAACACAACTCAAAGACAAAGCTATTTGGAGACCTTATCTTCTTGACATGTTTTTCTAGGTTTGAGCTCTAACCACATCAGTAGCATTGCTAGCTTTAATGGAGTATCTCCTCTGATAGTTTATTATGGGTACAAGAACTTGCAGGATTAAAATGCAGATACTTACATCTGTGGAGAAACAGCCAAGACACCATGATCAGGGAAGAAAAGAGACTTCCTCCCCCTGCCCCCATCCCATCAGCACTGAGAACTGATGAAGCCAAAAGGTCCATGGGGACATCTCTCCAAAATGTTTGTGGTCTAGGAAGTATTTTCTTTCACAGAATGTCAGGAGCACTGAGGTTGGCTGGAGGTTGTCTAGTCCAACCTCTTGCTCAACCAGAGCCATCAGATGACTGAGGACCATGCCCAGTTGGGTTTTGAATATCTCCAAGGATGGAGACTCTCCCAGCTTGCTCGAAAACCTGTGCCACTGTTTGATCACCCTAGCAGTAAAACAGTTTTTATTCTTATGTTCAGAGAGAATCTTCTGTGTTTCAGTTTGTGTCCATGGCATCTTGACCTGTCACTGGGCACCAGTGGGAAGAAACTGCATGTGTCTTCTTTACTCCATTAGGTATTGAGAACATCCCCTGAGCCTTCTTTCCTCAAGGCTGATCAGTCTTTCTTTGGCAAGATGCTCCAGTCCCTCCATCATCTCTGTGGCCCTGCATGGGACTTGCTTCAGTATGTCCTTCTTTCTTCTCTACATTGAGGAGCTCAGCAGTGGACCCAGAACTCATGATGTGTCTCACTAGGACTGAGCAGAGGGGAAGGCTCAACGTCCCAGTAAAGCATATACAAGTCTGTCAAAATCTTTGGTCTTTCCAGAGACTGTGGTTGCTTCAGCATCACGAAGGTCTTAAATAGCACGTAAACCCCCAAAACATCCCCTTATCTGTCCCCTTTTGCCTTTACATCCAGTGTTCCTAAGAAACCAGAAGTATGAGAGAGTCAGGAAAAAGAAAAGTTCTTTATATGAACAATGTACCTAACATTCAGAAATGGAAGATTTCATTGCTTCTTGCTTCTTTAAAGCTACAATACATTTAAAGTGGCACAGCAAAATTGCAAAACATGTTTTTACCGATGCAAATAAAAGGGGAGATAAAGTTGGAGATGATTTATGTCTGTGGAGGGAGAAATTCCTATAGATACCTAAAAGGAAGGCCATGAAGCTTTATTAACTAAGGCATAAAAGTATTGAATTAGAGATAAAGGTCCCTGATGTAATGACAGTGAAAAAGGAAAAGTTGTTTCAGAGATGAAACTAATTCAATATCTGAACAATATTTTCAAACTGTAAAATATTCTCCCTGTGGTAATTCTTTTCCTAATTAGCCTTTTCCTCATTATTCTTGCTATTACTACTGTCATCAGTGTCCCTAGTCAGATGTGAGTGTGTACTGATAGTAATTCCCACATCTGTAAGAACAGGATTTATGTGGAAAGGGGAGGAATTTGGAAAATTCTTTGATAGGAAATATCTTTTCTGTGTGTGTGTATGTGTTTCTTAAAGAGAATTCCAGTGTCAAACAACAACGCCAAATCCGTGCAAAAATAGATTACAGTTTATTTGGTGAAATGCTAATAAGTCATAAAATAAGAAAGAAGAGATTAAGCATGTCTTTGGGACTATTAAATTATTATGTCTTGAATTATCTTCTTGAAGTTATTAGCAACAGTACATCTTCAGTGTTGCTTCATCTTTGAGTAATAATAATTATTTGGGTAATAATAATAATAATAATCCTGACAATATAATAGAATGTTCTAACAGAGTCCTATACATTTACGATTTCTGTATTTTGTTTTCACTTTTTTTTGCTGACACCCACCCCAAACCTTACATATTACTTTCACTCTAAAACTTTTCAAAGTTTAGCAACTTACATTAAGTAGAATATTTTTATTGCTATTTTATGGACCATAATAAAGAGTGGTATAAAACAATTTTGAACTAAAGCATCTTCAGTAAAACATAAAATAATGACTTTGTAGGGCAAAAGTCTATAAATAATAGCTACATTTTGCAGTGCCTGTGGACAGGTTTAATGTATCAATGTGCAGTATAGACAAGTCAATAAAACAGGGAAGCCTCTAATTTTTCATGATCAAACCATGTAAATGTTGCTTTTTCACAGTTTTTGACTCCTGCTTTCTCCTTTCACTCCTTTTTAGGGTATAGGAAGCAGCACTATTAATAATTGCTCTTAGAAAAATAGAAACAAAATATGTTTATTTTAAAACCAATACTGATTTTTGGGCAAGACATGTTTACCCAATTTATTTGATTGGTTCAATGCAAAAGTTGGTAGAATGCTTTTGTAGAGAAGATTGCTTGAAACTTCTCCCTGTTTCTATCTTTAATGCAACATCTATGTTTCATAAAACTGCATCCTTTGCAATTTTCCTAGTAGGAACAAAGAAGAGCAAAGGATGCCCCATCCCTGGAAGGGTTGAAGGCCAAGTTGGACAGGGCTTAGACCATCCTGGTCCACTGGAAGGTGTTCTTGCCCATGGCAAGGGGGTTGGAACTGGATGGTGTTTAAGACGCCACCCAAACCAAACTGTTCTGTGATTCTGTGATTCTATGGTTCTACTCTGTTTTAAAGAGTGTTCTTTAAAAAGCAAATAAGTTAAGAGATGGAATTTATATAAGGCATTGTAAAACCTGCTTTAAGGGAAAAAATCCTCTTGGCATGAAGGAAATGATGTTAAAATCTGAAGCCACAATTGCTTGTGCTTGTGGAAATTGGGATAAGCTCTTCTCTTAACTTTAACACTCATATAATTGCTAGGTGGCAATAGTGCAATTGTAGTATCGCAAGATTTTAAAGCAGAGAACCAGCAGCTCCAAAAGGAATTATAAAAATACCTAAACTGCAGTATGAGTTTAGCTGAAGCTGAAATGATCCATATGCATTAATGATTTGTCTGAAAAATAGCCACATTCTAGGGTTCATACAGATAAATTGAATTAGCATGGATGAATACAAGTAGGGCTGTCTTAATGACTCACTCAAGAATATATTGAAACAATAATTTGTGACTAATATATCCAATTATTTGCTCAGCTATAGCCATGACAGTTCCAACCTCTGATGTTGCTTACAATTTATTACTTTAATAGTGCTACAGACTATATCAAAATATTCATTTTAATACTCATTCTATGTATGCTAGCAAAAAAATCATTATATCATAGAAGTGGAGAATTAAAAAGCAGATATACATAAGAAAGTCCTACATCTTCCTTAAAACTATTTCAAAAATTTAAGAAGAGTTGTAGAAATATTTTAAAAATGAGCCATATGAAGAACAAATTATAAGTATAGAATAATTACAAATAAATGAAGAATAAATTAATTCTTTCTTCTTTTGTTGACCCTCACGTGGAATGCTGCTGAATGTCTACAGTAAGATTCTAAAGAATGATTAAAATTACCACAGAAAAAAAATTTCATAATTACTATTTGCAGAGTTTACAAGGGTTTCTACATAACTCTGCAGTTTGTTTCCATTCTATAAAAACTTCTTGACAATAGATGGCTATCTTTTTATATATTTATGCATGTATTTATATGTATTTATATTTATTGTTTATAAATATATTTGTGTGTGTGTGCATGTATGCATTGCCTTGAGGATTTATACTAGAACTAGTTTGTTTCAAGAGATTAGAGAAAATACACATGAAATAGTCATGAAAGCCTTGTTGTGGACTCACTCACCATCTGTTCACTGCAACTGACTTCTAGGAGAAAACAGAGGGTAATGCAGAAAAGGTTTACTGTAAATAAAATTTCATTTCATTAATCATATGAGTAGTATTCCTTTGTTTAGAGCTTTAAAATAACGCACAATGTAAAAGATTAGTATGGAACCTATTACTATCAGTCATGAGCTACAAGACAAAATATCTGTTTTTCTCATATTGTCCTCTGTAGACATTTGCACTTCCTCATATTTCCTCAAAAAGATACGGTTTCTTTTGGCATCCTGATATGCAAGAAACTTATTTCAAACGCATGAAATCTTGTTTCTTCATTTCATCTCTCTCCTGCTTGAAAAAAGAGTAATAGGTGGAGAGTTTTTTCTTGGAGAAGGAATTTTTTGCAACCTCATCTGAAACAAGTCACGGCATGATGCAAGAGATCTGTATGATAAACAGTACTTGTAATGAAAAGTTTAATGAGCACAGATATTATCAGAGTTGTTCTTTAGCCCCAAGTGAATATTAATAGCATGTGTTTTGTATTTCATGATACACTTTTTGAAAACTCTTAATTAATGGAAAATACTTCCATTCTCAGAAATACACAGTGCTTGCTATTAACCAAGGTTTTGTGTAAAACTAATGTGATTTGAATAATTATTTTTTGACTGTCACTTTGAAGTTACTTGAATGACCTCAGCGAGATACTTAATGAACTCAGTGCTTAGTTCATTTGCTATCTTCAGGAAGCCTCCCAAATCTAAAAGCACATTAAAAACTAGTTGAAATGCAATAAACATTGATAAATAACAATGTTTTGCTGTCAATATCTAATAACTCTGCTTTTTTATGGAGGCCATTAAATGTTGAGTTCAAAACAGCCTGTAATGCTCTATTTCCTAAGTAAGCCCAAGATCATCAAATGCTTCTCTCAGTTATGCATTCCTTCATGAACTGTTTGCTTTTGTCCACTCTTGGGTTGTTTTTCTCTTAAAACCAGAGTCATGTTTTTTAGATCCTATCTATTTTATGAACAAGCCCCAGATCACCAAATGTTCCTCTTTATTATGGGTTCTGAGAATGTGTAGATTACAATAACAAATAAGAGTTTTCTAAATACAACAACAGAGGGTGATAACAGAGGGTGATGGGATGAGCTACAACAAATCTGTGCCACTGACAACACAAATAAGGATGTAGGAGCTCAATTCAGGCCAGCACTGTAAGAGCATGAGTCCCACAAATGACTACCAAAAAGTATATTTTATGCCTAATGAACAGGTACAATTTACTTTTTTTTAATATTCGAAGAACTTGACTTTCCTTAATTATTTTCAACAGAACTCTTAAAAATGCTACTTATACTTTTAATGTTAGTTTTTATTGCTTTAACCTGACAAATCCATCTAGTATTAATCAGAATCATGCTGTTTATGGTGTTAAATTCAGGTATACTTTTTTCCCTAGTTACACAACATAACATTGCAAATATCTATGCCTTGACAAACCAGTGAAATCACTGTGCCTGAGTAATTTGGAATAGCCCTTCAGCCATGAGAAATTCTATTGAAGGGAAGTGCTTTGTCAGGAAATATGTCTGGTTAGGAAAGCTGCAACCCTGATTTTGATAACATGTGGATTAAATGTCGGTCACTACCTGGACACAAGATAATTGGAATTAGCCACTAATCCAAACAGCAAATCAAATTAGTGTGTGCATGCACACATGAACACACACAGAGATGGGATTTATTTAACCATAAATAGTTTAAAAATAATAAATATTTTCTCAGGTTTATAGGTGTCAAGTCAATGAAGATCTACTTTCTGTTCAAACCATGCTCACATGTTAAAACCCCTCAGTTAAATCACTACCTGTGAGGAGTCATGCTCTGGGAGCTGCCCAAAGACAACTAGAAAATGCTAAACCTGTGCAATATATTCTTTATTCTTTTTATTTATTCTGTACAACATTTTTATATAGAACCCAGCCAAACCCAGGCTTCAAGGAGAAAAGATGGTGTGAGCGAAAGCTACAGATCTGAGGCATACAAAGTTTTCACGCAGATCTTATGGTGATAGACTGTTGCATCCCATAGTGGCAATTGCACGTATGATAGACAAGTTGCCAGTGTATATTTGCAAGAGAATCCTGCTAAATTTAACCTTCTCTCCTACTGCTTATATTCTATTCCTAAATCGTTGCCTAGAAAACGGTGGCAGCAGCGCAGAAAACCATTTATTTACAGCAGAATAACACACTGGCAACAAGAATTCCTTTCATGGACATGAAAATGTGATGCTATGAATGATTTATCATTCGTAAATCTAGCAATATTTTCCTGTAAATAATTATATTAGTTACTTCCACACTAGTAGAAGAAAATGTGTGTTAGAGAGCAATACAGTATTGAAATGCCTTTATTCTCAGATTTTCACAATGTGAATCTGGAAATCTCTTAATCCACAAGTTGAATGAAATTTATGTTGAAAATAGTGTTTTCTTGTTGTGGATAAAGTTCTTAGTCTCCTTAAAATATTCCTATTGGACATTAAAAACTCAAAACGGCCTCATTATGTGTCAACCTCCTTTAATCCATGTGGCCATGTATTGACACTTGGCATTCACACATCCTCCTGGTTGGATTCTCAGTGATACTTTTGGAAGAGAATGGGTATTGTCTGGTCTCTGCATTTGGATTAATGCCTGAGGCTTCACAGGAGGGATGAATTGTTGTTAAACAGACTGTCTAGTGGGAGGTAGATCCCACCCGTGGAGCTGTCTCGGCCACCAGTCACTGCAGTGCAGCAGCAGGAGCAGAGAAAGTTTGGAAAGCTGTGAACTGCTCCTCTGAGACTCAAAAACACCTTTTAATAACTCTGGTCTTCTATCACCCTGCCTGCTGTGCAGACTAATAGAGGCTGCTCAAACAAACAGAAATATTTTTATAGACTGTGAAGTTAGACTTGTTCTATGAGGAAGAGAAATAGAGAATATTCAAGAAACGGGAAAGTTCTGCGAAGCTGCAGCTGATTATCTGTTCATTATCACGTTTTCCAGTGGTTTCTCTCGATAAGTGTGAAAACGTCTGAAGTGCTGTGGTTCTTCCAGCTCTTAGTCACTGAAGGCCATGATGAACTGCATAGCAACTCCCTCACTTTCCCAAACTTTCTCTACACATTTACACTAGCCAATTTGAAAGCCATTCTTTGTTTGTAGCAGAGACTAAAGCTCCAGGTTATGTTTATGGAGTGCAGCCAGGAATACTGAGGAAGGAAAGACAGCATTCATGCCTGGGAGTTTTTGGCATTAAAGGTCTTACTCATGCACACGAATTAAAGTACTTAGATATATTTAATGTTAATTTATTTTTTTTAAAGATGCTGCAACCATACCAGTGACATTTTACAATCACAACACAAAAATACAATTTTATGAAGAAGGATGGAAAGATATTGGCAGATGAAAAAAAAAGATGTAAGAAATCCTTTTCCATTCAAACTAATCCACTAACTTTATGTTAGTACTTACAGCGGTTGAAATTCAACAGATTCAATCGCACCAGTGAAAGTGCTGTGTTGCTTGTCTTATACAATTTTAAAACTGATTATTTGAATATAACTAAGCTTTAAAGGGTAGGATGTCTGAGCAGTTGGAGTACATTATACACAGAGTATATATAATCTTTGATTATAACACTATATCTTTAGGCAGTCTGAGATGACAGAAGAAAAAGACTGTAAAGCAACCATTGATGCAAAGTCTACATTGACGTTACGAGAAACACATACAAAAAAAATAAAGATTTTTAAAAGTTATATGAGGGAGAAACTAATGCATAATTTTTCCCTAAACATAACTCTAAGGAGTGTCTTTGCTAATCAAGGTTTCTTCTCCTTCTCTCACAGACAAAATTCTACTCCTGTAATCCTTAATTTGGGCTTTTTTCCAGATTGGCATTAGATGAATGCAGAATTATTGCTTGAATTTACTGCAAGACAACCGGATTTGCTGACGGCTTAAATTATCTCCATGTAGTCTCACACGTCTGCGTGTCAGACACTGCTCTAAACTAGGAAATATTTCTCAGAGTATCACTTGTGCAAGATACTGTACTGAAGGGGCTGAGGAATTAACACAAGCAACGTGTGTAAGAAAGTAGTGTAGTTTGTGTAGCGCACACTAGTCAGACTTTCAGAATTTTCCCTGTAAGCCTCACACCACATTACTTATGTGCTCCTGCTGAGACAGACAGGCTATGGGAGTTTTTCCTCCTCCACCCCCTACCTGTCCAGATACTCTTTGTTGAGCTTTGTGTCATGTGGCATTAGGAAAGCTTTGTTCTCAGAGTTTAATTCTGTTTCCAAGTCTGTGGTAGTGTGACATTTACAAACTAATGCACTTGCCCTTTATGTAGCCTCTAACACAAATCCCATGTCTAATAGGAATTACAGATCATTTTGCTTTGAGAAGGAGTTTCAGCTGTGCTCAAGGAAATTCAGAAATAAACATGTACCACAAGACTAAGTTCCTTTTTCAACAGCAGCTTTCTTCATTTACACAACTATTCACTCCTTTCTCTTAATGGGTATACTCAACACTACATTTATGGTTTAATTTATTAGGGAGGTTTTAGATGTCA
>VXBA01004612.1:77583-250442 GCA_013399895.1 Serilophus lunatus | reverse complement strand
ATGACCTTTGAGGTCTCTTCCAAACTTGTTATTCTGTGATTCACTTTTCTCCAGCTAAAGCTGTTAGAGATCATCTGCCTGCTTGATCAGGGAAGTGCCACAGATGTCATAGCAGTGTTGTTTCTACAGGTGTCCTGTCTGGTGGCTCAACCTTAGCACAGGCTCTGCTTTAAATTGACTTTCATTGGCAGTTTGTTGTGCAACTGAATGATGCTACTGTAGCAATGACGTTTTCCACATACGTTTTCCAGTATGCCAGTCTGGGCTCTGGAGCTGGTCATGTCTGACAGAGATGCCAAAAATAACAAGTTATTGGAACTATTTCCACTGTGAACATCTTGTAGTGTAAGAGGATTCCTGTGTATATACCTGGATATGTAGAATGCAAAGGAGAATGTAAATCTTGAAAAAAATTACGAAATTAAACCCAATTGCAGTATGTAATGAAGGCATGGTCTTAGTCTGCTACTTCTGACACTTATGGTTGTTTCATAGTTGAGAGAGAAGGTATTTTCATGTTTGTGTAGAAAAGTAACTGATTTGGCCACTTGAAATGTGTGTTTAGGAGCTGGTGCATGTCCTCTCTGTTGCCGTACAAAACATTCCTTTATTATTGTTAATACATTCTTTATTGATTCGTTAAACTTTTGGAGGTTTTTTTGAAGCAAATATTTTTTTACTGTCGCCTGACAACAAAATAATGCATGGTAATGTGACTTTTTAAACTGGTAAATTAGACTTTTGTTCTCAGTGTTGGAAGAGGAAAGATTTAGGGAAAAAAGCCTTATAAAAAAACAGCTGGAACATATACAGTCTTCATTCTTCATCCTTGCAGTGGTCAATCCTAAAGCAGAAGCCTCTTAATTAGAAATTATGTTAGATTGATTATTCCATTTGAGCACTGTTGAGCATATGTGGAGCAATCATGTAATTTCAGTCTGCAAAACCATGACGTTTTAAGGTGAATAAGTGAATTAAATGCCATATTTTGCCTCTTTTTGGTGGTACTGTTGCTTGTGCACCTTCCTGTTGTCTCCTGTTAGGTCTATGCCTCACTGCTTGTCCTGATGTTTATAGAGTGTCATTCAAAAATACATCCTGGCAATGAACAGAATGGAGCTAAACTGTTGGCAGCTACTCCTAGATCCCTTGCTCACATTCTCCAGATAGACAGTCAAGCTGGAATACGTGGGTTTGTTGCCAAGCTGTCAGGAATCCTTCCAGGCACATAGAGAGATCACAGTCCTTTTAAAGCAGAAAGATATCTGTGCTGAAAACTGCACAGAAGTTTGGCTATGTATGAAGGGTTTTTTGAGAAGGGCTTTGAGATAAAATGCCAGTCTGAAGAGAGTTAATGGTTGTAAGATTGGTGTTAACTACTTTAATTCATTTGAAAGTTTTCATCATTGCTGTGACCTCCTTGTGTGGAAAAAGTATAAATCTGTAATCTCTATAAAAGTTAAATATCAGTAATTTAAGTAAATACTCAAAAGTCACAGGTGTCACAATAAAACAAATTTTCTTTGATTTTAATATTTTGTCACATATTTTGTTGAGTTTCCCATTGTATCCTGACCAGTCTACTTACTATTTAAATAGATTATTTTTCCAGTTCACACAAATAAAGTCCAGTGCCTCAATAAGCCACGATGCAAAAAAGGGTGTTCATTAAGATAGAGTGTGGAGAATAAGCATGAGTGTAGAAGAAACTCAAGAAGTTAAAATTTTTTGGTGAATATTTGCTTGCCAATGCCTAAAAAAATAATGTATAATTAAATTATTTGTAATCCAAGAAAGAAGCTAGCAACTTCTTCAACTTTGTATCACCGGAGGGTAACTCTTAAATGTATTTAAAAGGTATTTGGATTACTTTCTAAAACACCATTCTGATAAACGCTCAATAGAAGTGCTTCTAGTCTTAATGATGAAGTCAGTCCATCTTGCAAAAATTGTATTTTTGTATTATAAAACCTGTGTTTGTTTATTCAATTTTAGAGATTCTGTATAATCAGAAACTAAAAATAGGTATATTTCTAACCTAGTATTCATACACAAAGCATGTTTTTCCTTGATTTTTAAAG
Source organism: Serilophus lunatus (assembly GCA_013399895.1). Taxonomy (NCBI): domain Eukaryota; kingdom Metazoa; phylum Chordata; class Aves; order Passeriformes; family Eurylaimidae; genus Serilophus; species Serilophus lunatus. The sequence continues at coordinate 248,361 of VXBA01004612.1, read as the reverse complement.
AAATTGTTGCAGGTACTGTAAGATACATACAAGATGTAGCAATACTGTAAGTTGTTCCCAAGGCTATAACATTATATTACAGCCTTCACGGAAATTCTTGTGTATAGCTTCTTTATTACTGACATTTTAGTAGGAAGGAGGATGCAGTTTGCATGCCTTGGTACAATTAGGTACTGCCTTATGATGAGTTCAGTTCAAATTTGAGTGTTGGAAATACAGTCAGATGGAGAATATCTGCAGTTGTTAGTTGTTCTGGTGAAGCTTTTAGATGTGACCCATTATTTTTTGCTTTTGAAGAGTGGCTTCTGAATTCTTGTTGCTTTAACAAGTGGTGCCATACAAAGTACTTTGGTGGTGGAAGCCACCAACAAAGTTGATGTCAAAATTTTGGCTGGTAGCTGCACTCATGAATGTTTGTGGTTGTGCTTTTAGACAACGTTTTGTAAAAGTCTTGTGGGAGTTACTATGGTTGTCTAGACTTAGAGTAAGTCTAGCAATGACAGCACAGTCTTTGCAGACATTCTTCCTCCTAATTAAAAGTTGCAAATCTTTAAGAGATGCCTAAGTTGGACGCATTGTTTTGGATGAGAGCTTATGGCTTCTGTAAACGTGTCATGTGATTTCCCTCTCTTTTGCTCTTGTTTTTCCAACAAATTATGATGAAGCTTTACCTTAAGACACCTTATAAAAATTTATTCTATTGCTGGATCTTGTGATACAAAGCAGTAGTCTACATGTTGATGTTGCACCATTTGTTCACTTTTTGACATCTTTCATTCATTATTTTTTGTAAATATTTAGAAGTGTGTCAATGGAATTTCTGAAAATAGTGAAACTTCTAAGTAGGACAGAGGGCAAGACCTCTCAAGTTCTGCAAATGCTGTAATTTGGTCTTTAGCTGGAGATGGCTCCTTCTATAAAGGATGGTTAGAAAATGTTATAGAACACTCGTGTTCACTGGTTTTTGTCTGCAAGTTGTTTCTAATGATGATCATCCCAGAAGATACGGACTCCTGTGTGTTCCTCTGTTTCTGTAGTATACAATTCCAAGAAATGCTTAGAAATAATTTCTATTTTTTTATGTGCAGTACATTTCTAGAGACACATAATGAGCTTCAATTCAATCCCAGCTACCTTGCCAGTTTTTATCTGCTGTATGGCCTTAAGAGTCTCCCCCATAGTAGGAGCTGTATCCCATTCGTTTTTCACTGATTGTTGTGTAAGGTGTTAAATTGCTGAGCTTTGGACTACGCGGTTGGCACTAAAGAGGGTTTGGAAATGTTTGGACCATTGATTCAGGATGGAGGTTTTATCTGGAAGAAGCATTTGGCCATCTGCGCTTTGAGCATGGTGTGTGGGTCCATACACTGCTTTTAGAGCCTCTGTGGTCACCCAAATCTGCACATGGCTGAGTCTTTTCTGCTAGGTTGATCCACCACTTGTTCTCGATGTNTTTCTGCTAGGTTGATCCACCACTTGTTCTCGATGTCTCAAAATTTCTGTTGGAGCTTGCTACATGCAACACGAAAGGCTGCTTTTCTTACATGGCAAGATGGCTGAGCGAGGTGTGCTTGGTGAGCAGTTCTCTTCTTTGTCAACAAATCCTGGATCATTGTGGATCATCCTGGATGATTGTTTTCATCAAACTGGTCTTTGTTTTCCTTGGAGGAGAACCCTAAGGATTCTTCAGACCACTGGAGGGTGCTATCTTTAATATGTTGCTGAAGTGCTTCAGGAGTGGGATCTATGGGATGGTCTTCAAGTCTAGCTTGAAGCTAGACTGGAAGCTGTCTCTCACTGTAGTTGTTTGAAGATTGATAACCTGGAGCCTCCTCCTTAGAATGCTGCCCCAAAAAGGGGTATAGCTAACTGGTACGTGTGTGTCTTTCAGATGATAACTTGGCAAATAGCATGGGGTATTCAGTTAATCCCATGCAGAGTTAGAGAAAGCTGCAGTCCTGTCAGAGGTTGAATGTAGCATTTAGCTTCGTTTTTTCGGATTCCAGAACAAGTTTCTGCATTGTACCTGCTGGTTCAATGTGAAATACAGAAAAAACTGTGTTGCTTTTTGTCATATTGGGTAGCTATGTAAGTAGCTATGAAGGACAGCAGTGAAAATGACATTACCAGATTTCTTTACATGTAACTGATACAATTCAGGTTCTCTTTAAGAGTTTTATATTGGCAATACAGTTCTTTTAGCCAGAAAAATACTTCTAGGCTAGTTGCCACTTTGTGGAAGGTGATTCCGTGGCTCTTACAGCTCTGTTATCCTTTAGCTACATTGCCAAGCTGTGAAGACAGTTCTTCACATCATTGTCACGTGTCTGCCGGCAGGAATTGGTTACCATAGGAGGAGACAGCATTCTAAGGGTACAGAAGTTGGTTTTGTAGGAAACAACTGTTCGTTTTGTAAAAGTTTGGATTGCAAGGCGTTAAATGTCTTCTCTAAGGATACTGTAATTCAGTTTTCAGTGTTTGCTGTCATGTTGGAGCATTCCATTATTATTTTATGGTAATAGAAGGACCAGAGGAAACAGGCCAATGATTCTATGCTTACAGCGTGCTATTTGTCCTTGACTTACGTCCTCAAGCCTATTCATGTGTCTGCAAGCTGTGGCAGTGCACACACAAAATTAAATGTTTGCTTGTTGAACAAGGCAAATAAGTCAGTCTAGAGGTTCAATCTATGCTGACTTCATGTGAAGAGTTTCAGTTGGCTTAGTAGCCAGGTAAGCCTCATTGTGCGAGTGCAGATGAAGTATCAGCAGAACTTTTTTATGCGCTTATGCGCTAATATGTGAAAAAGAAAAGAAATGGAAGTCTGTTTGAAGGAGTCTTAGCTGCTGAGGAGCTATCTGTGATTTGTGGGCTTATGTTTTGAGTTTGATTTTCCTTTTAGTTTGTAAAAACCTGTGACTGAAGCAAGTATGTAGATTGATCCTGGCTTGATTCAGATTAAAAGGTTAGATATAACAGTTCACTCACACTTCAATATATCAAACCTGTAAATTACTCTGTTCAATGCTTCTTGGGCACATGGCATTTGGCTGTCTCAAACTCTTTTCAGCACTATATTAATCTCATGTCACAAACATCTACCAGCCAGTTGAGAGCTATTAGCTTTATTTAACATTAAGCATAGGTAGTTCTCCAGACTGAGCTTCAGTTTTATAAATGCAATTATTTTTATATAAAATTCTTTTTTATAAATGCATTTCTTTTGTTTGTACAAAAAACTCAGGGATTTTTTTTTCTTAATTTAGTTTACTGCTAATTAACTCCGTTTTTTGATTATTCATTGAGGGGGCAGTTGAACACTTAACTAAATGCTTTTCCTCCTTCTTATCAAAGATCATCTTCTGTAATACTCTTTTCCTATTCCTAGTCTAAGATAGCTTTGTTCCTCAATGAAGAGTGCTTGGCCAGTCCCAATTCCTTTAGTGAGGCAACAGTGGTGTGAGATGTGAGGGCCATGTAAAGGGTTTTATTCTGCTGCTGATCCTCCTCCAAGCTGTTTACTGGTTATCTTCCACTATGATGGGTTGTCCATAGGCAGAGCTCTGAGGGAGTAGGAGGACGGACAGGGGCAATTCTCTGCCCTGACAATGGGTCCTCCATAGCTTTCAACACCTTTGGGGTGATCCCTGCCCTGGTGTGGAGAACATGGAGGTCCCTATCGGTATCTCTTCTGATGCAGCTCCTCTGTCGTTTCTCATTTGTCTCTTCTGTTTCTACGCCGGTAAATTTGAGCAGGAGCACCATGTACCCTTCTGGTTGAAATGCTGATGTGTAGTTTGAGAGCCATCTGGCACTGGTGATGACTGGCTCAGGGCAAGTGATGGCCTCCTGTCACACTGGTCACTCTACAGCTCTGCGGGGTCAAAACTCTGCAGCATACACTCAGTACACCCCCAGACGTGTTTTAGCAACCGGTTTGGCTTTTTGTGAAAAGCTATGGTGGTTTTCCCACATTATTCAAAATTTGGATTGTTGATAAAATGATCTACTATGTTTCAGGTGTCACTTTTCCTCTTCTGTATTCGCATAACTGTTTGTAACATTTTAACTCTTACGTTTGCATGTAGGGATCATATGTAACCAATCCTTTAGGGATCCCTGCCTTTTCACATAGCTACCTCTCCTAGTTGATAGATTAATTTGAAGCTTAGCTGTTTTAAGGCAGTAACCTCCTTTCATTGGGAATCTGCAGAACCATTTCTGAGTATAGTGATTGTATTTTGCTCTTCAAGATTTTGATGACATGAAAATCTAGGTCATTATCATGTGTCTGGACGATTATCAGAGGATAACCAACAAATTTATAACCTGAATGTGCTGCTCGTGCTTAGTGAATCTTACTGAGCTTTGTGCTTCTTTAGTGCTTATTTAGAGTAAGCCAGAATGCTGGGCTGAAAAGGGCTCAGAAGGGAAACCTGCCCTTCTTATCAAGTCATCAGAAGACACCATGATGTCCCTTACATGCACAAAACTCAATAAAAAATGAAACATATGCCTGAACATTGTTTATCAGAATCAAATGAAATATCGCTAGCTGTACAAGTGAATTACCCAGTAGATTCACTTTAATTCAGGAATGACCAACTCATCTTCCTGGAGACCACATCTGTATAATGGGACAGCTGTGCAGCCACCTCAGTGCTACCCAGCATAGTAGGGAGAGACAGGGACTGGGATAACTAAGAGTGTAGTACAGAGGGAAAGAGGAAGAAGTAGATCCTATGTAGGTGTGAAGCATTCAGACCAAGAAATCTATGTTGGCCAAAGTTTCCAAAGGAATGGCCTTTTAAATTATAGCATTGACAAGAAAAGCAGGTTATCTGCAGTTAGAACTGCCAGACTCAGTTCATGAACCTGCTTATTAGCTTATCATGAAATGACAGACATTTAGAGCCAAGTGGGGAAAGGACACAGGCATAGCTCTGCCTGCGAGGCTTGCCCGTGGAATGGAGGAGAGGACCAGAAGAAGGCTGCCCCTGCTTGGGTAGCAGTATGTTGTCTTGTGCCAGCACTACCCCGTCCTGAATTCTTGCTGCCTTCAGTACTGAACTCTTCATAAGGTCTTGAGGGCAGAAGAGCTTTTGGGAGGTTGACAAAACAGGGAAGCTGTAATTATACCTGCATGACAAGATGCTTGTCTGTGCTTTCAATGTGAAACTGTACAGATATTCTACATAAACCATTAACCTCAAATGGCACAGTAGGATGTTAGTTTTCTAGTATCCATGGTTTTTTTGCTAACTTTTCTTGCTCTCAATCTCATACTTTTTCCTACATGGATTTTCCATGTGGAAGTTTGTGTGAGAGGTTGAGTTCAAGTGATCTGAATATAGAAGAATTAAAAAGTATCGTTACTCCAGGTTGTTAAGTCTGAACATCAGTCTCTTTCTGTCATCTCTCTTTATTTCACTTGCACCAGGTGCTATGAGATATTTGACAATTTTGCTAACCAATAATAGCTCTATTTTTAACTTGGTCACAGCTGGGGAGAAAGTAGCTGAAATATGGAGAGCAGGCTTCTAGTAGAACCTTAAGCAGTGTTTTAAAAATATTTTCATGAGTCTGAGTACTAGGCATGGAAAGAAAGAGGTATGGGAAGTGATGAGGGCAGACTGCTGCAAAGAATGGCAGAGGTTCAGGGAAGAATGGCTGAAAGTGCACAAAGCACCTGTCTGAGCTGTGACTGCAGGACTGAATGGGTTGAAGGAGTTCAAGGAGACCAGAGTTAACTTTTACTTGAGTTTCAAGGACCTGGAAAGACAGGAGAAAATCCAGATATTTAGTTTATTATTTTGAGAAAGGGATTTATGTTGGACATCAGGGTGGAAAAATAAGGGCAAATGTAGAGGCATTTAAATCCTTGTAGAAAGTAAGAAAAAATGTCTAAAGTTACTATAACATATTCAAAAGTCAGAGATGTTAAAGTGGCAGAGATTGTTTAGATTCAAAAGAATAAACTTCAGTGTTTTAATAGTAAATAATTTTTCTGAAAGGAATCTTTATTATTTTTGAAATACATGATATAACTGAAGAACAAAGATTTTAATACTTATCCAATGTTAAGAAATGTTAGGTTGGTTCAGTGCTTAAATATAAATCATAACTCTTGCTGTTGTAGTTTCAGTCTGAAGTAGAGATGTTCAGTCTTGTTCATCAGCCCCCAAGGTGATTACTTGTAAGACATTTCCTCCTTATGAAAATTCCTGTTGCTCACTAGAGCATATTTTAAGCAGGTAAAAAAGCAACCACTCTAGTACAGACAGATTTGACTAGGTTGAGAAAGCTAATGAAGTTAAGTTTCGGATTTGAACTGTGTTTTGAGAGTTAATACAGCAAAAGTATTTGATTACTTCTCAGTAGTTTATGACAAAGTAAGTACATTGTTTTTTTAATTTTAATTTATCTTAATCTTTTTGGAGTACTTAGTTATCACAACTGAATAACCTCCAATTTTTATAGGCATTTGGCATAGCTGCTGATGAAAACTTTGTTATCACCACAACAAATAGGAAGGAAATTACAGAAGACAACTTCAGTAAGTATCTTAGATAGCAAAATAATTACATCTGTTTCTTACATGAATTATAAAGAACTCATGATGATTGTTTATGCTCTATTATATGCATTAATTAACTGAAAGTATGAGTCCTGTAATGGTTTGCGAAGAATTGTTACAAAATTCACTTTCACAAACAAGTTTTTGACAACTACTTGCTAGTATCATGACAGGCTAAGTAATTTTTTTACCCTTCATTAAAAATTCTGTAAATGATAGGGAAAGGTGGCATATGCATAGCTGTCACCTGAGAAAACCTACATTATTAAGCTTTGAAATGTGAAAAGATATTAAATTAAATGTTGTTGCTAAATGCTGAGCAGGCGGCACCTAAGAAAATACAGAGATGACCTGAGGGTAAACCTATACTGGTTTTGAGAGCAGAACTTGCAGTGCTTTTCAATACACTTTGCATTTCATCTTCACTGCAGGTGACCTTGTTCAAGATGGAGTTACTTTATATCTGCTGCAGTCAGTTGATCAGATACTGCTTTTGGCAACCAAGGAGCGAATCGACTTCCTGCCCCACTACGATACCCTTGTCAAAAGTGGCATGTACGAGTACTATGCCAGCGAAGGGCAAAATCCTCTGCGTAAGTAGTTCCCAAAATAATCTTGTATAAATGATAATCGTATGAAAATAATGTGGTTATGCACAATTTAACTTTTAGTTATAGCTGGTGGAAAAAAATAACTGTCAAGTTAAAATTAACTAGGTTCCTGATGGAAATTTTTCCTTTAAAAATGAATAAAGATGGCCATAAAATAATCTGGATTTATAGAGGTACTTCCTCAGATACTTCTTTAAGAAGTTTGAATATTTTAGATGTAAAATAACCCAAATAATCTTGTGGATGTCATCCAGACAGGTCAGCGTTTGTGTTGTCAGGTTTATGCCTCCTGTACTAAACAAAATAGACTTTGCGTTTGAATTTGGTAAACAGTTTTTGTATGAGCTACTATAGATTTTGTGTGCCCTCCCACCTGATGTTCTACAGGGCTTAATGTACCAACAAGAGCAAGTATTTCTTTAAAAAGATTTTGCTTTGGATAGTTTTCATCTGGTTTACTTTAAATATGTAACAATTTTGTGTTGTTTCATTGAAAAAACTAATTTCTGTTTGTGCCCTCTGTGGCTGTTACTATGTTTTAAGTATGTAGTACAGCAGATTCAAAATTGTACAAAAAAAAAGCAACCATCAAGACTCAAGCATGATACCATTCCCACTGTGATTTCTGTTTTAAAGCAATATCAACAATGTCTATAAATAGCAACTGTATTTTTAAGGACCAATCTCGTTTTTCCCCTTTCCTCTTTCTGAACGTCATTTGTTTCCTGCCCCAACAAAGACACTGTTTTGGTTCAGGGTCGGGATTACCGTGCTCACATTGCACTAACTGTTCATTCAATGATATTTGTATCCCTGTGCACAGGAATTGCTGTGTTAGACCACACAAAGGATTCTGTTGAGAATGTTCCTGCTGGCAGCCATTGGTGAACCTGTTGCTCACCAACACAGAGGAACTTACTGTAAAAGTCAAGATGGGTAGTAGTCTGATGATGCCCTGGTGGAATTCATGATCTCCATGAATATAGGCTTGGTGAAAAGTACGGTCAGGACTCTTAGCCTTAGTAAAGCAAACTTTCAGTTGCTTAGGGGCGTGGTGGATGGAATACCCTGGGAAATAGCCCTTGGGAATAAAGGGGGCAGAAGAGAGCTGGCAGCTATTTGAAGACTTTTCTCCTTAGAGTACAAGAACTGTTGATTTCCATATGCAAGACATCAAGCAAGAAGGGCAGGAAACTAGCATGTCTTGAGCAAAGACGTCCTGGTCAAGCTAAAACACAAAAGGGATGTGCATACGCAGTGGAAGTGGGGACATGAATACTGGGCATAATACAGGAATATTGCCTAGGAATGTAGGGATCGGATCAAGAAAGCTAAGGTACAGGTAGAGCTAAATTTGGCAAGGAATGTGAAGAGGAATAAGGATTTTTAGAGCTACGTTAAAAAAAGGATGACAAAAGAAATTACACCCTCAATAAATGAAATGGTGGGGGAAGGGGCTGTGTCTGATGGCAACTGACGTGAAGAAGACTGAAGTACTGAACAATTTTTTACCTCAGTTTTCACTGTGAATTGTTTCTCCCACATCTCTTGAGTCCCTGAATATAAAGACAGGGACTGGGGGAATGATACTTCCATTCGTTACAGAAGAAGATCAGGCTTAAGACCATCTGAATAACTTGAATGTACAAGTCCACGGGACCCCATGAGATGCATCCCAGGATTTAGAGGGAACTGTCAGATGTAGTCACCAAGCTGCTGTCAGTCATATTTGAAAAGACTTGATGTCAGGCAAAGTTTTGAGTAACTGGAAAAAGGAAAGTATCGCACTCATGTTTAAAAAGGAGTACTGTGGGAACTGTGAACCACTCAGCCTCACCTCAGTGCCCAGTAAGGTCATGCAACAGATCCTCCTGAACACAATGTCTAAGCATATGGTTGGCATGGAGGTGGTGAGAAAGAGCCACCGTGGTTTCAGTGCGGCAAATCGGTGGTGGTTAAGGAAACTGATGTCATCTTATGTTGACTTCTGTAAGGCCTTTGATACAGTCCAACACAACATCCTAGTAGCTAAATTGGAGAGATGTTGGTTTGATGGCTGGATGGCCACATTCGAAGACTTACAGTCTTTGAACAGTTCAATGTCCAAATAGAAGTCAGTGTCAGGTGATGTCCCTCGTGGATCTGTATTGGTACTGGTACCATTCTTTATTGATAATATAATCGATTATCTTTATTAATAATACAGTGGGATTGGGTGCACCCTCAGCATATTTGCAGAAGACCCCAAGCTGAGTGGCACAGTTGATAGATACTTAAGGGAAGGGATGTCATCCATAGGGACCTTCACAGGGTTAAGAAGTGGGCCAGTGTGAACCTTAAGTTCAACAAGGCCAAGTGCAATCCCCAATATCAATACAGACTGAGGGCTGCATGGACTGAGGCCTGCCACGAGAAGGGCTTAGTGATACAGGTCAGTCAAAAATTGGACATGAGCCAGCAGTGTGTACTTGCAACTCAGAAACCCAATCATATCATAGGCTGTGTAAGAAGTAGCGTGATCGTCATATCAAGGGAAATAACTTCTCCATCTTGACTCTGCTCTTGAGAAACCCTCACCTGGAGTACTTCATGCAGCTCTGTGACCCCCAGCATAAGGAAAATGTGGACCTAATATAGCAAGGCCGTAGGATGGCCATAAAGATGATCAGAGATGAGGAGCACCTCTCCTGTGAGGACAGGCTGAGAGCTGTGGTTGGTTCAGCCTGGAGAAAAGAAGGCTCCATGGAGGCCTTATTGCAGCCTTCCAGTACTTAAAACATGCTTATAAGAGAGATAGGGATAGGCTTTTTACCAAGGCCTGTAGTGACAGGATGTGGGGTAGTGGATTTTAACTGAAAGAGGGTAGATTTAGATTAAACATAAGGAAATAATTCCTTACTGTGGGAGTGGCAAGACACTGGAACAAGTTGTCCAGAGAAGTTGTAGCTGCCTCATCCGTGGAAATGTTCAAGGCAGAGTTGGATGGAGTTCTGAGCTACATGATCTAGTGGAAGATGTCCTTGCCCATGTCAGTGGAGTTGAAACTACATGATCTTTGAAGGTCCCCTCTGACCTAGAGCCTGAAGGCATGTATTATTAAAAGCTGGGTTTTTCCATACATGGTGAGACTACAAGAGAAATAAGAGCAAAAGCAGTAGAACAAGATACTTCTCTGTTGTGAATTTATCAGTGTTGCAGATGGTACTGAGCTGGATGGTGAGGTAGATGGATCAGGAGAGAGGCATCTTAGAAAGCGACCTGGGTAGGCTGGAGCAGTGGGCAAGGAAAACAGGATGAAGTTTAACTGTGCCTTGCCTGTCAGTGTTGGTAGGCCTAGGTGTCTAAGTATCTTCACAACTTGCTGTAGTTCAAAATAAATTTAAACTTACATTTGCTCCATCGGACAGTATCACCAACATCCATTTGCTATTTTCTCTCTGTGAATACTGTTGCCTCAAAACCTGAAACAGACATTCATGAATCAGAAGTGATTTAAAGATGCAATCTCCATGTTGTTTTTTGGAAGTCCATTGAGTTTTAGGGGGTTTTTTTAGTAGTAAAGCAAACTTTGCTAGTACTAAAGGACAGACGAACTTTTTCATGTCTTTTCCTATTGCTAAAATAGCTTGGTACAGTGGTTTTAAGTCATCATTCTCTCTTAGTGAACAGGCTTCAGGTTTTTGTGAGAAAATTTTCATATGCATTGACGTCAATTCTTGAACTTGTCTGTACTCTACAATAGGTGACACAAGGAAAAGGAGTCCTAGTCTCAGTGTACCAAATATGTTCATATTGCTACCACAGAAGCCCTTAAAATGGACCAAAAGTTGTGGTGGTCATAACTCTTCATTCCTAAAGAGACTGCAATTATCAAGACTACAAACAGAATGACTTCTAGATCCACTTGTGTAATGATGTTACTTGTATATATTTTTTGTAATGTGTTACTGTTTTTCACTCTTTGAGACCCTAGTGAAGTGTTCTGTGAAATTCAGCAGCATACCAGTTACTCAAATTTGCAAACCAGCTGTATTAAACTGTCTGCTTTTGTTTGTTATGTACTAGAATTGTCTGTTAGAGCAAATAGCAGTTTTGAGCTTGTGTAAGTGTACTGCAGCTGATGCTCCTGATTCACAACAAATCTAAAGGCATATCTAACCATTTTCATGTGTTGATGGAGGACCATTGTTCTTTGATAAGGGTTGTTAAGTATGGATCTCATAACTGATGCTCAGCTACTGTTGGTTGCAATGAAGAAAGTTACAAAAAAGTGTAGAACTGTTTTTATACTTCAAAAACAACTTGAGGGAAAATGCCAAATGCCTCAGTGTTGCTGTGTGATATTAATACTCAAGGAATTTCTTTTACATACCTAACGTGTGAGGCCACTGTAATTTGCACTGTAGCATTATGGAGAACCTTGCAAATTGTAGGAACCAAAACTTCCTTTTCAGAGACTGAATGGAAATGAAATGTCTGTTCATTAAGGCTGAGTGAATGGGTATGGTAAGTGTGGTGTCTGTTTTCTTGCACCTATCTAATGGGGTTATTTTTCTTCAATTTCTTTAGCATTTGCCCTTGCTGAATTGATTGACAATTCTCTGTCAGCTACATCCCGAAATACTGGTATTCGGAGCATACAGATAAAATTGGTAAGATACAGAAATATTCTGCCTTTTTCAGGTATACTTTTCATTACTTTTTTTTTTTTTGTGCTCCTTGTTGATTTATCTTGTTTCTTTTCTCCTCAGTTATTTGATGATTCCCAAGGAAAACCAGCTGTTGCTGTGATTGATAATGGAAGTGGAATGACTTCTAAGCAGCTTAACAACTGGGCTGTATATAGATTGTCAAAGTTTACAAGGCAAGGTGACTTTGAAAGGTTAGAAAGCTTTACATATTTTTACAACAATTAGCAAACTGAAAAGGTTCTTGAAATACCCTTTTAAGACGTCTCTACGCCAACACTTAGCTAAAACCTGTCATTTTATGATTACATAAGTAGGCATGTGCTTTCTGTAGGTAGAAAAGGAGAAGCTTCATAACATGAAATTGCTCTTCTAGTATTATGATACTGTGTGAATATTAGGATGGAATAGTAAATCTGAAGATGAGAATTATAGCCTTGCTCTTTGTCATATGAGGAACTGGTATAACAAGTAATGGGGCAGTAGAAAGAGATAATATAGCAAGGGGATGGAAGCATCTCCAAATAGAATGGCAGTATCTTCAAACATCTGGAGATCAGTGCATAAAAGTGATTCTGGGTCATTTGTAAAGAAATTCACTGCTTTTTGAAATGATTGCAGATGCAAATTATAACAGGGATACCCTCTACACCTCCTTTTTCATTTGGGATTACTATGACTTAAAAATAGATGTTTGTCCTAAACTAGTCAAGATTGTACAAGATGACATAAAAGACATGGAATTTAATTACTGATAGCATATGTCATCTCTCCAAGACTGCATTTAATAGTTGGTTGGCATTATTTACTGTTTTGAATTAAAAGTATTTTTATGAAAGGATGCTTTCAGAAAGATGAGGCTTGCTTTGTAAGCCATTTTCATTTGAATAAGATCTGGTTTGCGAGAAGGGACAGATATGTTTTATAAAATAACTTGGGAAAATACTCTGTCGTCCTTCTAAAAAGAATATATCAATCTTAGGCAAATTCAGCTTAATATTCCAATTTTAATAGGTCTCTAGTAGAGGATTTTTTGAAGAAAGTAACAGAAAAGATTTAAAATAAGCTATTTAACAGATCAGAATTTTTCTTTGGTTTTTTAAATTACTTTTATCTTGACAAAATTTATTAAAGGCACTTTTATTCTCAGTGATCATTCAGGATATGTACGTCCTTTGCCAGTGCCTCGTAGTTTAAATAGTGATATCTCATATTTTGGAGTTGGAGGCAAACAAGCAGTGTTCTTCGTTGGACAGTCTGCCAGAGTGAGTAAATATCAGTCTTTAACTTTATTTTAAAACATTTTTGCATAATCAAATTGTTACTTCCTAGCTTTTAATCACATCATTAAAATATTATATTCATACTAATTTTAAATCTTATTTTGATTTTAAATGCTGTTTCTTTGATAAAATCAGATGATAAGCAAACCTGCAGAATCTCAGGATGTTCATGAACTTGTCCTTTCTAAAGAGGATTTTGAGAAGAAAGAGAAAAACAAAGAAGCAATATATACCGGTTTCATTCGAAACAGAAAGGTAAACAGCCGTAATACTTTCACCCTTTTAGTTGAAAGCCTCTCCCAGGTTAACGTGATTTAACTGTGTAATATTCTTGTAATACTTACTTGGAGATCTCTTAATTTTACTGAGTCATTTTCACTCTGGGGTGTCAAAGGAATAATGGGAAACTTGAAGACACCATTTCATAAAGCTTTATTTGTACGTGATTTTTTTCTCTCTTTCAGCTAAGGTTAAAGTTTGTAAAGTGCTGTATAGTTTTACATGTCTGATTAAGAAAATATGTAAAAATACTTTCATTAGCGCAGCAATTCTTTTTTTGGGTATGAAACATAAAAATATATTTTCTCTGAAGTAATGAGGAATAAATTAGGGAAACAAGTTGTGTCTGTGTAGGAATAATGTCGAAGAACTAACCTGCATACAGGAGAAAAATCTAGCCAGATCAGCAAAACCCAATGGTTTTACAGATATTCATCAATTTTGTAAAATAAACAAACTATTTAGCTTAAAACTAAAATGAACAGTTCTGATGATTTTTCAGGAAGAGAAAAAGCTGTAAGATCAGGAGGAAAACTGAAAAGAACTGTTCTCTGGGCATTTTTGAGCAAGGAGGTAAAGGCAAAATAGAGCTACGGGTGCAGATGGCAGGCAAAATTTGTGCTGTGTATGACAAAGTAGTCAGACCTTGAGCCCATTTCTAGTGGGTTGTATCAGTGTTCTTGGCCTTTTGTGCGGGTAAGAAAGGAACAGAAGGTAAATAAGGTTTTTATCATGCCAGGCTTGGTCAATGACTTGCAGCAAAAAATGAATTGTCAGTTTTGTTTTTTAATCTCTGTACAATCTCTGTACTGAGGAGAAGGTAAAGTGACAGAAATAGACACTGAAAATTAAAGACAAAATCAGGGTTTTTTTGTAGAGGGCACAAACGCTTTCCATCCCCATTTTGTGTTAAATAGATGTGTGTGTGTGTGGTGATATGAAAGTAGAAGGTTAGCTGACAAACATGAGTTGGAGGAATGTAACTGAATGAAGTGTGTGGATACTACTGAAGAATTCAAGAAAGTGGTGCAATCAATTGTTGGAAAAGTTGTGATAATATAAAATTAAAGTTGGCAATAGTTAAAAAAATGCAAGTAGAGTTCTATTAGCAGAAAAGAATAACTTGTACCTATCCATGAAGGAAGAGATGATGTGAAGAACTCAAGTATTAGAAGTGAAGTGTGAATATAATTAATAGATAAGTCAAGTTGAGGAATTTTTTATTTTTTTTTTGCAAATCATTGAATTATCTAGGCCAGATCATTATATTAATGTGAAATAAAGTGTGTGAATTTGTTTCTTTAATGACTTGAAAAATGTTCTGCACTCCACATGGGTGAGCGAGAGAATACTATGGCAGAAACAGAAGCTGTAGTGGATTACTAGTGTGAGAAGAATAATTGAGTCTTTCAGGCAAAGAAGTCAAGGTATAGTTAATATCAAACATAAGGCACTCTAGAACAAGGCCAGAACATTGAAGGGAAGTGACATCTGTGACATCCCAGCTGATCGTATTCTCTTGATTGATAATAGGCTCCTAACTTTACTGCATTCACTTCCCTAAACCATTTAATATTGCCAACAAGTAAATAGTACTTTTCTAGTTGAGATGGATGCTAAGAATGTAGGGGAAAGTGCCGTGGTAGTTTGTTGTCTGTTGGTGGGAAGGCAAACAATGAATTTGGGGACAGCATTTTTGAGGTTCTACTCTGTGAATTGCACAGGATGGTGCTTGTTCAGCACTGATGTGCAGGTTCTAGGTTGGTCAAATCATACAGAGATGAGGACCGAGCCACTGGATTTTCTTTATCATCACTGATTTCATCACTATCATAGGAATAGCCCCTTATTTGCAAGAGGTATTAGGCTAGACTTAGGTTTTAAAAGAGGCTATGCTGTGGGCAGAAGAAAGACATGTAGTCTTTTTTTTAATGAAAGGCCCCCCAACTGGTTAAATTATGCTCTTGGTTAAGAAGAAGTGTTTGATTCCCTGAGGAAAGTAAGTCTTAATAGAAAACTCTTGATTCATTATTTCACCACCTGTGGTTAGGTTTGGCATGTCTCCTTTCATGATTTAATGATGTGGGTTTTGCCTGATTATCTGCAAAATGAGGCATGAAGCTGCATTTACTACAGCATATCTTCTCAGTTGTACCAATTGTTTGCAATTGCTATCAAGATCTCAGTCTTTGTTTTAAAAATAACTTCTTTTCTGGATGTACTAAGTGTCAAGGAGTATCCACTGGTCCAGTGTGAAGCATGACATCAGCCACTGTGTTTCTGTGCAGCTTAGAAACCTATTATAAGAGCAAAGTGCATCCATCCAGGAAAAGACAATCAGTAGTTTCCAGAATTGGGAATTTCTCTTTCTGTGAAACTAGTGGATATTTCATCTTGAACTGAGGATTCACCATTTCTTTCTTTACAGCAAAGGCATGTTTCCTCAACTTCAATTTGTGTTCTAGAAAGCAACCTATCCATTTAAAAGCAAATAATTCCTTTCTAGCTTTGTAAAAAAATGTAACATCTTTCCCATGTAACAGTCTCATTTGATGGATGAAAACATGGATATCACACAATGACACATGAAACATGATTAAATCCATTTCTAGACTGGACACTTCAAATACTGTGATGAAAGTGAGATAAAAATGAACTGGTTCAGGAATTTAACATTCTCAGCTGTTTTAATTTCTTAATTTTTAATTTAACCTTTTGTGATACTTAGCATCATGTGTTCTGTATTACTTTCCTGTTATGTTTTTTAATATCTTTCAGAGCTGACAAGAGTTCAGAAATTCAGTTTATGTTCCTGCTCTTATTATTTTATTCTTTTTGTAGCCATCTGACTCTACTCACATCACAAGTGATGATGAAAGATTTCTTCATAATCTAATACTAGAAGAAAGCAATAAAGAGAGTTTCACAGCGGTTGTCATTACAGGTGTACAACCAGATCACATGCAGTACTTAAAAAACTACTTTCACCTTTGGACAAGGCAGCTGGCGTAAGTTGGTGATTTAAAAGATGTGAATTGAAAGTGGGTTACTAACAAAGTCAACTAATTATGAATTGCTTCCTTTTTTTACTTAGGCATTGGCCTTATTCCTATTCAGGCTGTTCATACATACTTCATTAATACTACAATTAGTCTTCCTACCTGCCTGATTTTACAGAAACTAGAAAAACTGAATGGCCTCCCAGTCCCCAAAGACATTTACAAACATCAGTTTCAGTGTGACTTGGTAGTTGGTACATAATCATCCAATGTAACTTTTAGTAACCTATTTGATTTAATGTTGCATTATTAATGTAATAATTAGTTATATAATTATTAATAATGCAATCACATATTTTGCTCACAGCTGTGCTCCTAACCTTGCTGTAAAACTTTGTATTTACAGTTTTTTGGGATCTTTTGGTCGATTGGCTTTTTTAAACAAGAAAAAGTGTTGCTGCTGCATCCTAGTTGAAGAGGGAGAGCAATGTGATACAGTCCAGTTAGTACTGTAGCAGTGTTGCCAGTGGGCCTGCAGAGCCTGGAGATGGGGAAGCCTGGGATACCTGTGACTTGTTTGGTCTTACCTGTTGAATTGATGGATCTGATGTAATCTGAACTAGGAAGTTGTAGATCAAATATGAAATCTGGCAATTTATAGACCTTTGTTTTCAAATTATAATTTTTAATTTCATGTTACCTGTAATCTAATAATAATAGATAATTCTTAAAAGGATGATTAATGTAAAGATTAGCTAATATCTTCTTACATGCAACACTGAATGATGTTCCACATAAGAACTTGTGTCTGAAACACTTCGAGAAAATATAGGGGTACGTCTACACTGACAGATTAACTTAGGTCCCTCATTATTTTCACAAAGAATTGATCCTAGTGTGATTTTTGCATGACAGAGATGAGAGGAATGAAAAGGAGTTACTTTCATTAGTAAATCTTCTGTACCAGATACACATTATCAAAGAGTTGATTTATAACAATGCAATAAGCCAGTTATATTTTAATAGTATATTTTAGATTTATTTTTTTTAAATTACAAAGTGCAATTTTTTAAATTTCACTCTTTTTTTTCTGAAATGTGCTTTAGACATATCTATCACTATTATATCCATGGACCAAAAGGGAATGAAGTTAATGCTGTAACAAAAGACATAAGCCCTTTCAACAACATAGACATTCAGGTAAGAAGTTTTATACATATTAGTCAAAAGTCTTGTTTGATTGCAACTTATTTCATGTTGTGCCTGCATTTGAAGGTGTGTATGTAATTTAATTTTTTTAAAGCAATACTATTTATAATTGCAGCATGGGAGCGAATGAATTTGCTAACAATTAAGAGCAATGTCAAAATGCTAATTATTGTCTGTAGATCTGAGAAAAACTGTTTTATTTTTTCCCAGATTTCAATGTTCGAAAAAGGGAAAGTACCAAAGATTGTCAATCTGAGGGAGATCAAAGATGACATGCAGACTTTGTATATAAATACTGCAGCAGATAGTTTTGAGTTTAAGGCACATGTTGAAGAAGAAGGGATTGTGGAAGGCATCATCCGATATCATCCCTTCCTGTATGATAAAGAAACATACCCTGATGATCCATGTTTTCCATCAAGTGAGTGAAATGTTTTGCTGCTTGTTTTAATGGAATAAAAACTACAATAATTTAAACTGAAGTGAAAATTATTCCCTGATTTAAGTTGTGTCAGAAGTTCACATTCTTTTGTATTAACAGATCCTGTGAATAAATTGGCTGTTGTGGTAATTTGTTTGTGTAAACCTGGACTTTGGCATTACACTGTCTGATTTCTTGCTATAAATTCTTATGAAATGTAGTCAGATCAAAACTTTCCACTTTCCTGACTATCAGATATTTGCTCCAAAAAAGTAATAAAATACCAGCAGTTAGATTCAGGAGATCCTCATATTGGAATACTGCAAAGAACAACATGTATTCTGAAGTATTTAATTTAAAATTTGTTTTATTCAGTCATGATGAGTTTTTAAATGCTAAATGAGTTTTTAAATGCTAAAGGTTTTTAAATGTTTTATGTTAGTATTTTTTTTTGACAAAATAAATCTTGAGTTTAATTATACCAAGATTTTATATTAGAAGAATCATTTGGAGCTAAGAGGATAAAGATATGATTATTCAAATTTGCAACTTTAGATTTGGTAGCATTTTAAACTCCTGTTTAAAATTTTTCCTTAGCTTTCTTAGTTTTTCTGCTTGGTTTGTTTAAAATAGGAAAATTGCCTAATACTGTATATAACTAGCTTGATGCCATGTACACTGCTACTGTGCTCAACTTAATAGGTAATCCATAATTTAGACTGCAGTAGTTTTTTATATTACATTGGGATTTTTTTTAAGGAATTTATTCAAGGAGATTGTCTTTTTTTTTTTTTTGTAATCAAGGATTAAACGATGATGAGGACGATGATGTCTTTATAGTAGAAAAAGGCGCCAGAGGAAAAAGGCCTATTTTTGAGTGTTTTTGGAATGGGAGGTTAATACCATACACAACTGTGGAAGAGTAAGTGGTAATCTGTTTCTACAGTGTAAACTAGTCTGTATCTGTAATGTAAACCTCTCTTTACCAAAGAGAATTTTAATGGCTTTCTCCTTTTGTTTAAGCTTTGACTGGTGCGCTCCTCCAAAGAAGAGAGGATTGGCACCAATCGAATGCTACAACAGAATTTCTGGTGCACTGTTTACCAATGATAAGTTCCAGGTCAGCACAAACAAACTGACTTTCATGGATCTGGAGCTGAAGCTAAAAGATAAGAATACTCTGTTCACAAGAATCTTCAACGGGCAGGTAATGGTGTCATTCTGACTAAGTTTAATGCTCGTAATACAGAAACCTTTGCTGACTGGTGATTTGTTAATATCACTGAATATTGCCTGGCTCTGAAGAACTTTCCCCTTGGGCATTTTTGCGGGACTTTGTAGCGGACAAATCTCTGGTTTACTGAGAAATACAGCTGAAATCTCTAAATCTGAAAAAACATGACTCACTTTTATTTTCTTAAACAATTACTTTATTTAGTTGTTATATGACAGTTTTTATGGAAATACCTCCTTCATAGAGGAACATGACTGCTGGGGTAAATACGTCCTTTGGCTTATAGCATAGTTTTCCTAGAACTTTGTCATGTTTTCAAGCTGAAGAATCTTTTTTTCATCTTCTTTTTTTTGTTTGAGTGCAGTACCTCTGTACTCTTAAAATTGTGAAGTGGTCAGATTTAAATTTCGTAATACATTGATAAAATGTATTTATTTTGTAATCTCTTTATAGGAGCAGCGAATGAAAATTGACAGGGAATTTACCTTATGGCTCAAGGACTGTCATGAAAAATATGACAAACAGATAAAATTCACAGTCTTTAAAGGAATAACTGTACGTACGGATTTACCATCCAAAAGAATGCAGAGCCCTTGGACAATGTATGCAGCAATAGAGTGGGATGGAAAAATATACAAAACTGGACAGCTGGTAAATAAGTTACTGATGTTGGGGTTTTGTTGCTTTTTAATAGGTGATTTGAATCCTATAAAAGGCAGATATTGTGAATTTGATGCAGAAGTAAGATATTGATGTTAGTTACTGTCTTCTCTTTACAGGTGAAAACTATTAAGACTCATCCAATATTCTATGGAAGTATTGAGAAATTTTTTTTGTATGGCGATCACGATGGGGATATATTTGCCACTGGAGGAGAGGTTCAGATTGCTTTGGTAAGACAAATACAGAAAGGATTCACACACCTGGTGTGCCTATGACGTCTTTAAACAGAATCCTGGGTCAGATTTATTTAAATTACTTTAAAATCACTGTTGAAAACTATGTGGTTTTTTGAGATTCAGCAATCTAGACATAATCAAATTACCTAGTTACTTTAGTTTTAATATAAATACATTAAAACTATTTTCCATTATCAATTATCTGATTCATTTAAATTTGCATATCAAATGGAGTATCACGGTTGGTATCAACAGTATGTTGTGCAACCTTTCTTAACCCTTGTGACTTCGGCAAATTTAGCACAGTGTCTTGTAGTGTCACCAGGTAGTATTTATCGCCATATTGCATTATGTCTTCATTGGTTTGTCTAGTCTCTCGCTAGGGAGGTCTTTCTTCTCTGACACATTATTATCTGGCCATTTATAACTGCACTGAATTACTGTTTCAGGAACCACAGGCATTGTATGCTGAAACAAAAATTATTCCAATCTCAAAACTTGACAGATCAGTGTCTGAGAAAACTGTTAAAAAATACATAGAGGATGAAATGGCAAGGTAAGCACTAATTTATGTTTGTTACATTTGTAGAGTTTATAATTACAGTTTACCATTTCTTCAGGAGCCAAAAGAAGTTCTGTTTTATTTCCAAATGGGAAAGCAGACAGCTATTTCAGTAGAAACAAAAAAAAATTATAAACCATGAAGAAATAGTTTTAAGTCACTGAAAAACTGTTCATCCTTTCTTTTTTGTTAGACTTCCTGACAAATTATCAGTAACATGGCCTGAAGGAGATGAGTTATTACCAAATGAAACAAGATTCGCTGGTACACCAATAGGTATATTTTTTTCTTCCAAAGACTAAAACATTAAATGCCAGTCTAAAAATATATGATGCACTCTTGTTAAAAAAAACAAGCATAGAGCAATCTTTGATCATTTATAATCCACAGCATATTTTAAAAGTCCATTATTATTCTTTTAAAATACAGGAGCATTAAGAATAGAAATTTTGAATAAAAAGGGAGAAGCAATGCAAAAACTTCCAGGAACAAGCCACGGAGGTTCAAAGAAACTTCTTGTTGAACTCAAGGTTATTTTACATTGTAAGTATTTCAGTATATTTGAGTCCTTTTTATGTTAAAAATGCATGATGGATAATGTATTTATTTGTGCGTATATGTATAGTAAGTCAAGTTTTGTGTGATTTATTGTTTTGCAATTACCATTTTGTGGGTGTTTTACTTGATTTTCTTACATTGCAGTGCTGAAGAATTGTGCTCTGTCCAAGGCAGCTGTTTTGTGTTAAACACAGAACTAGAACACTGAATTCTCTGAAAACTCCCAGTTGTGCACATGTCAAATACATTTGAAATGTATAGAAACTTAAAATCTTGTTTACCTTGTTTTTCCATATGTGATAGGAAAATCCAATTCCTTTTATCTTTTGAGATTTGTAAAAATACCTCTGTGAAGCACTGAGATTATTGTAGGGATTTATGTTACTGGAAACCAAATAGAAGGATCTCAACTTCAGTTTAGTGTACATGTCATAGGAACACACATGATATTTTAATGGCACTCGCTATATGGGAACTGTCTGCTGTGCACGACAGTTGTCCGGTATAGTGTGCTGGGGCATAAAGAGGTTGAAATTAAAAAAAAATGTATTCATGTGATACAGATTCTCAAATTGTCTCCTATCAGTATGACAAACCAGTGTTTTGCAGCCTTGAGATAACACCATCCAGACTTCAGGATATATGCACTTGTGGGACACATGATGCTTCTATTGTTCTGTCGGTGTTGTTCCTAGAAAAAATAAAACCCTTTACCTCTGATCAATGAAAAGTCTACCTTCAGACCTTTTCTGTCTCCTGACCACTTGATTTATTGAAATTTGTATGTAAAACCGTTTCTACTGCTTCCTGTCTTTTTTTCTGTAGTCAATTGGGGAATTGCTAGTGGAATCCTCTTCCCCAGAACAATGAATAAATCCTGAAAGTGAGGATTTGGGCATGGCATACCTGTCAAACTCCAATTGTACAAATGAGAGTAACATGGTTAAAACCATATGAAGGCCAACAGCAAACATCTTAAAACATACAAAAAGTTTCTCTTCTCTTTCAATGAGCAGAATGTACTGTGGACTAAGTACACACAGAGAGCTAAGCTACAAAATACTATTTACCTAGTCTGGTGGTGGGGAGTTTTATTTTACGAGGTTCAGTTCAAAATTAAAGTTCGCATTGTGTTGAGAGAATGATTAAGTAGAGGGGTCCGATGGGGGTTAAAACACCTGCTAAAGAAAAGAGTGGGAGAGCAGGAAAACTAGACTGTGAGAAACTTCTCGTCTGAGGTATGGCAGGAACATCTCATACAGGGTTTGGACAAGGGAAGCAAGGACTGGAAAGATATCAGAGATATAAAAAAATTTTTTATCTGGGCCATGATGAGGTAGGGCTTAAAAGTTTCGGCCAAGAAATAAGGTTGAGATTTTGGGTTTAAGCTGAGATAAGGAGAAAACTGGAGGGACTAGGAGAAGCAGGAACACAAAAGGTTACCAGATGAAAGGCTGCTGCCTTCAGTGTAATGTGTCTGAGGCTAGTAATTTATAATTAAAATGGGATTAGGTGGGAAATTAATTTTTTTATTTGTGATCAATGTGTTTAGTTAGGAAGCTGAACTGATATTTATTAGATCTAGAAGTGATAGTAAATGATACTAATGTTGAAAAAATGAAAAATTATTGTGTGAAATTTAAATAACTATAGCTAAGTGTTTGTTTTGCAGCACCTACTGAGAATAAGGAAATAATTTCCCATATCAGTCAGCATGGAGGCAAATGGCCATACTGGTTTAAAAAAATGGGTAAGTTTGCATGTTCAGTGTCTTCAGTAGTTTTGGTTTGGATGGGGTTTTTTTGTTTTCTAATTGTATTTTTATTTTTGTTTAGAAAATCTTCAGAAACTTGGGAACTACTCCTTGAAACTGCAAGTAGTATTGAATGAAAGTAATGCAGACACTTATGCAGGAAGGCCTCTACCATCTAAAATATTTAAATTTACTATTATAGGTAAGAATTCCAATCCTATTTTCTTCTGCTGTTAGCGTTTCTATTTGATTCACTGCATATCAAAATTATTCATGTTTTAGTTGAGACGTAATTTTCAGCACTGAAAAGTAGCATTTGCATGTCAAATGTAAGGTATTTTCAGGGGAAAAAAATCCTAATAGGTTTTGATCTCCCCTCTAATGTGTTGGCTCAGTTTTAAAAAAAGAAAAGTTTTGATGGAATCTAAAGCTCCTTCCTGTCTTGAGCTTTCCCAATTAGACTTACAAAACCACCTACTTAACTAGAATCACTTGTTCCTCATTCCATTGACATAAATATTCTTTCATAAAACTGGTATTCATTAGACCAACATTTCTGTCATTTAGGCATGAACTCATTCAGAAAAACAGGTTATTACAATTAGAATATGCATATTGAGATTGAAGTCTCTTTTTTAATTAAAGGAAAAAACCTTTAATTTGGTTGTAAAGGGTATGTCTCTTTGGTTTAACCATCATAAAATCCTTAACTAGAATACCAGAATAGAAATAATACTGTTAAATATGTTTGTTAATCCATCTCACATCCTGGTGTATGTGTGTGTATGTGGCCTAAAATAGTCTGTATGGATCTTCCCAAGAAAATTCATAGGTTTCAGTTTTAATGGCACTGTTGAAGACATTAAGACACAGAGTGTACAGTTACAACGTGGTTTTGGTGTGTTCTTGCTACTCCTGTTTCTTTTGTCCTCTAAGATGTTAATTTCATTTCCTAATTTATTTGTCTGTATTTATTTATTTATTAGTGGCTGGTTAGTTGTTTTTTTTTATAAGCCCTTTCCGCATGGCTTTTTATATTTATATTCCTCTTCAGAAAGGATGTACAAAGAAGAAGTGATGGGGTCACCTGGGGGAGTTTTGGCTTTCTGCAGCTTGATGATGGTGACAATGGGTTGTGCTTATGTGTAAGAGTCGGAGAAGGCCAACAAGGCAGATATTGTTGTGAGAATCTGTTAAAGACCACCAACCAGAATGAACAGGCAATGAAATACATAAGCAGCTGGGAGAAGTATCACAATTTCTAGCCATTGCTCTTCTGTATGGCTTCTACTAATCGCATGTCTACTGGAAATACAACACAGCAGAGAGGAAGCAGTCTAGAAGGTTCCTGGATTGTATGGAAAGTAACTTCCTGACATAACTGGTGAGGGAACCAACTAGGAAGGCACTCCACTTGAAAGTGGAATTGAAAAAGGGATATCAAAGCCGAAAAGATGAGCTTCTGTAAATACATAAATGACAAAAAGATAACTGGGTTAAACGCAGGCCTGCTGTTGAATGAGGCAGAGGACACAGGACATGGAAACGGCTGAGATATTAAGTCAAAGAGTTTCAGTATTTGTTAGTAAGACAGACCTCAGGAGTCCCAGACCCTAGAAACTGGTGGAAGGTCTAGGGCAAGGAAGAAACACCCTTGGCTGAAGAGGATCAGGTCAGGGAATGCCTAAACAAACTGGTCATATAAAGGTTCATGGGCTGTGATAGATTGCACTCATGAGGCAGACAGCTGGGTGATGCTGTTGTGAGGCCACTCTCAGTAGCTGAAAAATAGTGGAAATTGAAAGAACTGCCTGATAGTTTGAGGAAAACAAGTGTTACTTCCATTTACAAAGAGCGCGAGAAGGAGAGCGTGCAGAACTACCGGCCAGTCAACTTCATCTCTATTCCTGGTCCGGTGGTGGAGTAACTAATCCTGGAAATCATTTCCAGGCACATGAAGGACAAGATCATAACGAGTAGCTAGTATGGATTCACCTACAATGAAATGACTAGCTTAGATGTAGAGTGAGCAGTAGATGTCTACCTAGACTTCAGTAAGATCCCATAACATTCTTACAGAGAAGCTAATGAAATCTGGGCTGGATGAGCAGACAGTGAGGTGGATTAACAAATGACAGAACAACTCAGCTCAGAGAGTGGTGATCAGTGGCACAAAGTCTAATTGG
Source organism: Serilophus lunatus (assembly GCA_013399895.1). Taxonomy (NCBI): domain Eukaryota; kingdom Metazoa; phylum Chordata; class Aves; order Passeriformes; family Eurylaimidae; genus Serilophus; species Serilophus lunatus. The sequence continues at coordinate 223,102 of VXBA01004612.1, read as the reverse complement.
AAGCCAGTAACTAGTGGTTACCCCTGGGGTCAGTACTGGGTCTGAGCCTGTTTAATGTCTTCCTTGATGGGACAAAGTGTACCCTCAGCAAGTTTGCCCATGATGCAAAACTGGGAAGAGTGTCTGATAAACCCGAGAGCTGTGCTGTCATCCAGAGGGACCTCAACAGAAATGGCTGCAGAAATGGGCTGTCAGGAACCTCATGAAATTCAACAAGAACAGCCCTCAAGCTGCCAGCCAAGTACAGAAAAGGACCTGAGAGTCCTGGTGGATAACAGAGTGAACACAAGCCACCAATGCAATCTTGCTGCAAAGACCAGCAACAAACTCCTTGGACTGTGTTAGGAGTATTGCCAGCAGGTTGAAGGAGGTGATCCTTCCTCTCTCCTCAGCGTAGATGAGGAAACACCTGGTGTACTGTGTCCTGTTCTGGGCATATTACGTTACATCACAGAAACATGGAGAGAGTCCAGCAAAAGGCCATGAAGATGATGAATGGGGACTGGAGAGCGTGTTGAGGCACTGGAACAGTTTGCCCAGAGAAGTCGTGGTTGCCCCACTCATGGAAGCATTCAAGGCCAGGTAGGATAGGGCTTTAAGCAACCTGGTCTAGAGCAAGGTGTCCCTGCTTATGTCAGGGAGGTTGGAACTAGATGATATTTAGGGTCACTTCCAACCCAAACCATTCTGTGATTCTATGATCTCTCATATGAAGAAAGGCTAAGAGGGCTGGGGCTGCTCTGCCTGGAGAAGAGAAGATTCATGGGAAGATATCAGTGACAATAAATAGCCGAAGGGAGAATGTAAAGAAGGTGGAGCCAGGCTCTTCTCAGTGACAGGACCAGAGGCAATGGGCACACACTGAAACACACAGGAGATTCCCTCCTGAACATCTGGAAACAGGGTTTTTTTCACTGTGAGGGTGACCTGGTGCGGGCAGAAGTCACCCAATAAGTTGTGGAATCTCCATTTTTCAGGATATTCAAAAGTTGTCTGGACATGTTCCAACTGGCTCTAAGGTGGCTCCACTTGAACCAGGGGCACTAGATAAGAGAATCGCCAGAAAACCCTTCCAACCTTGACCATTCTGTGAACTTTATCTACAAGAGGAAGGGAAAGAAGGAAAGTAAAAAAATACTAATTCCTTAGTGTTTAATATACTACAGGAAGTTCTTTTTTTAATACACATTATTATTCATGTTTGCCTCTCAAATTTGGGGGTCTTGTAGAACAAAAATGTTTTGTTGCATGAGTGATGTGATTTTTTAATTGCAGCCTTAATCATAAGCCAATGAGCACACATAATTCTTTCTAAAAATATATTCTTTTCTCTTAGAGGGCAAACCAGAGAAATTTTTGGTCGGTCTTTTGGAGCTTCCTTTTCGAATTGGAGTACCTTTTAATATTCCTTTGGAATTGCAGGATGAATTTGGTCATGCAACACACTTGACATCTCGCCTTAGACCAATTCTTGAAGCTAGGTAATTCAATCATCTCTTTTTTTGTCCTTTCTTCGTGTAACAGTAATACAGTAATACTTTGAGGTTTGTCTGAGTGATATACTGGCTATTTTTCTCATAAATTAGAATGACATTTTTGCTTTTATTTCCATAAATGTATCAGAAAATATTTTTGATATTAAAACACTGTGTTTGTTTTTAAATTGATTCTGATGTGTTTTCTGTGTGTTTTTCTAGTGGATTAACGCTGAAGCATGAAGACATACCTGTGGCAACAAAGTGTGTCATTAAGGGTGTCACTGCTAAAGGCTGTATAAATAGTTGCCAGGGCAAGGTAGGATAATAAATTTAAACTTGAAGTAACGCATTAAAAATAACCACACAGAGCAAGTAATTTTTGTGTAAGATGGATTGTCACACAGTGATAGCTAAGTTTGACTTACACTAATGACTACTGGTATTTCTTTTATTTCTTTTCAGGGATATTTTCAAATTATCTCTTACAGTTTTACGTGGTGCAGTTTGTCTTTCTCATAGCTGCACTTTGTTAGCTGTTGAGTCTGGAGCTGGTAGGGCTAAGCAACACATGGGCGTGTGGTAGTGTGAAGTTGGTTTAAGCCAAATCATTCCGGTGACTTCTGCTCTGAAATATCATAGGGAGCGCTGAAACCATTCATTCTTGTAGTTGAGATACAGTTGTACAGAAATAGTGTCATACCATAATAATTGTAAAGAGGGAGTGTTACTTTTTCATGTTACTTAGTTACGTAAATTGTCAGAGACAATAACTGGACCTGGCACTGAAAGTAGCGGTTCTAATTTATATGAAAAAAGAAGTGTTCATGATAGTAATGAAAAATAATGACAAAAAGCAGGACTGTGGGAAAAGTTGAAGAAAAGCAACAGATAATTTTAAAACATAAATACAGTGTAATTTTCAGTGCTAAATTTAAAATGATAAGAACATAGATGTTTTCAGCAATTTAAAAATTGATTTTGCATTGGTAGCAGAACAGCTGAAATATCTCAAGAGAAATAATAATTTAGTAGGAGAGAGTTAATTAGAGAACACAAAGAAAAAAAGTAGAGACCATGGAAAAAATACTGATTTTCAGAGATAGAAGTAAGGAAAAAAGCTGTTGAAGGAATAATCATGCCAAATGGTGAAGAGAAATTCAATTCAGGTAGGAAATACAGATCACAGTTGTCAATGAAGGAAACACTGATGGAGATGAAAGAGAAAGCAAACTTCATTTACTTCTGTAGTCACTGATTTGATTCCTATCATTCCGGAAGTATGTTTTGATTGTCGGTGGCAACAATGAGAAAATTTTAAGACAAGCATGTAACTAATATATCCAGAAGACAACTCCTTTATAGGATTTTGAATGCAGTCAGGAGGTTGAAGAGGGGAGTTTAAAAAGGAAAATACACATATATGTAGAAGCAGATTTGGGAGCAAAAGGAGTAGACATAGGGTCATTAAGAAAAATAAGAGAAAACAACTTTCCTAGAAGACACACGTGTCGAAAGATTAGAAAGAATGAAATTAAATAGATAAACTGAATAACTAACAACTATAAGTAGTGCAGTATGCAGTATTAAGTAAAAACTGAATATTGCAGAAAAGGGTTTGAAACTGTAAGAAGAGTGGGAAGAATAGGATGAGTGTCTTGTGAATGAATGCAAAGCTACTGAAGAATTCAGCTTCTTAGCATTAAACAACTGTTACCAGCTATACCAGTTTCCTGTGTTTTTATCCCCTACCTTATTTTTCCCTTCTTTTCCCCTTTAGTTTAGTGGAGCTTCATCTGACTGTGCTGTTTGGCTTGCCAGCAGACCAGTGTAGTTGAGTGGCTGGTCAGAGCTGGAGAGTTTTCGTGCACCTGTATGTCTGGCCATTGGCTGGGGACCTCACATATTAGATGTGACTGCAGTTGTGATGCACCTGTCCAGGCCTCTTTGCACTTTTCTGCTTCTCTTACCAAGCAAACCAAAAGAATTGTCTGATTGTTTTCATCTGATCTACATGATGTTGTTGCTGCACAGATCTTATCAGGCATGGGAAGGGCATATGCCAGAAGTATGAAACTAAACATATGCAACATATGAAATTCACATATCTGCAATACAACTATTTTTTTAAGTTGGAGCTTTTGAGGTTGATTTGACTGCTGCTTCATTCCCTGATTTTAGTGTGAAAATTGGTCCTAGTGTTGCAGTCTCCAGCAGTTGTTTTTCTTATGGCCTTATTTGAAGATGAGATGGACAGCAGTTGTGCCTTTCTGAGGAATAGCAAACAGAGAACTTGCAGACTCTTTCTTTAAAACTATTTGTTTCTGAACTGATAGATTTTTTTTTTCCCATTAAAACAGCCTATGAGCAGGAAACCACAAGTTATGATAGATGCTTTTAATGGTTTCAGAACCATGTAGTTTAACATGCAAATCCTGGGTTGAACATCTCTGGGTTTAGTAACATGGAAACAACAGATTTCGGTGCAGGGGTAAAAAATTGACTATTTTTGTAGTTCTGCAAGAGAATTTGTGGACTTCTGAAATTAACTTACATATGAATTGACATGATTATGTGAGACAATTTATGGTACAGTTTGGTTTAAGGTTAATATTTAAAATATTCTTTTCATTAGAACTTTAATCTGAAGATTACTCTCCCTGGTTTGAAGGAAGACACACAAATCATTAAAATAAGATTGCAGCCTGGTAAGTATTCTTAAAATATTTTATGAATTTCTCTTGAACTTTATTCTGCCACTATTAATGAAATACTTCTCTCGAGAGGGTAAAATATTTAGTGAGGTACAAAAAGGATTCTAGCTGATGCAGATGATGACAGGAAACTAAATGAACCTAATGGCAAAAAGTGAAAATCAGTGTCTCACCAGTTATCTAAAATACAACTACTATGAAAACTACTACTAAATGCAATTCTGCATTTTTACAGGCCCTCCTCAGCAGTTGAAAGTGAAACCAGAATCAGAAATTCTCAAGATTGAAAATGGTACAGCTTTTCCCTTTCAGGTTGAAGTACTGGATGAATCAGGAAATATAACAGCACAGCCAGACTTGATCGTTCATTGTAAGGTAAACTGCATTTCATTATGTGCAATAAGGATTTTGATACTTGTTTTTTACAGGGCTGGGAAAAGAGTCTTCTTTGGAATCTGAGTAGAATTTAACATCTTTAATAAAGCTTTTGAAGTTTCTACAGCTCAGTAGTCATAACTATGAGACTCTCTTCCCTCATCTATTATAAGTCATTCAGGAAGTTTTAGAATTGATGGAATCTGGCCATAGAAATGAAAAAGAAAATTATATGATGATATATAGATGAATTTTAAGGTATTTAAGTCATACTTATCATATACAATGCTACATTTTCTTCAGAAAAATAACTTAATTCAGCTTACTTTTTTTTTGAAGTTGAAAATATAAGTCTAGTGCCTAAAAAGAATATTAGATGAGACTATTATCATAAGCACTAATCTTAGCTGTGACGTTAAGAAGTAAAACAACTTGCCCTTTTGGCCCTAGTTTTTCTTTAACTCAAGAAAGTGACTTTTCCAATTCTAGTGAAATTCAGCAAGAATAAAAACTTTTTTCCCCACTCTAGAATAATCTGTGTGCCATTTACACTTTACACGCCTTCATCGTCTTCCTGTAGACTGGGTCTCCCATAGTATGATGACATGTTGAACTTAATGTTTAAATTCATTTAGTGTGTGATGTTTAGTAAATTAATGAGAATTATCTTTACTTAACAATTTAATTGAATTTATTGCATAATGGCAGAGGAGACTAGTGCTTGCTTATGTGTTAATACAAAGCAATTGGATAGATAGTATATTTTATTTCAGTAACTTCTTCCTTTCTCTCACACATCTCTTATCACCTGCAGAAAAATTAGGTGTTGGACTTGCAGGCTTCTGGAAAACTGAAATGAATCAAATTTTTCTATATGTAATCCTATGTACATATAAATTGTACAAATAATAACTTCTAGAATAATCACGGTAATTCTGTAAAAGAAACTTGAAGTTTAATCATACATTTTAAATAGTTCTTAGGTGCTTCAGACCTTCCTGTGTATTCTGTGGACTGCAGTAATGGAGGAACAAACATTTTAGCTGGTCCAGTTATACATGTACAGAATATCAAGAAAGACCAGATGCTGAAAGCAAGGATTGAAATACTTGTAAGTTTTGCTTGGAATGTTTAGATGAACAAGAGATTGAAAAGCGTTTATAGTACTGTCTTGGATCTTTTACAAGTCAACCCCCAAAGGTTACTGGTTTAGTTACTATAAGCCTGATAATCAGGTGGGTGCCCTGTTTCATCTCTAGGGAATCCTAAAAAGGCAAAGAATTTTTTCCATTTTTTGCTTCACCTCTTGTTTCTTAAATTCCTGAGGTGTTTCAGAAATATGCGTGTTTTCTGGGATTTTTCTTCCCCTTTTTACTACCTGGATCATTTCGACAAATTGCTGTCATTGCTTAAATATTTAGTATCAGAAAAGTTATTACAATCAATAGATTCTGTAGCACTTCGGTTTTAAAGCTTTTGAAAAATGGATTTTTTTAAAGGCTATTGAATATCCCAGTTCTCTAGTAGTCAGGAGAGTCACACTACTGGAGAAAATAAGACCTGTGTGTGTTTTACCCTGGAAAAATGTGTAAACAAACACTAATATTGCAAGATGACCTATGTGAAAGTATACTTGCAATTACTCTTAAGTGTTTTGTAAATTGTATGACATAGTATTTCTGGAATAGAAGAATATTTTTAATAGCTAGCATCAATTCTAATTACTGTTAAAAGTTGTAAGTATACTGGTATATCCTTTTGATTTACATTTGACAAGTCAGCTGATTTCATTTTTGGACACCTGGTCACACCTGGTAAGCCAGAGTAGTTACATGGGCTGCTATGGACTTATGTCTGTATTTAATGTCTTAGTCATATGTCTTTTCTTTTCCTTCCCATTTACAGAATTGTAAAGACGTACCACCAGTGGAAAAGATTATTAAACTTCTTCCTAGCAGTCATGTTGCAAGACTACAGGTCTTAAGTATGAATGGACAAAAAGCTCTTCAAATTAAGCATCAGGATGAAATTAGTTGTGTTGCTGGCCATATCATGAACAAACTTATATTTCAAATGTATGATGAAGCAGAAAGGGAGATACCCATAACTGCAGCTGCTGCAGAAAAAATCAAGGCAAGTTCTTTGGAGTAAACAGCAGTGTAATATGTGGGAGAGATACCATGGTAATTCTCTTAAAATCCGTCGACATCAGACTGCAAAATACTATTCCTCAAGACTGTATTACTAAACATGGGAACTTAACTCTGCTTAATATTTTAAAAATATTCTTATTTAATTAATTAAATGTTAAATAATGCTTCAGGGTAGGATTATGAAAAGCAGGTTAGTATTTCCAGTGCTGCTTCTGAACACATAAAATAATTAGGACATAGTTATGATTCTTCAGATCTGGGGCTTTCCCAGCACTTAGGAACTTTGAACAGGCATGTTCCTCATGAAGATGTTTGCCTATCTTCCTGTCTGTGTACATATACGGAGTCTAATACACAGAGATTCACCAACTATGTCACACTTTTTTAGGTAAGGTTTTTCAGAATTGGACTCAAGGTTAGTGAGGGAAACTGTATGTTTTGAATTATTTGGGGCTTTTCTCGTGTAATTGACTGTATTTAGGAAGATAGTGTTGGTTACTGTTTGGAAATATACAGGTTTCCCATTGAAAGTTTCTGTTGCCATTATGTTAGAATATTTGCAATGGTTACAGTATTGTATTATGTAGCTAGTTATTAATAATTTAGTTTTTGATTAATTTATGAAATTTTCACTTTTAGGTTAACTGGACACCTAAAATTGACAGAGAACTGTTGATGCAGGGATTATTACCAGATGTAAAAGTACCAAGCTCAGTAAAAGATGTACGCTACTGTCTAATTACTTACCTTGATGAACATGTGTCTTTGGAGAGTGCGTTCACAGTCAGGTTTGTTCTTTTGAAATACTTGTTTATTAATTGTGCTGATGCCATAGGATTGTAGATCTGTACTTCAGGGTAAAACAGAAGTCTTTCTATAAAGCTGAAATAATAAAATCAGATAGTAAATTAACAGGAGAATGTAAGTTTGGGGAGGGAGGAGGAGTTTGTGCAAATTGTTTACATGGGAGAATATTACCTATGTGAAGGACTGCATCATGACTTGTTTGTATCCAGCCCTGTGATCAGTTATGTAAGTACACATACACTGAGGAAGATTATCTTTTTGCAATAACTAGTTTTAGAGTTAGGTCACTTGTTACTAAAGAGAAATATCAGTGAAGTTAGTTCTGCATCTGTTTCTCAGTCAGAAGCAACAGGCTGTAAATTGAACTTCAAAATTTTTTGTTTATCACTATTAGTGAGGCTAGGCTAGGCAGTTAGCTCTATCTGTATTTCATGTGATGCTGATAGTTAAACTAAGTAGTTCAGAGCACACTGATGCTGGTGTAAATTTGCAGCAATAAATCATTTCACAGATCTACAGTAGGAAAATAAATTACATGACCAAACATTAAGATTCTTTAAGATATTCATCATGGTTACTATTATGTTACATTTACCTTGATGAGAAAAATAAATGAATTTTCATATGCTGACTCAGACCAGCTCCTGATGAACCTAAACACATTAAATGTAAACTGAAAGGATCAAACACACTGCAGTTGGGTGAAGAATTACAAAGTGAAATTGGTGAGTATTTGCATGTTCTTCAATTTCTTCTAGATCCATTTCTTTTTCTTTGCAGTTTACTAAGACTGTTGTGTATACAGATGTCAGCAAGAGTAAATTATCCACAAGTATTTTAATATAAAAACCAGGTTTACATTTTCATTCATTGAAAGATGATCAGACTTCTCTAATTGGCATTTTACAATTCTGGAGTTCCTCTCCAATAAAATTTGGCTTAGTTTGTACTTTGGGACAGATTGCTCAGTGAGTTTGTGGAGTCCCCCTTCTTGGAGATACTCAGAAGCTGCCTGGCTGCAGCTGGCTTTCAGTTGCCCTACCTGAGCAGAGGATTTGGACCAAGTGACATCCAGAGGTCCCTTTCAACTGTGATTCAATGATAGTAATGTAAATTTTTGCTATCTTGTGTGTGTGTTGTGTAAGTTTCTATTCTAAATGTATAATGTTTCATTAAAGCAGCTGCTGAGGTAATCATATTGATAATAATTTTAATCATCATTATCTTTTTTAACAGATATAATGATTACAGATCAGTATGGAAATCAGGTTCAGACAATGACATCTGCATGTATAAGTTCCCTAGGAGTTTCTGGGCCTGGACTTGATAAATCAAATTTGAAAGTAACCTGGCAGGTATTTACAAGACATCATGTGGTTTATTTCTTTGTGGCATTTGTGTGGTCATCTGCTTAATTATGTCACACAGAATTGAACCAAAATTGTGGAAAGGTAGTCAAATTACACACTATGCAATTAGAGGCTTAAAGCATTAATATTGTATAATCCAATTCTAAGGAATACAGCAGCATCTGTTAAAAACCTTATCACTGCTGCAGCTGTACGATGTGGGGACTATTTTGCTTCGTGCTTGAGTCACATTTGCTTTGTTGCTAGTTCATTGTTCTATATGTTTTCTTCTATCTTGTCTTTAGTCTTTTCTTCTTGTTTATTTATGTTGGTACAGCTGATTTTAAGATCTTTTGAACAACCTTGTAGAATAGACTCCTGTCCCTATACGTTTTAAAATATGTTTGATTTATATCCAGTAACCAAGTGTGTGTATATATATATATATATATAAGCAGGTTGTGCATAACTTGCACACTGAAAAACAGGTTTCTGAGAAATGCTTCAGTTTGAAATTGTTCACTTCTTACTCAAGAAGTTCATTTAAATTTAACTGAAGGAGTAGGACTTGTAGTTTAATTCTGAGTCCACTGTTTCACAGTAAAAACAACAAATAATGTCAAGACAGTATAAATATTAAAAACTATATTGAAAAAATATTAATTATACTTAGCTTTATTTGTTCTTGATAAACTCCTCCCTTTATTTCTCAATAGGAAAGTACTCAAACAATGAAAGTAAAAGGTATTCGATACAAACCCTGCTTACTTGGAAGCAAAGAATTGTGCTTTGCTTGGCGTGAATTTTCTGACTTCATCAGAGTGAATGTAATAGCAGGATCTCCTGCTAAATTGCAGTTTGTGGATTGGCCAGAGTCAGAAAAGGTAAGTTGAAGAGTTTTGGTTTGGAAAAAAACCAACATGGTGACTAGTCAAGTCTTTTATTTCCAGAGCTTTTTGGAGCATAGAATGTTAGACTAGTATTTATATTTTCAAAATTGTCAGAGTATGTCTGCTCTCATCTTTTATTCTATACAGGACAACCTAACACAAGCAAAATTTAAGTATTTTGCAATTATACAATATGCAATAGGTTTTTAACAGTAAACTTATTTTGGAGTAATCTAACTCATATGTACATGTTTACAACACTGTATTCCTTCAATATGCCTTAAACTGTTTATTCTGCCCCATTTGCCATTTTACAGATGTACTTTTTTTCTTTGTTGCAGTAGTTTTCCCATCTTTCACTACTGTTTTCCAAAGATACAGTCATTAATGATAGTAATAGCTGGCAGCTCATCTCTCATTTATCTGTTACTTGGGTTTTTTGATGTTTAGGATGTAAGAAGGCAGTTTCAGATTTACTTAAATTTACAAGTGTTTGCAGTCAGAAAGTGAAGAATGGAGTACAGGACTTAAAAGAAAAGACTGGAGAGTTTTAGTACCGTGTATTTATTTACCTTTTAAGTTATTTTTCAATGTTTGCTTTGACTTTGCAAGTGATAGTGCTGAAGTTGCAGCAGAAGCCAGAATAGGAGAGGGAAAGCAGCAATAAAGCAATCTAGATCACCTAGAGGTGATCCTGTCATAGAGGACAGGAATCAAGATTGTTGGGAAAACGAAGAAGGAAGTTACTGAAGAAAATGAAACAAAAGGTTCAAGGAGTTGTTTTCTAGATAGTTGTTAAAGTATATCCGAAAATAAAAAGTTTTAAGCCATTAGTTCTTTGTACAACAAAGATACTGATAGTCTTCTTCAGAAGCATGTCCTTCCTTTTGGTCGCATCAACATGAGTTACCTGTGCAATTCAAATACTGCATTTTATTATGACGAGAGCAAAAATAGAGAAATTCTAGAAATACCTTCCTCAATGCTGTTCTATCGTGGTCCAGCGTTTATGGGAGGCAAATAGGATTGAAATGGCATACACCATTACTTTGGGAATTCCTGACCTGCCATGAATGTCTGAGGTACCTAGAACAGAACAGTATAATGCATTTTTATCTCTTCCAGCCTGTTACAGTGATTAATGGCAGAGAATTGATGAGGCCCCTTGTTGTTCAGTTGTGTGATCAGTGGGGAAATCCAACTCCTGAACCCAATGTGAAAATCGGTCTTATAAAGGGAAATAACTTAAAGGTAAGCATAGGCCTTATTATGTGAACTTTGTTTAACACAAGTTTTTGTTGTCATGTCTACATGATCTTAATTTTCAGGACCTTTTTGAAAAAGTTAATAGATTGTTGTAAGAGCACAAAAGAATAATTAATCTGGCATAATATTAGTGTCAAAAATAATATGAAGAGTACCCACAGCAGATAGTTCAGCTCCCTTGCGTTATAGAAATCACAAATATAACAAAAATCCTATTGGACAGTGTCCAAGTGTAATTATAATACATTCCAGGTCTTCTACAGAACCTTTTTCTAAAATTTCGCATGCACATCACACCGCCCCATCTCCCATGTTAACTGAGGTAATTGAATGAATGATAGTGATGATGATATGGTCCCAACTAGCAACTAAGTTTTTATTTGGTGGTTCTTTGCCTTTGGTTCCTGAATGTATGACTTGTGGTCTGTATGTAAAGCTAGCCAGCAGGTTTGGTCCTTATTTGATTATGCCTGTGAAAAACTTTGGCAGGATAAATTAAATTAAAACAATGAGGATGCAAATCTAACCCAAATTAAATGGTTACTATTCTTTCCCTGAATGAGATGTGGGTGTCAGATGGTCTCCACGTTGATCTGTACAAGGAAAGGAGTTGGACAGAATACTCCATTCATTAAAATTTTCATTCTCGTTATTGAAAAAAAAAAAAGTCAAGCAATTGACCATTCCTAACTGTTAGGGCTGTTGTATTAAATGTCTACATTATCAATGCAGGATATATTCATCCACCTGTGAATATAATATTTTTTTTCATGCGGGACTGGTCTTGTTCCCTTTTTGGTTCTGCTTGCTATGCTTTTTGTCCCTTGGTTCTCTCAGAATACACAGGACCTAAGAACCGTCTTTTGCTCACCCTTAAAGAATTGTGCCACAACCTCACTTTTTTTCCCCAATTCAACTATGTTATTACTACTTTTTCTCTTGGATTTTTTGAAGGAGATTTTGTGATAACTTGAACATTTTTCTTCCTGCTCTTTTGAATCTCTTGCCAGGATTTTTTTGTTTGCCCCAGCTATTGTTTTTATGGTGGCAGCTGCAGATCATTGGGGTTTCTAGTTACACTGTTCTTGTGAGAATGTACAACCTTGTAACTATGTGGTTGTGCTACCTCATCAGAGAGATACTGATGCTGTGTCTTTCAAAATTTTATGCCTTGCTTCAGGAAAGACCAGCAGCATGTTTTAGAGAGTCCACCTATTCTTTATCTAAGTGGGATGTGTCCAAGTGTTAGGAAGACAAGATGATCATCATGTTTATTACAGTGTGGTCTCCTAGAGCTTAACACCAGTATAATTTCTAATGATTAAGATTCACACATTAGTAGAGCAACCAACTTGGAGAATCTCTTTAGAGAACTGTCTTGCCTCAGCATTTCTGATAGGTTGTGTGCACGGTCTCACAAAGGAAGTTAGAAGCTTTTGGGAACTGAAATTTTCAAATAGGCTGTCTTTCTGTAATTCACTTCCTGACCTCTAAGTCTCCAAAGCCTGATATTATGCAGTTGCAGCATGCATTTCCTTTACTCCATCCTCTGTCTTACAGGTCCAAAACTAAATGAGTATAGCTGAACATAAACACTCTGAACTCTCAGTAGTGGAAATGCACAAAGCACTGGTTCCTGTAAAAAATAAAACTTTCCATTCTGTGAGGTACAGTAATTTCAAATACAGACCTATTTTGAGTTGAATATACTCTTCAAAAGAATTTATGAAATGTTTGGCCATTTTCTTAGTATACTATCTTCACAATACTGCCTTCCATTTGAACCATTAAGCACACATTTTTTTACTGTTGCTTTTCCCTAGTGACATGCTAGGGATAAACTCATGCTCCCATAGCTGATCCATTATGAATGAACTTTCACCCCAGAGTGGTTTCATTCTTTTAACTTACTGACGTGAGATTCAGGAAGGAAAATAATTTTGGAAGATTACCTGCTTCAAGTGGAGGACTCTAAAATGATTGTTTTTGTCTAAGTGGAGACTAGACACTTAGTCCCCTGAAATTTCTGCTGAAATAGCAAAGGGAAAGCAGTGTAATGCCAAGCATTGTTTGGATAGCGACAAACTTTTACGCTACGATGTTGTATTTTATCATCACTCAAAGAGTTGATTTCTCTCCTTAGTGAGGAATTCATTACAGAATAACTCAGAATGATCCATGATTTTGCTGTCCACTGAACTCTAAATAGACTCTCTGAGGTTCTTTTAATATATTGACAAGCTATTTCCTAAGTAAGGCTAAAGCAGCATGCCCACAAGTTTGCAGAAGAAATAGCTTGTGCTTACTTTAAGAATGTATTAGTATTCTTTAAGATTCGTACCTGTCTCTATGAGAGGATAGGCAGTCACTTCCTGCTGCACTGGAGTTCATAGTTCCAGAAAGTTGTGACTGAAGATGACAGTGAAGTAAGTGGTAGTTTCTCTGCCATTCAGTGTGTAAACACAAGTATTACTTAGAGGTACAGCCAGTCATAAGGTTTGATTCTCAGTGCCAGAGAAGTGAGGGTGGCAAAGACAGGGTGCACATAGAAAACACACCTTGAAGAACACTAGTGAGTTCAAGGGGAGTTATTTTCTAACAGTGGGAGGAGTCAGCAAGAATTCCTTTTAAGTCAGTCATAGAAATTCCATTGACTAAAAGGACTTAAAATCAGAGCTAATTAATATACTGGATAGACAGAAGATATATAGGCCATTTGTGCTGTTAGCCTAAAACAATACTGACAAGAAATTATCATGATTAGCATTTGATTAAATGCTGGTTTTTACAGTATACAGATCTTGTTTATCATTATCTTTTGATAAATGAGGTACTGGACTTCATCACTTAACACTTTAGGTTGTCTAGCAATCTTACATTTTTGGCAGCAGGACTAGAATGGGGAAGGGAATGTCTCTAAATGTTTTTACAATTCTATCATTATTTAATTTTTGCTACCCAAGAATCTCTGTGCATACTGGAGAAACACTGTAAAAGGGAATAGTTCATAGAAACTTTTTGGATCTGAAAATATACTCAGGTTAATGTCTGCTGTGGATGACATGATAGCTTGAGTAGCAATTAAAAATAACATTAATAAAATATTTGAACATATTATCTGAACCCTAGTTCAGATAAAATTGCTTACAAAAACTGGCAGAGAATTTTGAAACCTCTTAATATTGTATTCATAAGAGTATATCTTTCCTTAATTTAGAGTGTAAAAAAATACAAAGAAGCTAGAGCTCAAATTGACAGTATGCAAATGAGGTACACATTTTCTTATAAAATTTGATACTATTTCTGTATAATTGAAAGAATTATTTTTTTTTTTGACAGATTTTTCCTTCAAACCAGCTACATAAAACAGATGACACTGGTAGGGCTAACCTGGGAGTTTTTAGTATTCATGCACCTAGGTAAGTAGTGAAAACTAGATGGAAAAACGTTGAATTCTGAAATGTCGCTTGCTAGATGTATTTAAGCTGCACGTTTCATAAAGTACTTGCTAAATATTAATCTAGAGCTAAGATCAAACATTTGGTGTGTGGACAGATAGTAATTTTTAACAAATTCAATGCTTAACTAAATAAAATACTTTAGCTGCTTGTTTTTGTCTACTGAGAAGCTGCTGCTCTAATTTTCCGAATCCTGATTTTTTTTCTGGTTATGGTAAAATGCAGCTTATAATTGTCAACCTGCAGGAAGTGCAAGTAATGTCATAAACCATAAAAGATGTGAAATGTACAGTCTTTAGATGGCCATTCCAGATACTGTGCTTTCAAAGTAGGAACACATTCTCAGTGTTGAAACTCCACTTTCTCTCTGTGCTAGGCATTGTTTTAAAGAATAGAAAGTAGAGTGTCCAAAGAAATTTTAAATAGATATTTTTATTTTTTTCTTACTTGCAATTGAAGTAATGAAGTCATATTTCCAGGAGATAATGTGTCATAGCTCCTGCTTTCTTCATGTCCTGCTTCTTCACGCTCACTTCTTCATATCTGACTCTTCTTACACTAATATGTGCCATCTGACTTTTGAAATTCATCATATATGTATCTTCTTCATATTCACAGTTTTGCTACCCACTCCCTGTATCCCTTAGCTTTTCTTGTCAAGACTGGATTGGCTTTAGATTATTTCTTTGCATTCATATCTGAATTATTTGACTTACTGAATATTTTGCATTTGGAACAAAATAATTGTAAATGCTATTGGTTATGCTCAGTGTATTTATAGTGCTTGCATTTTGGTAGAAAGATGATAAATACTAGTTGTCAGTATAGTACTGAAGGTTTGAAACAGCTGTAGCATCATACTATTTATAGCATAATCGAAACTGGCTGGGGAGTACAGCCTATAAGTACATATTCCCAGTTATGTTTAAAAACTTGAAGTTCAAGTTTTTAATACTATAAAGAAAAATTAATTATTTGATAGCACTAAAGTCATGATATGCTTGCACTGCACTATGCTAGATGTGAATTGTAGTTGGATTCACTCAGAGGAGACCGTCAAGACAACGCTCTTCAGCATTTCAATTAGTTGCGTTTACTTTCTGCTTTGCTACTGCTGTACTTGCTAGAGATATGATCAAACTAATGCAATACTAATGTATTACTAATACTAATGTGAAATTAAATGTCATAAGCTAATATCTTAAGAATAACTTAAACTCGCAGGTTTTTTTACTCGTCTAACGTTGCATTAACACTTCTGGTTTTTTTCTTTTTACTACTGCTTTGTCATTACTAGATACTGTTTATCATGCATTCATGTGCATGATTTGGACTTCTGTAGCTTGTCTTCAGAAGAAATTTTATATCAGTTTTTATGATTTCTGTATATTGCAGAGGAGAGCACATTTTGCAGCTTAGAGCCTCATACAACAAGACCATATTAGATTGTCCTATACTCACAATAAATGTCCTGCCTGATCCTGAGAAACCTATCTGCTTGAATGTTAAATATGACAGAAGTCCTTCTTTTCCAGCAGGAGGTACCTTCCCTGGTAAGTATAAGAATCCTTTTGTGGATCACTCGAGAGCTTTGTAAACCTGTGAAAAACGATTTTAGTGGTTCCCCTGGTGTATTTTCTGGCTATTTTGATCTCTTTTGTCTCAGTTCTTTGTTACAGCTGTATCTGAGATGCCTCTGTAACACTTGGAGAGAAGAGATATCTTGGTCGTCTTTGGAAAGCATTTCAAAAAACCTCTTATTTATTCAAAATTATTGGTTTTATTAATCTGTAAATGGTAAAACTAGAGAATCTCTATCTTTAGTAAAATACCAATTTTCAGTTTTTTATCTTCACAAAAGATGATTTAATCTAGTTCTTGCATGGTTCCCCTTTTTTTCTGTGCAATAGTAACAAAGAATGTACTTATGAAATTGTAGGCCAACTTTGAGCCAAGAGGAACCAAAAAAGTGATCAGAAGTATGTCAGGGACAGTACAAAATACTCTTTTCTCCTACTTCTCTCACAAAAGAATGATCTTTTCTTTCCAGCTAAGACTGATGAGTCGTTAAAAACAAAAAACCATCTCATGTCTTACATTCAAAATAGGGAGAACAAGTGAATGACAGCAAAGTAGGGCCACAAGAAAACATCTTTTGCTAGAAGTTAAACAAAATTTGAAACTTCTCCTTTTTTCTGTAAGGAAACTTTGGAATGACCAAGAGACCTATACTAACTAATTGCATTGGTTCAGGAAATAAGAATCCTTACAATAACTGTGGGAGATACAGTTCTTGAATTTACCAGTGAAGTATACAAATTTGCTATCCCTTCCTCCAGAACATTTTCTGTTTAATTTGCAGTAGCATGGTTTGCGCTGTGAAACCATGATGCAAAGATGCTCTTCAGAAAACTGAAGTATTGTCTACATGAATTAAATAGAAAGCAAGAATAATCAATTAAATATAATGCCATATTAGGGAAGGCAAAAAAGACTTAAGTAATAATTTAGTGAAATTTAAAAAAAAAAAATTGAGACTTGGGAAGCCTGCTGTATTTTGTCAATAGTACCTGTGGAGGATAATAAGGTAGTTTCCAAACTAATTTTTTCTCCCAATTGAATCCCACCCTTGATTTTAGAAGGCTAAAATTAAAAATTCATATTTGTATCTTCAGTAGATGACTTTGAGACCTATTTGATGAAGTCAATACTACAACATTTCCTATACTGAATGGTATTCACTTAATTATTAATTATTAACTGTGATATGCTAATCCTATTTAATTTGGCCTTTATTTTAAAGGAATAAATTAAGGTGACAAATCAGATGCAGTTTTCACAAAGTTTCATGATAAACTTCGGATCAGTCAGTGTGTTTTTAGTACTGGGCAGGTGTTGGAAGGAGCATAACGAATATAATTTACTCCATGACTAAATGTAGAAATGGGAGCAAGTTGGGAACTGTGAATTTGATACAGAAAGCAGTATATTAAAAATGTATTTGAAGGAGTTGACAACTATGAATTTGAATGATCCTGCTGATATAAAGTACTTGGTTTCTTAGGCAGCTTTTGGCTAGTTTCTTAATCAAAGGCTCTGTAAGTGAGCTGTTTCAGGACACTGTCCTTCCTGTAATTCAGTCTTTTCCTTTAGGTGGATTTAAAAATGTCTATATTGGAAATATTTTCAGTTCTGTGAGATTTCAGCACAAGCATCTGATTTTTTCTTACCTGTTCTTTGTAAATATTTCTGAATTCCCAGATGAAAAAGGTCACCCAAAGGTGACAAAAAAAATAAAAATTCGAAAATCTGCTTCATGCAAGATAAATCTATTTGTTGTATTCCAAGCCTTAATGAAATACCTGAAGCATCTGTTCAGTATTTAGAATAAAAAGGATGTATTTTTAGTACTAGGAGCTAAGAAACAGAATATCCTCCAGAAATATGAAGTCTATGGTGTTGGGGCTTGTTTCTTGACCATTATAACTTGATCAGCCAACATGTTTATAGCAGGAGGTTTTTGTTCTTTAAAATACTCCATACAGTGTTATAAACCTGATTAAATTCACAAAGTATTTTAGTTTTGCTTGGAGAAAAAATACTAGAGAATCACAGAATGATAGAGTGGTTTGCATTGGACAGGATCTGTAAAGATCATCTAGCTCCAGACTCTCTGCCAAATAGACCTATTTCAAATGTAATGTGTAGTGAAAATCAACCAGGTTTTGAGAGAGGGAGAGAATTAAACAGCTTCTTCTGGAATTCATATATATAGTATATAGCACATTAAATTTTTAAATAAAATTGTTTAAAGTAAAAATAAGTTTTTTAATAAATTCCTTATTAACAGCCTCATTAATTAAATATTACATTAAAAAATACTGTAACATCCTAATTATTTGATTTACTGATGATACACCTCAGATACACCTGACATCGTGGAGGGAGTCATGCCTGAATTTTTCATCCACGTCAAAGCATAGTCCTCCCTGAAAGTGCAAAATTCAGTTCTATGTGAGCATGCAGTTTCATTTACTTGCATGAAATCCACCCTGAACCGCAGTGTCAAAGTACTTCTTCACATGTTCAACTAGAAGAAGTGTAGCTTTATTCTAGTTTGGGTTCTGTTTCCTTCAGACCACTGCATTTTCTATGGAACCTATAGCTAAAGCTACATTTTTCAGATTGGGATATTAAATGGAAAGTATTTTGACTGTAAAACTAATCAACACCAAATGGGGGAGTGAAATGTCTCCCTATATCCTATTTCTAACAGATTTAAATATGTGATACAAGTCTCTAAGAAGTAGCCAAATTCTGGTTCATAGCCTGAGCCCTTGGGAAAATGGTAGTGGTGTTGGAACAGACTTTTTGCAGCTACTGTGCCTTTCTGTCTGGTAGTTCAGTAGCTAAAGCACTTTTGAAGGAGGAGGGAGTTCTGGATTTCCTGGAAGGCAGGAATCAACTACTTAACTAGCTAACGGTACTCTCTCCTGAGAGCAAGAAGCAGCTTGGTTTGCTGTTTTGATAAGAATAGTAATCTGAGAAAGGCAGACTTGAAATTTTAGGATTCTTTTAAAGCAATCACTGAATAAAGTGGGTCTTTTCCTAATGATTGTTACCTGGTTCTACTGGAATACTTGTTTTATAAGTTTTTTTTTAAATCTTAAGTATGAAACAGCCACAGAAATTTATGAATTTTAAGCTTCTCAATTCTGAATTAAAATAATTTTCAAAAACTATTGTCTTTCATCCTACAGATTTTATGGTTAGTGTTCTTTCTGAAGATGACACCATTATTAAAAATATTAATCCAGCACGGATTTCTATGAAAATGTGGGAAGCACAGAGCAGCCGGATTAGAACACCAGTTGATGTAAGTCATCAAAATGCATTTTCAGAATGAGTGTCAAAGTGCCAGGATAAGCCAAACATATTTGTAGTAGAGCTGTCCTTCATTTGACTCAGATCCATTTCCTGTTCTAGATTTTAAGTAACAGATATTAGAAGTCAACCATATTTGTTTATCAGTATTTGTCCTGTTGCGAGTTGACAGACTGTTTAAATATCACTGCTACAGTAACGACAAAAATGTTACTGCTCTGCAGAAACTCATTCATAGCAAGGAGAGGATTAAAAGTTGTAGCCCTGAATTTTGCAAAGAAAAGATTCCAAGAATTAAGAATGAAACTAATGCCTAAATTATAGGTGATCTCATTGAATTACTGTGTGCTATCAGTACAGACTTGATAGCGTATTACAAGTAAGGTATTTTCAGTATATTGCATTCAATTTTTTTCCATCTTTCTGTACAGGTTACAACTTTTAGCTGTAGTAAAGTAAAGGAAGACAAGGAAGATGGCTTCTTCTACTTCAGGTATAGCAGCATTTATTTTGTAATTATTCATGCAACTTACTATACAATATATATAGTTTGAAATAGCAACAAGTTATTTTTATAATAACAGTCTGTATGTCTGTAGTATGATACAGTGCTAAGGAAAGGTGAAAGATATTAGCAAGATGTAAAGAGATGAAGATTGAATACTTTCCTAGATACTTTAGGCATTTATTCAATCTTAGAGTCTAAGATAATATATTAGAATACATTATGAGAAATGCTGGAGATGGATAGACGACATCATCAGCTTGTCGCATGTATAGGAACATTCTTTAATTCTTTTCAGTTTTACATTCAACTGCTGTAGAATTGCAGGCTGTACAAAGCAGACTTAACTCTTTATTTAGTACCTTCTGTAGCTGCGCATTAATCCTGAGCCATGACCTTGGCCCTGTCAGTTTAGTAGTCTTTTCTTGGGCCTTTCACTCAGAGAAAGTGTCTTAGATGACCATCAGCAGAACTAGAGCTTATCGTAAGCTAATGCCTGACTACCATGTTTCTTCTACATCTATTTCTGGTAGGCAATTTATGGGATCAGCTAAATAGTTTTGGTACTGGCTGTTGGTTCAAGATCTTGCCTTCTAGGAGTGAGCTTTCTTTCTGCTTTCAGAAAGCAGACTTTAGGGTCTCCTTATTGCAGCAGATACATACCACTGTTGTACAGCTGATCCTGGTTCTTGCATCAGCAGAACAGAGGTAGGTTGCTGCAGCTCATTATGTCAAGGTTCCAGGAACATCTGAGTGACAGCACTTCAAGAGGAGACAAGAAATTGCCTAACCTGTGTCTCAGCTGTGACTCTCCTCCTTTTTGAGGCACTTAGAGTTCCAGAAACCAAGTGTCCAGTTTGTAATACTTGGGAGTCCGTGTGCTTTCAAGACCTTTGTGTAGTACTAAGTCTTCAAAACTTTTTTTCTGGAGAGCTGAAACTCAGATCCAAGGTTCTGACCTAGCTTGGTATGTAATGCACATGTACCTCCATCTGCAATTCCCTCTGTCATATCCAGCCAAGAAACTAACTCATCTAGGAGGACACAACTGCCCTTGTTTATCCAGTCTTTTTAGCTTCTCAGATAGTATACAGCAAGGTAATGTATTTGTATATAAAGGCTCTTTCATTTAAGAGATTACAACTAATTCAAAAAACTATTTAGGCATGGCTTTTTGTATCATTTCCAATATCTGTCTTTACCTTGAAGGCACTTGAGGTTCGAAAGCTGCTTAAGTCTGAGTTTGGCAGCTATGGCACATGCAGACTCTCAAATGAGGATGCAGTTTTGCTTTTAACAGAGCAGAGTTTCTGTGTGGCTAATCCAAGTTTATGTAGTGAACTCCAGAAATCGAGAGTCACTGCAGGCTTGCACTAAGTACGAGGTACACTTCTGTTACCTTGGCCATTCTGAGAAATACTTAGTTGTAGCTCTAATTAAAACATAAGAACTCCCTAAAATGTTACCAAAACAAGGCGGTCTGCATCATATATTTGTACATGCATAAAAAGAAAATTAGAATGAATGTATTGATGTGTAGTCTTGCTAATAAATGTTCTGTGAAAAGCAGTATGATGCTGGTCAGTGTGGTATAAACTAACCTGTACAGAGTTGAATACAGAATTATGAAAATCTTGACACAGGTACCTGCAGTTCTCCACAAACGTCCCAAATCAAAAGTCCCAACCTTACTGAAAAATTTGAAAGGACAGTAGACACTGCCCATTAACAACCCTTGTAGAAAAGCATGTCTAAGTCCTTGCTTCCAGTGTCTGTGGCAACCAGTGTCTACCACCTGGTTTCTCAAGTTTTCCTATTCTTGGCATAGTCACAGATGGGTTTCATCTATTTATCACCAGTCAGTAACATGAATGCTATTATGCAACAACTTTCACAGCAATTGTGTAATTTCTTCTTTTGCTAAAGCCTGTATCTGTCCAGTCTTGAGATCCTTAGCAGACTATTAACAGCTCAGTTTTTTAATCCATCCTGACAATGCAGATGCTGCTTTCAATGTTAAACTAGATAAAATGCAGAAAAGAAGATATGAAATATTTAAAAAAGGAAAAGCCATGGCCTATTCTAGAAATAGTAGAGCCTCGGGATTTTGTTTTTCAGAAGCACTCTAGGGAATCTTACATATCACTCCTTCCAAAACAAAATAGGGAGAAACAAACTTCTTAATGTTATTGACAAAACAGATAATAAGCTATATATTGAAAACAAAAATCTCATAAACCAATACAAAAGCGCTATAAGTCATCCTCAGAGAAATATGTGAATCTTGGCTGTTTCCATGTCTTCAGAAGTTTCTAAACATTCATAAGTCACTGTTATCCCTTGGTAAACAGTGCAACAGTCTTCTGGAATCCGTGTGGCCTTCCTTGCTAGGTGAAGTTCTGTTTATAGCGGCAGAACCTTAGATGTCTGGTCTTTCCTTCGTGTTTTGATGGTAGGTGCTCTTTTCCAGTCATCTACACTCTGAAATGCTGTAAGGTAGAATGAAAATTCGTTTTTCTTTATACTCAGCTTTGGCCAGTGGTCCAGGTTACCCAACTTTGTATAATCTGAGTAAGGGAAAGAATTGGCTACTCAGATTTTATGTAAACTTTACTGAATTTGGAGAGAATTTCTTGTTGCAGATCTAAACATGTCTATGCTTTGTTCTAGTAACTTTATGAAAATTCATTGAATGTGAAGTGAAATGAGGTAGGCTTCCAGATTTCTGAACAATAGGACCACAAAAAACTTCCTGTCTAGCTAGTAGACTCAAACTCTGGTAGGAGAGTTTCCTCGTTTGAGTTTCCAAAAGCCTTATTCTAATTCTTGAGAAACTTCGGTGGCTTTCTTGCTGAAGGAGGGAGGCATCCTGTTAGGGAGGATGCCTTAACAGGGCTTTTTAAGTAGTTCAGAGGACTACTCAGAGTTTGAATGGCTTGCGTACTTACATACTTGTCACTTGAATACTGACTCGTGTTTGCTTGGTTTTTATTTTTTGTTTGTTTAGGGATAAAGTGGTTCCAGAGAGAGTGGGCACTTACTGTATCCAGTTTACCTTTGCAATGGATAAGACAAATATGCTCAACAGTGAACAGGTTTGAATCTCTAATTAATTGGATGTAGCCAAGAGCATGTAATACAGAACCATCTGAGAGAAGTGTTATGATACTTTGTAGATTCGGAATGGAAATACTTTCATTTGCAAGTTTTGCAAAAGATCGTATTTTTATTTTTGATAGTCACTGAATTTCAAACTGTCGATTATCAAAATATGTTTTCACTAACTTGCAAAACCAAAAATTTGACGGAATAATAGAGCTGCATACTTTGCAACCTAGTAGAACTGCTCTATGGTTGTGCTAATTTATTTCAGGATTTTCCGTAAATTTCACATACATTAGTTTCATTGTTTTTTTGAGCAACCCAATGTGCAGTCAATTACATCAGTCTCCATTTTATTTTGGTTTGTTTTATTCTTCCTCCTTTTTCTGCTAGATCATAATTGAAGTTGCACCCAATGAACCTGTACGCTTGTTACCTGCTTGTTTACCAGCTACTCCAGCAGTTTCCAATGTTCGAGCTCTCACTAGCCGTACACTGGTCAATGACTTATACCTCCATATAATGGTAACTATACTTCTGTATTAAATCTCAGTTAACAAAATATATAAGACTGATAAAAATATGTTGAATTTTGCTGTAAGGCATTGCTGTTGGGTTTTTTGGTAGATTAACTTAATTAAAAAAAACATTGTAAATAAGAGATTTTTCGGTATATGACAGATGCATCTTGTTTCATTTGTGTATAGATGACCAAAAATAAAATGTTCAGTTCTTGCTGTCAGACATCTCAAATGAAATGCTTTTCTTGTTGCCACAGGAAAAAGTTGCTTCAAGAATAGATTCTAGTGGAAAAACACTATATTTTATAGACAGCAAATGTTTCCATGATTTTTATTCAAGGAGACAGTTTCTCTTAAAAATCTTGTCTTACAAAAATAAGGTTTTGTAATTTTTGAATGTTCACAAGGATACAATTTACCAGTTACCACCATGGGCAAAGCATACTGAGCTTGTGGAAAAACAATTTATCACCAACTTAAAAAGAGTTGAGTAGTGAGAAACAAAGACCAAAAAAGTAAAGCAATAGCTTCTGCACCGCCCTTTTGCTAGGTACAGCTTTGCTCCAGACTCCTCTACCGTTCTGCCAGCAGCACAGAGGGATGGAGAATGGGCGTCACAGTCAATCTATAACAGCTCCTCACCTCTCCTGCTGGTCCTTTTTCCCCACAGTTTTCTTGTTCTAGTTTGGGTCCTTTTGTGGGATCACGCCCTTCAGGAACTGTTCCAGTGTGAACTGAAACAGTCTTTCAGGAAATATCTGCCTGGTTTAGCATGGGGTCCTCCATGGGCTGCCATGTTGCTATCTGTTCCACTGTGGTCCTCCTACAGGCTACAGGGAAGTACCCGCTCCACTGTAGTTTTCCCATGAGCTGCAGGGGAATTTCTGCTGTGGTGCCTGCAGCATCTCCTCCCCATGCTGCTGCTTCTCTCACCCTCTGCTGTTTGGTTTTTTTTAACTCTACTCTGCCTGTGCATTTTTGCCCATTGTTAAATACATTTTCACAGAGTAAGCACCATTTTGGCTGAGGAGCTCAGCTGTGCCCTTCAGTGGGTCAGTTGGAACACTGGCTGTGTCCAGCATGGGGGAGCTTACAGAGGCTGCCCCTGCAGCCCCCACTGCCAGCACCTTTGCTACACAAATCCAGTGCAGTATAGAAATTGATTACTTACTTCAGTTCATGTACCAAATTAACTTTGTCTCTTTTACTTCAAGGATGAATATAACAACCACACTGGACGTGATCTAGTTGGCAGAGTAATTGCAAAAATTAAAAGCCCTAATGAAGAAGATACAGAGATCCCACAGTTTCAGGGGAAAGTCAGTGCAGTGGAGTTTCCTTTAGAGCATGGATCAGCTGAAATTGTAAGTGTGACTGAAATACACAGTTCCATAAGCAATGGATCTAATGAGGTTTATTTCCCTGCAGTTTCAAAGTTGATCTTAACATTTGGTTGTGTTCTGTGGAGGATTAGTGTATATTGTAGCTTTCACTTATAGATAAGTAGATAAGTTATTCTCTGTTTGGTTGCTGATTTTCAGAAAACCTGAAGGAAGGACATTGTTTAAACTGTTTATCCTTGCCACATGAGGGAACTGTACAGGTACTTAGGGACTGGGACATGAAAGAGAATTCAGGACAAATATTTTCTTCATTTGAATCTCACATGTAAAAAACATTTCATCAATCTGTACCTAAACCATTACTATTAGCAGTATTTTATATTTTTATTTATAATAGTCTCTGGCTGAAATACCTTAAGATCATACATTTGTAATTAAATTTTACAAGGTTCTCTTTACAATTTGTCAAGGTAAGTGAGCCTGTATCTACTCTGCAGAAAGGCATCCTATCATTTGAAGAAGTACAGATAAAAGTACTATTTTTCTTTATGCTTTATTTCACTCATTAGTGCACTTGGCTGTTAAAAATTATTGCCTAATTTAAGTTTGAGTCTCTGGCTGTATCATCATGCATACCTCTGAAAGTACTTCATATTGGAGTCTAATCACTGCAGTCACTTCTTCTTCAACAAATACAGATTGAACTTTTAAAACCTTTAAGTTCCATCTGTCAGAGTTGTTATAAAATACAATACAAAAGAAACAATTTAAAACATTCACGTGCACAAAACTAGAAACTGTTCAAAATACACCAAAAAACCTAGCTGAGTGTAGAGTTCCTTCTAAGTGGAATGCTCAGAAGTCTATCTTTTAAAAGCCTACAAAGGACTGCACTTAATAGGGCTATTCCCGTGATGAAACAGTTGTATATTGATTTTTTTTTTCTTCAACTTCCTAAGGAATTTTAGAAGCAGAGCAAAATTGTACCCCTGCTTCATTTAGCTGTTGTCACATGTTTTACTAGTCTGAAGTACACAAAAGTCTTCAAAAGTTAGGTGATGTGCTGAAGGAGGAGCCAACTTCTTTGATGGTTTCTCAGCCACCTTTTCAAACTCAACTCATTGGAAGCAGCTTTACAACAGACCAGCATCAGTGTGCAACAGGTGGAGGCAGACACTGCATAGTAACGCATACAAAATCTCCAAATACATCTTGGATATCACCACAATAAAACCTCAGTAGAATCCTAAAATCTGCAGATCCTACATACAAACTTCTTCATAATATGTTTTACTCAGTACATTGATTGCTTTTATGGAATTACGTATATGAAGCTTAATGACACACTGTAAATAATTTTCTGTCAAGGACAGTCAAGAACAGAAACATCTAGTTAACATCGACAAATGTTTTTCACTGAACTATCTGCCAAACTCTTGGTCTACTCTAATCTGTAAGGAAGAGTGACGAAATATGTATGGAAAAACAAGCTATAAAAATGAAATGCAGGGGCTGAATAGAGGTATCAGATAAAATTAATATAATAATTGGTTTACAGTGCACTCTTGAGTTTCTCTTGTTCCCCAACCATGTTCCAGGAGTAATACATTAATTGGTTTATGAACACATTTTTCAAGGGCAGGTGGGGTGAGAAAAAGTGCTGAAGTACACCTAAGGGATCAGCTTTGTAACCACTGGTCTAACAAACTGGTCTAACAGCTTTTCTCTGCAAGTCTTGCATTACACCTGTAGTAGCAAGGTGTAAATTGAGCAGTGTTTAAAATTTCATACTGATGGGGGCATGAATAAACCTATAAAGTGGCTTCTGACAGTTCAGATAAAATTAGTGGGTAATTTCTCAGACTTCTCATTGATGCAGAAATAACAGGGGTTTTTTTTTAATCTCCATATAACTGGTGTTATGCCATTGTGACCTCTATTCTCCAGTCTTACTTCAGTGACAAAGCTAACAACCTATGTAACAGAGTGGAGGAAGGTGTTAGGATTTTTTTTTACCTTGTTTTGACTTTCTTTTTTTTTAAGCAGATGTTTTTTTCTTTCTACTTACATATTCCTGGTTTGATAGGGGGAGGAGGGTGTTGGTGTGATTCTTCCTTCTAATTACTGTGATGTCGTGAGATCCTGCTGCTTTTAATGGCAACTTGTATTCCCTAGTCATCCATAGGCAATAATTGTTTTTCAGTAAATCCAGTATCTCTTCCCCTCTTTAGGCAGTTTGCAGTCATCTGGTTTATACCGAGTTCACTTCCTTAAGACAACTCACAAAACCCGCGTGGAAAGAATTTTTCTGTTGTGATGCAATGTACTTTTCTTATGACTTGTAATGGGGAGGGGAAGGGAGATGCTAGCTAGTGTTCTTCAAGTATTTTTAAGTTGTTTATAAGGACAATTGTGTGTGATTAACATGAATATAATGGAACTGATAATCTGACCTTACTCACAGGTTCAGGAATACTAAACTTGTTTAATGAAGAAAAATGTTTATACTTTTATTAGCATATGTTTTCTAAGAAAAAGGTATTTCCACTACAGACTTCCTCTGATAAAATATGTAGCTGCAATATTTTTGAAAGCCATGAAGACTTATCTTTGAAGGTTATATATCTATCTCTTCTTTTAGGCTCCAACCACCTCTCTCTTGATTTGGCCAGTTGAGTAGCAATTTCTACATGTTAAAGGTGGAAACAGTATGAGTTTTATTATAAGCATTATTCATTTTATGCATGATACCTTTCCCAAAGTAACAGCACATTTAGATATTACTTATACTAATTTTATTTCTGTTTACCATTCTTTATGGGCTTATAATATTTCCCATGTTTATAAAGAAAGGCAAAGGATTTAGTTTGTAGTAAGGAATTGATAAGAAATGGAATGTTCATTGATAGTGCTTGGATGTGTATTGTTCATTCATTGGGGACCTGCTGTCTACTTCCATGGTAACAGCAGTAATTTTAACTAAGCACTGGGAATAGTTTGTTTTTCCTTCTCTGTGTTTATGCATTGGGTCTTTCTTTTTAGCATTCTGTTTGCTTTTCACATAACTGAATGAAGTACAGTCAAGGAAATCTTGCTTATGGAACAGTGCAGAGGATATTTTTTCTGAGCATACGTTTCTTGAAATAATATAAATAGCCAAAAATAGTAAGACTTTTTAAACAGGTAAAATGACAGTCTTAATTCTTAATTAATAAAATAGCTACTGCTATATCTTTCTATTTTACTTTTGTTTAATAGTTATAAAAGGCAATTCCAAGCCAATACTTAAAACTATAGTAATACTGTGTAGACATCATGTGTTAGGTAACTTGGGAGATTTAGGATTTGAACAATGTTTATTTTGTGTGTTACCTCCAGTGTGGGCATAAACTTACAAATGTTTGTTTGTTTGTTTCAATAGAATCTAGTGCTGGCTGAAGACAGTCCTGGAAGAGATAGCACTGAATATATTCTTGTCTTTGAGCCACATCTTCCAGCTTTGAAAAAACCTTTGGAACCATATTGTCTCTCATTTATGTTTTACAATGGTATGTTTCAATTACACTAAAATACTTGTTTTTCCTTAGAACCAGCTGTTTTTTAGGTCCATAATACTTTTCCAGAACTATGTAATAGCTTAATGCATTTTTGCTAATGTTTAAACCAACTGAGTATGTTACTGTATTTTCTCCTAAAAGTGTATATATTTATTTCTGTAGATTCCAAGAAGCAGCAGCTGATGGCAACACTTACAAGGGAGAAAGACCAATTATCTAAGTCGATAGATCTTTACAGAAAGATGTTTGATACTACCAATCAGCTTGTAGCTGAAATAAAATGTAAGTTCAATCCAACATGTAATTAAATTTTCTTGACATTAAACTTCTTTCCTTTAATAATTTTGAGAATATAGAGAAGAGAAGAGAAAAATCAGTATTGAAATTAAGGGAGATAGTAATTAGAGGGGAGCAGAAGGGAGTATAGCTTACAGGAAATCATCTAGTTATCTGGATGTATGTTCCTATAAAGGGTCTTGGTTTGAGGTAGAATGTCTTATGTCAGAATTATCAAAAGGAATAAAGAATCATTGAAGCTAGTGATCTCACTCTTTTTTCTGTCACTGCTTTTCACTCTCGTCTTTGCAATGAACATGTGAATGCTCCTACATCTGGAAATTCAACACTTACCTAAAAAACAATTTTGGGGAATGAACTATAGATAATCCTCTTTAAAAAAGATAGCCTTACATTTTCAAAGTATTAAGTTTTTCCCTCATGTTTGACCCTGTGTACATTATTCAGAAGTGTTATGTAGCTATTCATTGTTTCTCTTCCTCAGCAAATGTAATCCTTTATGAAGTCTATTAAACTGCAGAAGCATATGAGGGCAGTGGTTTATGGGAATGTGAGAAAGGAAGGAAATGTTTTCTTTGCATTTTCTTTTTGTTTTAATCATCCTGCTTGTTGATCAGAAGGTTTGTTTTAATAATTGCATTTCGAATTTTTATTTTGAAGGATCACTAAATGTAAATAAAGCAGGCTGGAATTAGAAGATGCTGCTGTTCCTTATAATTTTAATACTGTTATATGTTTCCATTATGAATGAAAATTACTGAATTCCACTGTAAAAGGCAAAAAAGCTTTGTTTCATATTTGTAGATTTTTCCACCTCTGTAGAGAATTAAGTTAGAGGACAACATTATACTTTGTGCTTAAGTAACATTTTCAAATATAAACGTGTTTTGAAAAGAGAGTGGAAAGCACCTTACCTGTTTCCTCATTTGTTTTACAAATTGCTTCATTTTAGAGATGAGAGTTGAGGAAATAGTGTCCAGTAAGTGGTGTCACATATTACAGACAAAAGGGGGTAGTGCCAGCTACCACTCTTCTCTCTGTTTTGCCATTTTACCTGTGGGAAAACCATTTAGAAACATAATTGAGGATGAAAACTTCCATTCTCTGACTAATATAAGGCCTAGGCCTGTTTGCTTCCTGAAGGTGGAGAAGTGTTGTCTGCTGAAATTGCACAGAAACTGGACAAATCGCAGGATCTTTGTGGACAAATCCTGCTGTTACAAGCTGAAATTAAGAAGTAGATAGGATGAGCTGTGGCAGGCATAATTCTGAAAAACTGTAAGAAACTCTGTTAAAAAGTGTTTTGTTGCTTTCTAATATTTCCTTATTCTCTCTTCATTTTATTGGTTTCAGGTCAGGTTAAAGAAGCTGAAGTAAGAGAAACTCTCCTAAAGAATGAACTGAAAAAGCACCAAATTGAATTACCACAGGCTAACATAGTATGGCTTATTTCCTACTAAGCTCCATTAACATATCTCAAATCTAATCCTAATATTAAATTATATCCATATATAATGTTATTGAATCGTAGCTGTTAACCAAACTGGGAAAGTTTAAACCATGGGAAAATTTGTGGATCGGTGTCAAACTTAGGATTTTACTTTTTCTTTGTTGTTCTATTAATGTGAGTATCTCTTAAAAAAATTAGGAGAAAATTTAAAAAAAACCCCACCACTTCCTATTAGAGAATGGTGTGTAATACTGCCAAAGTTGATAAAAAATAAGTTTGAAAGATTTAGGCAATGTAGTTGGTAATTGCAATTGGTAATTTCCCATTAAGATCCAATGATATTTTAAGAAACTTTTCAAAGAAGGTATTCAAACTACTAATATTTGAGGGGGAAAACAAAATCTATGTAAACAATTATCTTTAGATCAAATAAAACCACATTACAGTCATTAATCACAAAATATTAGAATTAAATTGCAGTCATAGTACCCAAGTTCCCCCGCTGGCTAAATTTCTCGGGTCTGGACAAAGTTACTTTGTGAAATGGTTTCCTTTTATACATTCATGGTTGTCTCTTCCTGCTATTTTAAACTTTCTTCAGTTTTGGCTCCAATCACATGCTGGTAGCTCTTTGTAAAGCACTCCTTGAAGACTTCAAAAGTTAGAAAAAAAAAGGTTTAATTAAAAAGTTTGGTCACAATTGCAATGTGCCTCTGCTTTGCTCTTCTATGAGATTATATGCAGTGATCCACTATATATTAAAACTCTCTTTCAAATTATTGAGAAGATTTTTAGAAACTTAATTTGTGACAGGTAAAGTAACTACTTCTGCTGCTCAGTCAGATGATATATGCTTGCTGATTTTAAGTTTTCGTTCTCAGCTTCAGTATATAGATTCTCTTCTCAAAAAAAAGATGTTGGATCAAGAAGGAGTAATGAAGCAGCCAAGGAGAACTTGTACCCTCCCAAACTACCCAAAGGGCAACCAGGATATTCTAGGCAAGGTGAGTTTTCTCTTGGGAAGCCTTAGAATTAGCCAACTGAATATGCAAGTAATTTTTGAGGACTATTAAAAAAAAGATAGCATTCTCAAATCAGGGGACCAGCTCTTCTGACAGAGCCATCAACAGGGGAATTGAATACCTGATTGAAGTAGCAGGATTATTGTGATTAGTATAAAAAGGAGAGGTGGTTCTTGTCTTCTATTCTGACTCTTGTAACTTCTGTGGTACAGATTGCACATTTAGCTCAAATTGAGGATGATGAAGCAGCAAAAGTTATCTCTTGGCACTTGGCAAGCGACATGGACTGTGTAGTCACACTGACTACTGAAGCTGCTCGTTCTATTTTTGATGAAACTCAAGGTCGACAACAAGTGTTACCCCTTGACTCCATTTACAAGAAGACACTCCCAGATTGGAGCAGGTAGAGAAAATTACTTTTTTAATTTGTTTTTTAAACTTTAGTCTTATTAAAGATTTGAAGTATAAAATTTCTAAGTTCATTATTATAACAACAGTAATGTCACTTGAAATGTTCGCTGAAATTGTATATCTGTTTTTAACTTTTATGTGATGTTCTTCATCTAATAAATTGTTTCTATTAAAAAGAGAAACAATTTTTTCTTGACTTCCACATATTCTCTGGAGCAGGAACCTTTTTTAAATAATTCTAGTGCTTCAAATCAAATTATAACTTTCAAAAATCCTATTTCAGAGTACGTTGCCTAAAATCATCTATAGTGATAGAAATTCATTCTGTTATTTAAGTTACCACATAGATAAAGGAAAATACAGTATTTCTGTTCCTGAAAATCATTTGTTTATGATGATGACTGCTAATGTCAAAAAAAAAAAGCCCTTTAGAAAAAGTTCTGATGTGCAGATTTATTTGTAAGGTCCAAAATCTCGTTTTTTGTAAAATAGTGCATTTAAATTTGTCCATAAAATTGGTCATACAGATTTTTTTGAAATAATGTATCATTAAAAATCAGTGTTCCTCCAAAACATTTTTAATATAACTGGCATTTCAAATATGTTGGGATCATTTGCCATCTCATATGGAAGTGTTAAGATGCATTCAAGTCAGTTTGAGATTTCTGGCTAGATTGTCAGAAGCAGTAATGAAATAAGGACAAATTGCTTTTTTCTTTTTTTTTCCCTCACTCTTCTCTTTCTTTAACCAGACCGTTACCTCACTTAAGAAATGGAAAAACCTTCTTCAGACCTGTTGGAAATCCTGTTTTTGCCAGAGATCTGTTAACATTTCCAGATAACGTAGAGCATTGTCAAACAGGTAAATGATATAAAAGAAATGGTTACTTACCTCTTTTGTTTTAAAAAATTAAATGCAGAAACATCACAAATAATTATTCATTCAGTAATCTTCACTGAGATGATTGCAAATACCAGTCTGCATTCCTGGTGAGGTCTGTTGGTAAAAAGAGGAGGAACTAGCATTAATTATTTGTAAACATCACTTGTGAAAATTTCATCCATGACCAGTGTCTTCTGCTTGTTGTCTTGCTTTCATATTCTCCACTTAGATGTACTAGTATTATCTTACTCCCAAGCTCCTGTAAACAGAAACCAACAATCATGAGACTAGTTTTGTATTTTTACATTGCAGAAGTTACTCCTTTTGTTAGGCCATTTTTCCAGCCTTATTCCTCTCAAACATGTTTAATGCATAAATTTATGTACATGCAGGCTGAACAGTACATGACTATATATGTTATGTTTAAATAGTTGAATAGTTGTAAGAATAAGCTTTCAAATTTATGTAGATTTCAGTTCTGACAACATGGCAATACCTACCTTTTCTTACACTTTTTTTCCTTAAGTCCACCTGCTCCTATATATGGAGAGTTGGAATCCGTAATTAGTTCAGTAAGTTTCATGTTTTACTTCACTAATTCCCACTATTGAAATATTCTTCTCTACTGTTAATAAAAAACAATTTTTAGTCCTATGCATTTTCAGAAATCTTGATATTGTCAGACTTTTGCTTATAATTTTTCTTTTATGTCTGTTGGGAGAATTTAAAAATCACATTGCTTGACATATCTCATGCAGGACTACATTGTTAAGACTTTGTATGGAACAGTCTTTTATTAGCAGCAGAGTCTTAAGCTCAGTTGGATCATCAGCCTGTATATGAGTTTTTTTCTTTGAGCCATTGAATACTGAGAAGCATATTAAGTAACTGAGAACAAAATTCATCACTCCAGGAAGACTTGAAACAAATGATCATTTATATAATTTCTGTAAATTTGGGATTATATTATGTGTGTCTTCATAAATATAAGATGTCAAGGGAGCACTTTACTGGAAAACACAGTCAATTATGCCAAAAGGCAATTAAACAAACTAAATTTTTTTCTTCATGAATTCTTTGATGAAAGCAGAAGATTGCATATCTTTCTCAACCTCAGAATAAAATTTTGTTGAAAAAAATTGTTTGCTTGCTATTTCCCTTGCATTTATCTGAAAAGATGTAATAATGATGCCTCAGAATTGACTTTTCAAAACTCAGTTATTTTGTTGTGGAGAAATGTCATGGTTAAAAAAACTATATTTTTCAGTGTTTGGTATGCTCTTGGGTGACACTATCATTATAGATAACTTGGATGCTGCCAACCATTACAGAAAAGAGGTATGTTTCCATTATTTTTGATATTTTATAATACAAACATACTGCACAGCTACATACTTAACACATTACAAACTTAGAATAATTTCCAAGTTGAATGCTTCGTTAGTTGTAAGTGCTTACTGTCTATAGGTCTCAAAGCACTTAACAGTGAATGAAATTTCTATTTTTAGCACTTACAAAATTACTTCCATTCAACAAATTCCTTTATGGGAATGTTGCTGTGACAAATGGGACCATGTTGTTAAGATAAACATTTTCAGTTTTGCTATTAGTGTTAAATTCAAGTTTTTCAGTACTTTTCTAGTCGCTGTATGTATAATAAAGCACAGGAGTCTAAGGCACGTGATAAAATGTCAGGTCCACTAGACTAAAAGCCTGGTGTGAAACTTACTAGATCTCTTTGTGACCCATTTTACTTTGGTTTCATGGTACACATTTTAGCAGGCAAGAGTCTCCAAGGAATTTCTGACAGTGGGCACTTTTCCATGTCAGCTTATGAATTTGTTAGAATTGAAATAATGATTCTGCTTAAGAATGTAGAACTGTATTGATGACCATTGGTTCATAGTTTATATTGATAAAGAGCTTTTTTTTTTTTTAATCTAAATTCTACTTTCAGAACACAAACTCAAAAATCTAGACTTCATAATTATTGACAGTACTGCTTAATTTTACTTGTATGAATTCTATTGCTTGAAAGTAAAAGTCATGACATCTAATATCATAAAGTGGATTTTCATTAGGGAACAAGCTGCATTGCAATTGAAAAATAAAAAGCTTCATAACAACGTTGCTGAAAACTTAGATTTTCCATGGAGTTACTAATTTAATGTCATTTTTTTATACCTGTATAGGTTGTAAAAATTACACATTGCCCTACCTTGCTGACTAGGGAAGGAGACAGGATTCGCAGCAATGGAAAATTTGGAGGCCTGCAAAACAAAGCTCCTCCAATGGACAAACTCAGAGGAATGGTATTTGGAGCACCAATGCCAATACTTTACTCTACTTTCTCTGTACAGATAGGTGAGTTAATGAAGTCATAAAAATGCAAAACTTCCAAAATTATATTGTTTGCCTATGTTTGTTATTCTGTTATGTAATACAGAAAGGAAACTTTCAATTTAGTGTAAAGTTATTTTAAGAAATAGGACCTGTACAATGTCCTGTTTATGAATTTCCATTTTCTTAAAAGCTTATAGCTGTTATGTTTCCAGAAGGAAAAATAATAAGAAGAAGAACAAATGGTAATATCTCAATCTTATTAAAGGAGTGTAAGCAGTGATAATCAATTCAAACAGCACTCATGAGAAACTTGAGGTGGTGGAATTCCAGCATCCTTGAAAAACAAATTTCAGGTCTTTCTACTGTTGAAACACCATACAGCAATTTAGAATTTCTTACTGTGCAAGTAAGCTCTACAAAGCAGCGGTAGAAGAACTCCTGTTCTCGTAAGAAAGAATCTCTCGTAAGCACAACATCTACATCCTTTTGTAACAAGAAAATTCCTTTTATTTCATGTGGGTTCACTTCCGTTTCACTGTGTGCTTGGATTCTTCATTTCAGAAGAAAGGCTATAAATTAAGCTAGAAGATGACACTTTCTGACATTAACAGCTGACCTGACTGATTTGTAAAACACTGAAAAGTTTTATTCACAAGTTAAGGTTGTTGAGAAATACTTAATTTTCAAAAGAAAGGACATGAAGTTTATCCATGACAGTATTCCTAGAAATGCACAGTGGAGAGGACTAGAGAGAACTCATGCACCTGTTGGAGTAGACTTACATATGAGCAAATTGATTGACTGGTTAAGGGAAGAAAAACAAAGATGAAAAGGATCTTTCTTAGATATATCAGTAAAAAAATGTATTACATGTAGGATAAACAGTAAGCATGCTAACCACAGGCTAAAATATGCTGGGGTTAGGACCCTTTATATTTGTCTGTCAACAAGTTTTCAATTGTTGAACTCAGTTATTACCCAGCATGAATTAAATTGGAATTTACTATAATGCAGGAGCAAACATGGTAGAAGAAAAGGACATGTTTTAATTTCACTTGGATAGATGTTAGACATTTAAAGGAAAATCATAGTAAAATTCCATTTAAAGGACAGCATCTTATTACGTAGGACTTGTTTTGAACTGAATTTCACTCTTAGCATTAGTTCTGACATGCTCTTTTTCAATGTTTTAGCATAAAAGAAAAGTAGTTTCTTAATCTTTAATTACACTGAAAAGGTACTTGTAAAATAAGCTGTACTAAGAATGCACAGTGCCTTTTGTCAGTCTGCAGCAGCTTTCTGTGTGAGTGCTGTGATTCCATGACAAACTTAAGGTAATTTAGTGTTCAGTTAATTTAGTGTTCAGTTAAGCTTTGTGCAAGCTGCCTCATACTCACCACAAAGTAAAATGAATGAGCCTGGGCTAACATGTTAAACCCTTCCTTTATTACTCAGTTATTTATTCAGTGCCTAGTCAAGTTCCTTTTCTCGTATGTTAAGAGAGGAAGCAGGTTTGTCAAAAAAATATACCCTTGTTTATCTTAGTCTACTTGCTTAGATTTCCATAAGTGGGAAAAAATGAAGCTCTGTAAATATTCTCTTGGTCCACAAGGTGGAATACAATTCAAGTCAGTAGTACAAGCTTGTGTTTTGTAGCACTGAAAGCAAAACCTACTACATGCACTTAATGTTATCAAAAGTAGAGAATTTATTTGGACACAAGTGACAAGGTGTGTAAGTTAATACCAGTTTCCCCATCTGGTTTTCAGAGTTGGCTGGTACTTTGTTGTGATCTAAGATACAGGCTCAAAAAGAAAAGAGGAATAAAAATACTGTTTTCAGTCTCCCTTTATGGTCATTTTTAGAAGAGCCACTGATCCACTATAAGTTTGGGAGGTTTTTAAGTAGTGCTTTAGAAAGATGTGTTTTCTTCTGGATTTATACATTGTCTGAATTGTAGTTGGTAGCATTCTAAATCAAAGTGGCCACATATTTATTGTTTTGTGGTTTATTGTTTTATTCTTCAATTAGATCTTCTTCAGCAATACCGTGCAGCCGTGATTAAACTTGATAATGTGAATAAGGACCTTGATTTACATTTGCAGTCACTGAACACTCCAGAAATGCAAAAGAAAAAACAGGAACTTGCTGAACAAGAGAAAAGTCTCAAGCTAATAAAACAAAAATTGGGTAGGTTATTGTATTATAATTTTGATGTCCTAAAGGAGGAGAACACTTAACTGCAACCAGATGTATTCTGCTCTTACAAACTAAGAAGTTCAAACTGTGAAGGAAATATCGTTCACATTAAGAACTTAAGAGATGTCACATTTTAAGGAAAGAATATAAAAACTGCATGTATGATGCCATGGGTAATGCCTAGAGCAGCACTGCCCCGTAGTTTGTTCAGATAATAAAAATGTGGTCAGTCAGTGTCTTGTGAACATGAAACTATGATCTCACGAATAGGAGATTATATAGCTATTAGTGTAGCTGGCCCCACAGTACAGAAATGACTGTATAGTAAAGTGCTGAATTGCTTTTGCTAAGGAAACACAATCAAAACATTGTGCTATAAAAAGAAACATTCCTAGTCTGCAAAGATAGTATTTCCGAGTTAGAAATGGTTTTTTTATGTCAATAGCAGATAATTTATGGTATTTCAAAATGTATTTAAAAAATCAACATTTACTCTGTGACAGTTATAAATAAAGCAGATCGTTTTACCTGTCACCTTTGAACTCAGTTTCAGACATAAGATAATCATAAAATTTATGGCATGACTAAAGCCTTATTTCAAAGGTGTAACTGTACTGATACAGGGCCCACTGATAAACAGCAGGTTTAATTTTTGTTGTTGTTGTTCTTTCTTGCAACTTTTTCATAGGTATGACTCCTGCTTTATCAGATAAAGGTGCTGAATCATTACTTCAGCCTATAATGTTAGATATGTGCGACACCCCCATACCTCCCAAAAGAATGCGAAGAGAAACAGTGAAAAAATTGTACAGGTAAATCTGTTTTGAATCTAGTAGTTATTTTCCCATATCTCAAATTCAAAACAAAAACTTATGTTGCATATTTTTATTTGTATACAATAACCAACAATGAGTTGAGTTTGCATAAAGCTGATTTTCAAGATAAATTTCTGCTGCTATTTAAACTTAAGATTTGCTTATTCTAGTTCTGTTTCTCTTTATGAACTGGTTGATTGGTATATTTATGGATTCACATTCCCCATGTTTTCAGGTATATTCAACTCTTACACCTCAGAAATACTTGAGATGTCTTGTTCTGTAAACTTGTTTAAGATTTCGTTTCAAATACTGGGAAGATGAACAGAGAAAGAATTATTCTTACAGAACAGAGAAAGAATCATGCTTACACAACTTTTTCTAAGTTGAACTGTCTAAGCAGAACTGATGGTAAATTATGTAACACAGTTCTCTCTTGACCTGTGTATCTTTGACATTGCCCTGTGGCTAATGGGCATTTGAACATGCAAACACAAAATCTGGGAAATCTGTATGTCTTTACCTTTAAAGTGACATGGAACTGACTTTTCCATTTCTCATGTCTCTCCTTATGACTACATCATTCTTTGCTGAACTATGGTCATATATTGGAGATTATTTAAATCTCATCCAGTTGTGTTCTGTGAATCTCAGAAAAAGTGTTCACTTTATTACTGTCTCATTATTTATATTTGTTATTATTTTAATTTTCCTTCACATACAGAACTGAAGTGGTTATGTTTTTAAACTGCCTAATATTAGCCTGATGCTACTCTTCATTTTAACAAAATAATTACAATAAGAAGCTGTGCACAAATATGGGGTTTATATTATTTATACTAGTGTGAGCTCTGTGCTATATATATGTACTGTATATATGAGAAAAGCTTTGTTTATAAGCCACTATGCTGTGTTTTTGTTTAGCTCAGAAGAATGGATGGCCTGTCCAGCAAAGCAGCAACAGCAAGCACTGCAAATGGCCCCTTCAGAACTTAATGGAACTCCACGAAAAAGAAAGGCATAGACTGATCATACTTGCTTGGAAAAGCTCTGTATTGAAAATGTGAATACATTCATTTAAAGGAAATACTTAGGTTGTATTACCCATTACTATGAAGATTTTTATACCAATAGAAATACAAATGTATTTCAGTTAGTAGTAAAAAAAGTTTGAAGTATTTAACATTGATAGCCCAATTTTTGTATAGTTAATTTTCATTTCTAAAAGCTTTCAGAGTTTTTATGTTCATGTGTTAAACAGAAGTTTAAAATATATTCTTTTTTATTTATGACAAGAAAGTCTTTTCAATAAAACTGTTGAAATACAAATCACTGACAATACATTCACTTGTATTTAACAGATTGTGCCATGAAATGAGATTTTAATTTAAAAAGCATATCCTAGATTGTCTTGGGGAAGAGAGCTTTCTGGGCTGCTCTTTTTTAATGGATGAGCTATTGAGGTAACATCAGTTTAAAAGGGAGGGTTTAAGCAGCCATAGACTGAGGTCTACCCGCAGCCATTTGTAAAGTCTTCAGACGGTTAATAAGAAGTCAGTATCAAAGGCTGTATCCAAGATGTTGGCATGGGAATTTGTATCTCCTTCAGACAGTGCCAATGGAAAAACAAAAGTAGTAATCTGTAAGTAACAAAAATAATGGGTTTTCTAGGTGGCTGTTTTATGGATGGGTGAGCAGCGGATGAGTAGGGATACTTCATGGTTGTAAATGAGATACAAAATTGTACCAGTGCCAACCATATTTCCACATCTGTGTTACCACAACCCTCATAAAAGAACTTTGCTGCATAAGCAGATCAAAGATTACTCCTTGACACCAAAAATGTAACTATGACAGAAGGATTTCAGTAGGAAGCAGTAATGTCACAGAGGAAGAAGAAAAATCCTTACAGCTGAGCTGTGTATATGAATTTTAAGCATTGGAAATGAAGACTTAAGCTAGAGGTAAAATAATAATGTTGGGAAACTTGATACCTGGACAGAATTTTACTTCATAAGGCTGTCTCCAACTTTAAAATAAAACAAACCAACTACCAGAAGAGAAAAAAAAAAAGATTCTGTTGGGTTCCATAAATGCCTAGAAAATTAAGCTGTCTGTAGTTTAAGAAAAAGAGTTTTAAAATGCTAGAGAAAATAGTAAATGAGGCCAAAAGAAAAAAAAAGAGTCAAAGGTCACCTCTAGTAATCTGCATCACAAGGATTTTAGTGATTAACAGGTTGGAAAAGGACCAAGCATGATTAAAGATACAATTTCAGCCAGGATTAGAGCAAGCAGCTGGAAACATACTTGATTGAATAAAAACAATAGGACAAGAGTAGAAAGTTGAACTTGAAAAAGTATTAGTCAAAACCATGTAAATAAAAACAGGAGACAATGTTCGAGGGTGTGGATGTGTTGGTTCACAGCTGCCTCAAAGAATTCCTAGCTCGGACTGAAAGGTGACACCAAATCTATGGACTTACACTTTCAGCAACATGGATTGTTTATACATCTTTTCTGAAAAGGGAATTTAAACTTAGAAAGACATGGTCACATTTTGCTAGAAGTTTCAAAATGCTGATCAGTGTTGCATATCTCTGTGATATTTCTCATAAAATTTCTCCAAATTAAGGAGAAATTAAGTAGTGCAATTTGTGGTGGAAGGTTCTCCAAAGCTTTGAGTCTTAAAGATAGACGAAACATAAAATGTTCCTATTCTTAGATAAATTTGTTCAAGTGTCAACGCAACACCAGCAAGAAACTATGGTAGCCCTCCCTCAGCCCTTTTTCCTGTTTTGTTCAGCTCTAAATTTAGACATCCAGGCAGCTGTAGTGGAGAGTTTGCCACATTAGAAATTGTGCCACCACACCAAGTTACATGGTGGGACTTGCATAGAATACTTATATTTTACTTCTGACATCTGCCAAGCCTCAGCCTCCAATCTCTGGATAATTGAATCTTGTTGGATTAAATAGTATTCTGGCAGAACTGTTTCCTTTTGAAACTCATCTCTTTCCTTTGGGAGTCAGTTGTAGGCACTATCAGCATTATGTGATGTGTCTCCCTGCTGGAAGAAGCAAATATGAAATTAAGGATGGTTTACAGTGTTGTGCAATAGCTATCAGAGATTTCAGGAAATTTCACCAGGGAACTTTCAGGATTTTCCAGCAGAGTGATTGCAAGTTTTGCAGTGTGAGTTACTTGCAAAGCTGTTTAGGGCAGCTGATTTGGTCATGACAAGACATTTGAGGTCTGAAAATGTAAGTTTTTTGATTTTACCTGCCCTTTGCTCTGTACCAGAGCAGATGAGGAGCCTCAACCATGCTGGGCTGTGTGTTGTTCCCACTGATGTCATGAGGGGCTGGTGGAGATCCGTTCAGGAAAAGTGAGAGAGTGGTCATGGCTTGGGTCTGGGCCTGCTCACGGGAATAAGGAGCTGGTTTCTGATGGAGGCTGGAAGCAGTTCCAGGTGGGGAAGGGCTGCTGCCTGCTGCTTCACTACAGCGAGATGGAGCAGCTGCTTAGCTTAGCGGGGCTGGGCGGAGATGGGATGGAGGCATGGGCTGCAGGCATGGTGTTGGGTGGCACCAGCCACAGAGCAGGGCTGGCTGGGAGTCGGTCCTCCTGCTTCTCTTGGGTGGTGGCACCTGTCCCAGCCCAGGGAGACAGGAACTCAACACCTCCCCTTTGCAACAAGCAGACACTCGTCGGGTGCTGCTGTCCCGGTGTGGGGTGGTGTCTGCCACGGGCCTCATTGCACACCGTGTTACCACTGTACCCTGTCAGGAAGCCGAGTAGGAGGCTCATTGTGATCCTACTCCGCACCACAGGCCCTGTACTCCTTACAGTAGGTTTCCTGTTCAAAAGGTAGATAAGATTTCCCTCATCAAAGGACCTGAGACCTTGCCTTTTCCCCAGCCTGCAGCTTTTATTGCTCCCTGTCCCATGAGACCTCAATGTCTTTGTGCTGTATGCCAGGCTCATCAGTGGACATGGAAATTAGGGCGCCTGTCAGCACAGTTCTATTGTTGGACCTGGAACCTCTGGCAAAACTGTATCAACAGGAAACCTAATGTGAGTCTGCTGCTTGGCCTTCTGTCAGCAACTGTACTGACCATCTTTCCAGTCTCCCTACCTTGGCAGGGAAGAAAACATCAATGTCAAGTTTTTTTTTTCTTTCGCTCACCCCTAAGACCATGGCTTGGCTTGGTGCTTAAGTTCTCCTTCCCTTGCACTGGTGTGTACTTCTATGCTTTCTGCTCTTCCTTGAGCTCTCAGGGATGCGGAGGCTGCCTGTCAGGCGAGTGGGGATACCCCCTGTAACCCCGTGATGTAGGTTGGACAACCAGTCCTTCCTTGCCAAACCACCCTGTTGTGGTGTTACACCCCCACCATTGGTACCCTGGCCCTGACTACATTTCTACCATCCCAGTATCTTCTCCAGTATTCCTCTAGCCATGTGTAGCTCATCTGGGACTTGCTCTGCTTCCTCCACGGCCAAAGTCCCCTTGTCAGCCAGAGCACAAGAGCAGTGAGAAAGGAAGGAAAAAAGGATGATGCCCAGGGGAGCCAAAGGAAGGCAGAGCAGCGAGTCAGAACCACTGCAGGATGCTACTGTTACATCAGTAGCCTGGATGGAAAACACATCTATTCCAAATGTCCATTGAGATGCCTTGTAAGACTTTAGCAGTATAATACTGGAAGTTTTCCTCTGAAGCCTGCAAAATAGGTACATATTTGATGCAATTAGCTTTCTATTGCTATTTGCAACTCCATTTCAGCTAAGCCTTTAAAGACATTTGCAGTCACCATTGATGAATGGTTAATACTTGAGCTGGTCACAATAGGAAGAGAGAGAAGTTAATTGCTGTATTGTGGATTTTTTAGGGATGCAATGTCTACAGGTGGATTTTGCTGTTATTCTTCCATCCCTTATCCCTGTAACTGTGTGGTTCTAGATAACTGTGGTCCAGTAGTTTGGCTGGGGAGAGAGTGAAGTGTCCTTAGTGAATGAAGCATGACTCGAGATCTGAGCACTTAAAGCAGGTCCAGCTTACTAAGGCATGTGTACTTGATGATAAAGGAACAGCAATCCTTGTTATTTGAAAAGTCACAGCAGTGAGGCAAAGGCCCTAGTGACTATAAAAAAGGAAATATTGCACCAATTTTTAAAAGAGGTAAGAAGGAAGGCCCTGTCAGCCTGAGTCTGGGAAGATCATGGAACAGATCCTCCTAGAAGCTATGCTAAGGTACATAGAGGGCAGGAGGGGGATGTGGGACAGCCAGCATGGCTTCACCAAGGACAAGTCTTGCCTGACCAGCTTGGTGGCTTCTCTGTGATCGAGTGACTGAATCACTGAACAAGGCCTTTGAAAAGGTCCTCCATGACAGCATTCTCTATAAATTGGAAAGAGATGGATTTCATGAGTGGACTGTTTGGTGGATGAAGAGTTGGCTAGATGGTCACCTCCAAAGGGTAGTGGTCAATGGCTCAGTGTCCCAATTGCAATCGGTGACAAGTCCTTCGTGGGTCTGTACTGGGACTGAACTGTCTGGACTGTTCAGTATCTTTATCTGTGACACAGACAGTGGGATTGAGTGCACCCTCAGCAAGTTCATAGACAACACCAAGCTGACGTGCCAAAAGATGCCACCTAGAAGGACCTGGACAAGAAATCCAGTGGGCCCGTGGGAACCTCGTGATGTTCAACAAGCCCAGGTTCAAAGTGCTGCATCTGGTTTAAGGCAGCCCCAGTATTAATACAGGTTGGAGGTGAATAGATCGAGAGTGAGAACAACTCTGCCAAGAAGGACTTTGGAGTGCCAGTGGATGAAAGGCTGCATGTGACCAGGGAATGTACACTTGCAGTTCAGAAAGCTAACAGTATCCTGGGCTTTCAAGAAGCATCACTAGCAGGGATGTGATTCTGGTCCTCTACTCTACTCTTGTGAGACTCCACTTGGTGTGCTGCATCCAGCTCTGGAGTCCTCAACACAGGAAGGACGTTGACGTGTTGGAGCAGGTCCAGAGGAGGCCACAAAGATGATCAGAGGGATGGAGCACTTCTCCTGTGTGGACAGGCTGAGAGAGTTGGGATTGCTCAGCCTCATGAAGAGAAGGCTCCAGTGATAACTTACAGCACCTCCCAGTGCCTAAAGGGGGGCCTACAAGAAAGATGGAGAGAGACTTATTATTCCTGTTGTGGTAGAACAAGGGATAATGGTTTTAAAATGAAAGCAGGTAGATTTAGACTAGATATAATGAAGACATTTTTTTACAATGAGGGTGGTGAAACACTGAAATAGGTTGCCCAGAGAGGTAGTAGATGTGCCATCCCTGGAAACATTCAAGGTCCAACTAGGTAGGGCTCTGAGCAACCTAATCTGGCTGAAGATGGCCCTTCTCATTGTATGGGGTTCAGACTAGATGACTTGTAAAGTTCCCTTCCAACCCAAACTATTCTATGTTTCAAAGAATTCCATTTTACCTGATGCTTGGATCTTTGAAGATTCATTAAAATTATTATTTATTGTTCAGGCAGATATTTTACTATTCCAGGAGTTAGTTTTCTTCAGACTTTCCATTCTTTCTTTTCGTTGTTAATGCTCACAGTCATTTTCTACTGATACCTCCATCCTCCTTTATCATAGCATGTATTTACTCACTGACTCCTCAAATGTACGTCCCTCATTTTTTTAATGTAATAGCAGTAAAAGAACTAGCTTTTCTTAAAGACTTTTATGCTAACATACAGTATGTCTCTGGGTGGCATTCTTTTAATGGACATTTAATAAAGTGTTAGTAATGAACCGTCATTGAAATGTTATCTGCCTTCATGCACCAACATTTTCTGCCAATAAATTCTGCTCCCAAGATGTTGGGGTGTTTTTTTATATTATATTTAGGAAAAAAGTTAATTATGATTGCCTTTCGTGAGCACACAGGAAGGATAATCATTTCCACTGAGGAAATCATCACCAAAC
This sequence comes from Serilophus lunatus, assembly GCA_013399895.1. Classification (NCBI taxonomy): domain Eukaryota; kingdom Metazoa; phylum Chordata; class Aves; order Passeriformes; family Eurylaimidae; genus Serilophus; species Serilophus lunatus. The sequence goes on along the minus strand of VXBA01004612.1, from coordinate 178,298 downwards.
AGATCTGCAGTGGATTCCTTTTCACTTTCCAGAATGCAGTACAGCATAGGAGAAGCCCAAAATAGTTTTAATAATTTCTTTTGAAAAAGTCAGTTTGTTTATTATTTAGGAATTAAAGCATGTTTTACTGATAGTAGCAGTGACAGTATCATTATAAAGCAGCTGTTGGCCTCCCTTTCTGCCTGTTGCTGGAAAGGGTGTATCCAGTGATTTTGACATTCCTGCCACACCAAATCATCTCTCCAGGCTTCATTTCAACAGGCATCATTTCAGGTTCATAAAAAGTATAGACGTGTATGTGCATACACACACAAAGTTATATATGTATAAAAATACATGTAATTCCTCTATTATCCTATATTTCCATAAACAGGCTCTTCAACACCCACTGTGACTATGGAAATCCATTAAATTCCAGCAGAGCTACTGTGTTGACTAGAGGTACTTTAGCTGCCCAGATACTCTGCCTCTGTGGTGTGTCTTCTCTGCTATGAAATGGTTCCAAGAGCAGAGCAGTCTCAACTTTAGCAAACAAAACTGACATAAAAAAAATGTATGTACGTAAACTAATCAAATGTGATTTTATTTAAAACCAACCTGTATATAAAACTAGGGAAAATTTTAATCTATAAGAGGCAAAAAAAAAAGCATCTTCAATTTGCAAATATATTAATTTCACAAATTTTACCATGTATGCTAATGGGTTCTAACAACTTTCGTTAGTTCACGTAGAACTGAGTATTTATGCAAATTCCAAAGAAATCTCCACACATTACTTTTTGGGTAATTATTTTACAGTATGTTAGCAGTTTATAACTATGTTTAGGCCCTGTTTGTATGCACACCGCCAAGCACACGTGGGCCAAAAAGACCTTCTTTAAATCTGCCATAATTAAAAATAATTTATACAACAGCAGAACTATTTGTTTCACAGTCTTACTTAGGAACAAATCATAAATTTTTTTCATCTACTAACACTGTCCAAGAATCACTGCCTAAATTATGTGATGTTCACCCTTTTTAGCAAATGAATGTTACTTGAGGAACAATTAGTCAGCTCTCTTTTCCTAGTATCCATTCCCTCCTTATCCCTCATCCTGTAACTTTGGCAAATCAATTAAGCCATATCATACAACAAATACACAAATTATAGCATTCAAGGCTAATGTCTAGAACAGAAAAATTGCTTAATTTCCCCCCAATGTACTTATAAATTTGCAAAAATGATGAACCAACAAACTAACTGCAGAAACCTCTCATTCATCATTTTTCACAAAAGAAATCCTTGGTAAGTTAAAAAGTTATTGAAGAAAAGCAGCTATTGAATTAAAAGTTTCTGCTACTTTGTTTAATGAAAAATGAGAATGATTCCAAAAAACCTAAAAATTAACTCTCTCCAGTAAACAGCTAGTGAAACCAAGTGTTTCATATTAGATACATCTCCTGCTTTTAGTGTGTTCTTAAAACCAGATCCAAAATATACGGAAAAATGAAATGGTAATGTCATAAAATTAAGTACTAAAGGCTGCCTTATAATGAAAGGGCAAGGTGGGCTGCCACACTCTTGGTCTTTCCTACTTTCAAGAGCCTCTCTTTTTAACTTTAAGGGTCTCTTAACACCTACCTGTCTGTGCAGGCATAACATCAACCTAAACTAAGGACTGCTGATTTGGAAGATACAGATCAAAGGTCCAGCTCCACTAAAACTGGAAGAGCTGGTTGTGCAAGAGGAAGATTCATGACAGACTGAGGAATGCAGCAAAAAGAATTCTTCAGAAACAATGGAGGAGACCATTCCACAAGTTGCTCAAGAGCTTCTTTTCTTCAACAGAGTCCTGGGGCAATTCTAGGACAGAAAATGTCCTGTGAAAAGTGAGAAGGGTTGGTTAGAAGTCCCCTTAATGTTAGGAATTTCTGGCAGAAGCAGTCAGTCATGAGAGTAGTAGCTTTAGTAATACGTAACAGAGCTAATTCAGCAATGGCAAGTCAAAGCTGAGCTGCTGAAGTGGAAGCACACCAAAGACTTTGAGAAGCCTTACAGGCTGAAACTGAGCCTCCTTCTGTTGCCAGTGGTACTTTGACAGATAAATGGGTTACAGAGATACACCTTCAGGATAGCAACTTCATCTTCCATCATCCACAACTGATCTAAGGCATACAAGGCTGGATGAGTCAAACTGCTGCAGCACCACGGCAAAAATGGGGATGGGTTAGATCAAATAATAAGTTGTGGTGTGTTGCTCTTGCACTGTGGTGTTAGATAGACATGTAAGATTGAAAGTTTGTAAATGCATTCTGAGTGGAGAGCCTTCAGATGCCAAAGGCAGTTTGTTGTCATGCACAGCTTGAAAGTAAAAAGTACCTCTGAAAGTGAGTAGTCAGACCAGGACTGACTTATCCAGCTGGACTCTGGATGGAGATTCTATCTACCTGCAGAATTAAGCCCACCTAGGAGTCTCTGTCAGAGCATCCGACCTGTACAAGATTTGACAATTCTCACTTTCCTCCTTACTCTACAAACAAACACTGGGAAGCCAGCAGGAATGCTGGGAGAGCACTGCACTTGTGTCATGCTGCACAAAGCCAAAAAGAGTCTTTACTTTTTCATCTTAACTGTTACCGGGATTAAGCTTGTGATGCTGGCAGAACCTCTCTCCCTTACCAAACTTTGCCACCCACTTGTGCCAAGATATTTCAAACATAAACAAGAGTCCTCGGAGAAGTCTGGATGCAAGTGTGGCATGGAAGGGGAAAGTATGGAAGTGATAGCATGTAAGGAGTCAGACATCACTTTGAAATTTGTGTCTGAAGTTTTGCACCTCCCAGAAAGAAACCTGGAGTTTGTTAGGACTCTGTTGTTGGATGCTTCCAAGACTGAAGCCACGTGGGGTTAGAGATGAATTAGCCACAGAAGCTACTGGCATACGACTTTGAGGGCCATCAGGAGACTCAGAAATGTGACAGGAGTTCCCTATAATTAGATGCTGATGGCACAGAGAAGTTGAGCAGAAAAACAAACTGATTGAGCTCCCAAACATAAAATACGAGGTAAGTATGAACGGAGTAACACAAAAGCTGAACAGAGAGAAGGACATTTCCATCAGCATGAGAGAGAACTTACTCTGGTAGATTTATGGATGACCTTACCAGTGAGACTCCTAAAGCCTATTTCTATTTCCGCACTGGCAGGAAGGCATGGATTCAGGATTCTGTTGAATATGCATTGCAAAACCTCTATGCAGTGGACTTACAACTTATGCCCACTACCCTGTCCCAAAGGATTTTATGGGCCACTTTTCCTTACTGCAGTGGTCAGGTAATTTTCCTGCATTGCTGAATGGTCATGGAGAAAGAATTAACTTTAATCAAGGTTTTGTGGTAAAATAAGCCATTTTTGTTGTGGGAAAGGAAACACCTAATTTTTTAGATTTTGTGTCATCCTTGTGAGGTATTTTGTGGCTCCCAGAGCCATCTAATTCCCAGTTACTCAACCGCCCACTGAATCACAGCATGGGAAAATGTGTTCTGGGCTATGCAAGTCCAAGTAATTTTTAATGTTAATATTTCTTAAGTGTAAGCAGTATTTTCTAGAAAATTAAGTTGAGCAGGCTTGAAGAAAGAGAACTAACTGTGGATATACACAGATATACTGCATGTGCTTTGCATACAAAATTTCAGATATTCTGGAGAATAGTTGCTGATTCTTAAATCTCATAAATACATTTGAAGTGTTCATGTTGAATTTTTTTTCCTGACCTGGTCTACTTTGTCTTATCTTAGAACGGTAATGTATACCACTTCTGGTGCAAAGAAAGATTGGAAACATTATTTTAACCAAATGTGTTGAAGTGCAAATAACAAGTGAACTTTTGAACTCTCTTGCATTCTCTGAGGATCCGGAGGGGTCTCTGCCAGGCTTGGAGAAAGAACTGAATATGGATGCTTTTGTTAGAACTTTGGCAAATAGAATTATCTGGAATTAACATGGTTTATTCAGATTCCAGCTTTTCTCTTTAAACTAGATTCCCTTTGAATGAGAGTTACTCAGTTTCTCTCATGAAAGATTCCTGTAAGTAACAAGGTAACAGCGACCCTGTAATGGGTGCATGATAGCATTATCAAAATAGAAGAATTTGGGGTCAGAGAGTTTGCTGGTTAGCTCTGTTGCCAAGACTGACTGTTCCAGATCCTTATAAAGACATGCTGACACATCTATGTAATGTGTCAAGGACCTGATGATATGGAACACTTTCCACACCACCACTTCAAATGTGAACCTTTCCTTTGTTGAAAATCTCTCCTGCATGTGCAGAGATTATATGAAAAAAAACAATAAAGAAAAACATGTCCCCTTCAGGAGTTCAAACAAGAACTGGAAAGAAATTTGGGCTCTTTGTTCTGAGTTGGCAAAGCACAAAAGAGTTCAGTGTTCTGCATTAAAATACAATTTTGCAATACATTTACAAGACAATTAGAACTTTGGGAATCAGCAAGTTTATTAATTGTTACCTCGTTTTTTTGTTCTCAGTTTTCAGAATGTTTCTGAATTTTAAAATCACAGCTATCACTTTTTATATCTGCTTTGTCTTTGGAATGTATTTGCCATATTTTGCATGGATGCTGACTGGATATCTCCCTTCACTTGTTCCAGAAATTCTCCTGGTTCCTCGGAAAGAAGGAAATTTGTGAGAACATTACTCAAGTTTTAGGCAATGCCCATTATTGCTCTTGGAATGCTTTGACAAAGCACCTACTCAGAGAGATACAGAAGCAGTCAAATCCTGTTAAAATTCACTTAGGTTAAAAATAAATAATGCCATCTCAGAATTCGTAAGATCTTTCATCTGCACAATTATCTGTCAGCTCACTTTTTAAAAGAGATTTGTTTGCTAATCCTCTGCATATACATATTTAGTAGAGACTGAGATAGATTTTTCAGTGGTAAATGTAAATTTCCTCTCATAAGAAGAAGCAAAACCAAAATCTTTAGGATGAAAAAAGATCTATTCGATTATCTCTGTCAAGGGTCTGAAAGACTTTGAAGATATAGTGCTGAATGTCACTTCAAACAATTTTGAGATTTTCTTTTTCTTTTCTAAACTTCAAGTTAAATCTGGTATAGATTCCATCCTCCAGGAAGGAAAATAAAGATGATTAAATAGGATTTATTCCTGTAGGCAGTGAGCCTCCAACCTCTACGCAAAGTTAGTGTTTTATAGCCAAATGTTTTCTACCTTTGTCTTTGCCCAAAATATCAGAAAAAGAAACAAGGTTCCAATAATTACTAGAGAGCAGATGCAGATGGGTCCTGTCTTTCTCTACTACACTGGATAAATCATAGATTTACAGAATGGTTTGAGTTTGAAGGCACCTTAAAGGTCATCTAGTTCCAAACCCCTTAGTGTGGACAGGGGTATCTTTCACTAGACCTGGTGGCTCAGAGCTCAATTCAACCTAACCTTGAACACTTCCAGGGCTGGGGCATCCAGAACTTCTCTGGGCAACCTGTTCCAGAGCCTCACCACCCTTACAGAAAAGAATTTTTTTCTACTCTCTAATCTAAACCCATTCTCTTTTAGTTTGAAGCCATTTTCCCTTGGTCTGTCACTACATGCTCTTGTAAAAAGCCTCCCTCCATCTTTCTTGTAGGCTTCCTTGAGGTACTGGAAGAATGCAACTAGGTCACCCAGAAGCTTTCTTTTCTCCAGGTTGAACAATCTCACTTCTTTTAGCCTTTCCTCATATGAGAGGTGCTCCATCCCTCTAATCATCTTGGACCCACTTGAACAAATCCATGTCCTTTCTGTGCTGGGAAACCCAGAGCTGGATGCAGCACTCCAGCTGGGGTCCTGACCATAGATAGAAGTCATTTTTCATTTACATGTGTACAATTTCAACTACTCCAAACACCTGTGTTTTCAGCAGCAATAGATCCATGCAGCCACATAAGATCTTAAGGCATAGACACGAGGGGCCAAAATCCAGGCTTCCCATCTGAAATGGCTCACAGGGTTGTACCAGTCAAGAAGTATGCTGTACAAATTGGTTCCCTGTATGGTACAATAAAATGCACTCACTGGTAGGATGAGCAAATAAAAATGGGTAATTTTTTTTTGTTTTGCCTAGTTTCAGATCAACTGCCCACTTTTCTCAATGCCTTGCAGACAAGTCTGCTAGTTTTTAAGAACCATAAATGAATATATTGTGCATTATTAACAATCCCAGCTACATTTGTACTTACTTACTGCTTTTGCTCACTTTCACAGGCTGTGCACACTTCACACAGATCCTTGCCTTCAAAATGCCAAAGCCAACCTTGTCCTTAAGAGGAGGTTTTATTGTCAGCGTAAAATCTTTTGTAGCCATTTTTTTGCCAATTGAAAAAGCAGGACCAGATTCTAGAGACAGTCTGTAGGAAAGGATTGTTTTGTTCCCACTCCTGGGTTTGTGTCCAACCTATGTTGCAATGTTTGGCTATGGACTTCTGCCTTTTTTTTTAGTTGTTTTTCTTTTCTATTGTTAACTTCCTGAAAACAAAAGAGTATATCCATGCAAAGGATCTGGGCTTGAATTTTAGGCTGAGCTCCTTGCATTTAAATCATTAAAGCCTGGAAAAAATTATCAGCACTTATGTGTCCCAGAAGAGTTTTGCAAGTCACCAAGAAATGAGTCAGGCATGAAATGCTGTCTGTAGGTTCAGAGAGCAGATGAAATATAAGTACCCAGTTACCACAGAGTGAATTAAGGAAAAGGAAAGGTAGTTTCTTTAAGTTACAGTAACTACACATCGTGTACATTTCACACCAGTAACTCAGTCCAGACCTGTACCAGAGAAATCACAGGACAAGGAAAATGGAATAAAGGAATAGTAAAGGAAGGCTGAACTATGAAACAGAAGAGTGAAGAACTTTGACTACATAATTGGATAAAAAGTTAATTAAAGTCACTGTTGCCTTTTAATATGCCACATAGCAAATAGTGCTTTAAGATAATCTGTGCTGCCAACTCCAGAACAGCAACTCCAAAGGACTGCTGAAAGTCAGAAGCAGTTGGATAAAGACAGTAAGTTACTGCAAAGCTGTAGCAATAAAAAAAATAAATATATCAGGAGATTAGATTAAAATTCAGGGGATTAAAAATGATAAAATTCTTTGTACTTTTTGTTTCTGAGTCTGTAGGATGGGTTTGAGTCAAATATTTAAATTACTCTCTATAATGGAATGCCAGAAGTAACTTTTTCTTGCAACACAATCTGAAGTACTCAAATCAAGCTGGAATTCCAGGAACTGGAACTTAAATGAAAAAGCAAAATGTATGAGATACTGCAATGCTAAAAAATATGTAAAGACAAATGAAGGACAGTAGTTAAAGAAATTATTTTTTCTTCCTCAAATTTTAAAGAGAAGATTGTTGTAACAAAATGCAACCTCTAATCTAACAATGATCTAACCCTCCTCCATCTAGATTTCACTGGTGTAACTTGTAAAGTCTGTTAAACTGAACAGACCTCTCTAGGAATAAGGGTCTTGGGAGCATTCCCATTTTTTCAAGGCAAAAAGGACAACACATGAATGAGTCAGTGAAGTTTTGGCTGTCTCAGGATACACTTAGTGAAGTGGCTTTTTGTGAGTTATCTAGATCTCTTCACTTATGTACAGTTCATGTTTATAGACTTTTGGCTTACCGTTTCTGCTCTGGATACTAATGTCTTCTTCTATGAAAGAGAACTGTCCCCATAATTCACGTCAATCTGCATTATGCTATTTGAAGTGAAATTACAGTGTAATATTTTCCAGTGATTTCTTTGACCTCCAATTAGGAAATGTCCTACTGTGCTTCAGGCAATTTATTTTCCTCTAGTGACTTGGTGATAAAACTCAGATGAGTTTTGAGATGGGTATGTTTTATTTAGTGCTCTGGGAGGCAAAGGTTACAGAATTTAAAATTTTTCTTTTTTCTGCTTTACGGGATTAATCTATTTGAAATACTTTTTTATAGTGGGTGTTTTAATGCTTTTTGATTGTTTTTTGTCTCAAGGTCTTTTTTCGCTTTTTGCTTTTTTTTTGCCTAGACATGGACAGGGATGAAGCTAGAGTCCTTTTCTTTCTTTGTTCCCCCAGCCACCTGCTGCATGGTTGTTTGGCAACGGAGCTTCAGGAGACTTTGAGGACTTTAGAATGTCTGCTTAATTGCTGTCTTTTGACTATTGTAGTGTCTATTTTAACTACTCTATTTTTAATTTCACAGACACTCTACTTTTTTTACAACTTTGCTTTTCTAATTTTTAAGGTGCCTCTTAAAACTTAAAATGATCTTTTTTGAAACTTACTAGCGCAGTTTAAAAATATGTCTATAGTTACAGTGTCTGTGATGTAATTTCTCTATCAATGACAAGCTTGGGGTAAACAGTAGGAATGAACTGTTGTGACTTACTAATTGAATGTTTGCCTTCAAGTGGCCTATTTTTAGTAATGTTGGAAAACTGTTCAAACTGAATGTGTAGACTGGCATGAAGTAAGGCAGAAGCTCACAGCAAAGATTGTCCTGTTTCTCCAGAATTAAATTCGAAAGGAGCAAAACAGTAGCCAATGTATTTCTAAGCAGCAATGACAAATATAAGCTTTTATTTCTTGCCAGAAAAAGCAACGTAGCACAAAACAAAAGACTAAAACTCCCTGCTCCTCCATCTTTTCTTTCTTCCCATTCCCTCCCCCTCCATCCCAACCCCTGCTGTCCTATAAACCTTGCCATGGGTGCTATTATTACTGGAATACAGGGCATTTCATCTGGCACAGTTTAACCACTTTCCAAACTGAAACAAGCTATCCCTGCATAATAATCACGCATGATAATCACATCCGTGTCTATGGGGGCGTTTCTGACTGTTGTTATAAGCACAGTGACAAAACTCACTATGGAGACCAGCCCTTGGCACAGAGCTTGAGACTGTGTAACACTGAAGACAACAGGCCTCTGATTTTGTTCATATTCTCTAGCGTCACTGACAGGTACCTATAAAACAACAGCTTTCCTTCCTTAATCATTTTTATGCTACAGCAGTAACGAGCTCACTATGTTGTTCTGTAGAGAATAAAAAGAAAAGCCTCATACCAACAGAAGCAGAGAGTAGTAACAATTTCTGACAGAGTTCATTCTAAAGTTTAGATTTTATTTTAACTGTCATAAAAAAGTATTTTAAAGAACATTCTACAAGCCTGAAATTCTGTACTTCTAAAAGTAAAAATGAAGACTGTAAATAATGCCAGATGCCCTGAACTGATTCCACGACTGAGTTCATTCTTGAACACATGCTGCTATACATAAATTCTTCATATTTTATGTTCTCTTAAGTAAATTCTGAAACCATGAGTTCATTTTGCCACTACTGCATACAGTCTTGTTCAGCGGAATTATAACTGTCATTTGATCCACTGGTTCTCAGTGTACCACACTTTAACTTCATTATCCTTCAACCATCATCCCTGTAGCCATTGCTCTTCCAATATGGTATAAAATCATGCCTTTTTTTGGCAATGAATATTTCCTTTAAACAATAAAAGACAGATTAGAGAGGATACAAGTCCATGGCTGGTCAAGAATACTCATCTGTACAGCCTGCAGCAGGAAGGATGCTGAAGTGTAAGATGTGTCTGAAAGAATCAGAGGAAATGTTGTCACCAGGAGGTTTTGACTTCAGGTGGGAAACAGGAAATTTAAGCCTTATCTGGACTCATCTCACAGATAACTTAATGATATTGTTGAAATCTCTGAGATGTTCTAAAACCTAAATATTTATCAATATACCTAAATACTTGCTTAGCTAAAGGATATTACTGCATATCCCATTCAGAAGGTATTTAGGGTTCAATAGTAGAACACCTACAAGCAGACTCTCCCCAACAAACAGGATGCCTGAAAGAAGAATGAACACTTTCCTCTCAGCCCCAACTAACAGAAATTCATGTTAAAGTGCATGAAGGACAAGAAAGTACAAAAAATAAGGCAATTGTGTGAATAACAATGTTTCATGGGATTTGAGTATATGATCAGAGTAAGATGCTGCCCACCCTTTCACCCTGGACTTCGCCACCAGGCCTTTTTATGTCTTACCGAAGTGTGATCTCATATCTGCGTGATCTTACCAGTCACAGTCTTGTACAGTCTCTTACATTTTACTTCATCTTCTTCCTTCTTTTAACTTTTCATTTTTTAAAATCGCACCCCACCCCCCCAGCCTTGAAACTCTTGAATGATAAACAGAATCAAAAACAACTGCAAAAAAATATCAGACAGTTTCCTTTGCATTTGACACGGCATCAAGAAAAGACATGATTTGTCATTTTGCCGTACTGGAGTTTGCAGGTATGCTGTAAACAGGAGGAATATACTATTTGCTGCCTGAGCCTGATTTGACTGTAAATGCTTTTGGTTAGAAACCTTTTGTTCATTTCCATGAACTGGATTGTAGTAGCCTTACTACTGTATAGGAAATCTTGCTCCTCTAGTAGGCTTGTGTACATGAAAGTATTTTAACCTTATCCTGTATTTGCAGGAGGTTGTTACTGTCCTTCCACAAGAAAGCACCTTTGGGAACCAGAGGAAGAAAAATACCTTCAGGAAGGGTGTGACCTGCTACAAGGGACTGTCTTCTCCCTTTCCATCCCAGTTTTACATTTCTGCTGAGCCACCTTGCTGGCTGCAGGCATGACCGCCTGGTGCTCTCATATATCTTTGTTCACCACAACCTGCAGTCACACATTTTGAGTTGTAGTTTTCAAAATTAAGGAGAGACACATACCACCATCATCCACTGAAAATAAAAGATTGGCAAAGTCAGGTGAAAAAAGATTTTGTGTTTGTTGGTCTTTATTTGGGTTTTTCCACCTTTGAGCTTCTGTAACCTTATTTAGAATTTACAGGACAAATGCTGAGGAGCACTTTGTAGCAGGGAAAATCCAGGGAGAAACTAGAGAAGCTGAAGAAATTTGTTTAGTGTTCAAGTGGCTGAATTAGAAAAATGAACTAACATACATAAATCCTCTTCTGAAAACATGGCATGATTGCCAAGTGGCACGAAGTAGTTGTGGACATGATCTTTACCTAATGGGGTCTTATTTAAAATATACCTGGCATTTTCATGTTTGGTTAGCACACTTTGAAACACGGAATTTAAGAATTTCTTTAGTTTCTTTAAAGACTTCTAATTCTTCTTTACAGTGTGCAAATTGAATAGAAGTTAAATTTAACTTTACTTTTGAATGAAAAATAGGTAAGAATCAGAAGAAATGTAAAGAAGGCTTCCTTAAACCTTGCAGTTATTATGTCATTGGGAAATAATTAGAGTAGGAATTCTATTTTTTCCAAAGAAGCGAGACAATATTGTGAATTACAGTATTAGGTCCTACCAACATAAAGAATTTCCACTTCTTGTTTTCAATAAGAGCTTCTAATTTGAATTTTAAGTGGACTTACTGCATTTATAACCCATTTCTTTAAACAGCCCAACATATATTATGCATAAACTGAGATCATAATATCTGCATAGAAACCAACACCTGTTGTAGTTAATTTCACAAAATTTCTTGTTTATTTAAAACATCAGGAACTTCAGCAAGAGACTGGATAAACTAATAGACAAGGAATTAAAGCTTCAGAATCATATAATTTTCTAACAGGAGCAATGTCATTATTTAAAAATCTGCTGACAACTTTGTCCCAAACACTGTAAAGTGGTACGCCACTCCCTTGCTCTCCTTTCCAGCTCATCTCTAAAAAGTTGTGAAAGCTGAAATCTGTCACATTCAATTAGAAGGGCTGTGCATGCTATGAAACTCTGGAAGCTGCCCTGTACTGGAGGTAAGGACTGCACAGTCAGTCAGTCAGTTTTATTCTATATTCTGAAATAGTGCATTGTCATCAGAGGTCAAATATCAAAACAAGTATAACAATTCTTCATTTCATAACAAACAACATTCAAATAAACTCTATACAGCAAGAGCAAACAATGCACACAGTTTCAGAATCAGTCTTTTAAGTATGTTTCAGCAATTTGCCTGAAGGTTGTAGAAGGGTCTGTGCATAGGTAGCAACTGTAGCTTTGTACAAACCAGGTTTGTCCTACTGTCTTGTGCAGGTTAGGGTAGGAATAGCTGTGGAAAGAACAGAAGAGCATTATGCATCCTCTCCCTTGAAGTCACTTGGCAATTTCACCAAATCAAAGATGAGCAGACACAAAAGAAACCTCATGCACACATCTCCTCTGCCCTCCCAACTCCACCCCACCTGGCAAAAAATGCTGATCTCTGATTTTCTTTCCAGGATTCTTTCGCTTCTTCCACCTTTGTCAACCAGCTTGGACTCTTCCCTGAAAGATCTTGTGGAGCATTAAAATATTTCCTTCTGATTGTCATCCTATACTGTGATGTCCAGACTTGCTGTGTTTGGAAACCATGGTATCAGTGGATGATATGTCAGTCAATCCTCTCACATTATATAGTAATTAATATGAGAGAGCATTTACCTTGCGTATGGAAGCAGTGTAGACCTTAATCACGTTATTTCTTTAGTTGTCCCCACTGTTCAGTACAAAGTATACAGGATGGTCCACAAGTGTGGCATATTTGTGGTTTATGATGCTCCAGCACTCAGACAGATCATTCTTCCTGGTGGAGAATAATACATATTGATCTCTGCTGTCCTGCCTTAAGGCCTTGAACAGAGAGTAATGATGTGCTGAGATAGCCAGTCCCAGAGACTAGCCTTTGTTTATTTTGTCCTCCAGCCAAAACTGTAACTATGAAAATAAAGAGCATCACTTTCAATACAAACACTTAATACATACCACAACTAGGCATTGTTTGAGTCTTTGTAACATACTGATTTGTTTTTCTGTTTAAATAAATAAACTTAGCCTAAATGTTTTTCCTCAAAAAGGAACAACACCAAGGAAGAACAGCTGGAGCTGCCAGGTTGCTCATCCATGAACTGAAACATCCCCAACACCACGTTGTCAGTGTGGCAAATACAGAGAGGCAAATACAGCACTTCAGTTAGGTGAAGCACTGGTCAGGACAACATGGGCTATTTCTGTGCATATTCCAGAGCTCCTACAATGGATCTCTGCTACAGAGCTTGTTTTGTGAAATTAACAAAATATTTTTGGTTGTATAGCTATTACGGCCCTTCAAGGTGGCTCTCCAGTAATGAAGCTCTCCCTCCTCGTTTATTTATTCATTCATCCCTGACTAGAGCTTGGATTTTTCAATCTAAGTTAACTTGTTCATAAATAGTAATTTTGTTATCATCTGTTATTTACTTTTCATTCAGTCAATTGTTCTTCATTAAACATTCACAGAGAATATGTGTCTGGCAGCCTTTAGCAAGGTGATTACACATAAATTTAAAATTGAAACCTGCCCCTTACAATTGGAAATAATTTTTTTAAAGGTATTGCAAACAAAGATCACAGTCTGATCTGAGAGGGGAGAAGTTGGAGAACATCAATCAGAGACTTCATTAGAAATATTTATGTTCATGTTAAGATTACCATGTAGCAACATATACACCAAGCCAAGTGAATGTGACAAGGCTGTATTATGACTTTGCAAAACAGTATTCAAACTCCTCTTTCCCCATGGAGTGCTTTTCCTGGTATATCCAAACTACCATGCAACACACACCTCAGTCCAAGCTTTCCTCGGTTAGCTTGGAGTTTCCTACAACTTTCTTTCAAGCTTTTCTTTGTTCCTGAATACCAGTTTCATCTTTCCAGATGGACACTGCTTTGGCCAACGGATGGAGTTATTACAGCACCAAATACATGGTTACACTATTCACAGCTCTAGGCTGGCTCCTCACACCTAAGAGCTGGGGAGCAGTACCCGAAAGACCTTCTGTGTTACAAACAATGTTTCTACATGAGAGAGATTTTGTCAAAGAAAAGCATCAAAGAAGTACAAATACCTCTCTGAAAACCACAGGCAATTTTGGCAATTTTTTGAGGTGGTGAACCTGAAGAAAAGGAACCCAGAACACACAAAGAAATTCATGGTTGAATTCTATAGAAAAAAAAATCTGATAGATAAGAAAAGTAACTGGAGGAAGAGCACCATTCCTGATCCATGCACCACACTACTAATAGACAAGATTCTCACTTGGAATAAGTACTCTGATAATGGTTTTGTTATTTATTCTGCCCACCTGCTCTGTGCACTTTTCTATCTCTGGCAGGCACATGGCCCTAGTTGTTTCCCATCATTACCCTATTATGAAGTATTGAAAGTGCAGTTGATCTTGGTGCTGGAAACACAGCCAGACTGCTTGGTAAAGAAGGAAGAACTTTAAAACATTAAAATGAATTTATAGGCTCACATCTGCAATCTCCTTCTCCCAAGGATGTGTGTACTGAGCTTTCTAGTCACTAAAGCTCTGCTCAGTGAACTCACAGACCACATGCTCCATTTGTAGGGAGGAGTGGAGGGATGTTTTCCATGTACTGTAAGAATCATCTGTCTTGGGATTTCTGTGAATTCTAGAGATGAGAGGATACAGCACAGAAACACAAAGTGTTAGCATTTGTGTCTCCTTGAGAGCACAATTAGCCCTCATACTTGCGCTCTGAAATAAAACTGGTTACACCCGCAGAAAAAATGCAGCCATGCGCAGACCTTGGACCGTATCTTCAGTGTGCACCTGAGCTGAAGATTCTTCTGACAAAGCCCGATTTCTGTACCGGTTGCTGTTGAATCAACTGATATCATAGGCACAGTGTGAATATCAGAAAAGTTGAGATCAGCTCTATGCATCTGCCCGAATTCATCCACTTATATTCAGCTCAGTTGTGCTATTCTAGCACAGGTCATCTTCTGTCGCTATTCCTTACTGAGCCATCATACAGCCACATATGAAACTTCACTCCCTGCAGCAGCGCTTGTATTTGAGTTCCCACAGAGCTCTGGTTTCAGTGAGAAGAAGCAAATGGTCCTCCAGAATTTTGCTTTCCATTGTTATGGATTATTTTAAATGAGACAAACTGAAAAATGCACTCTACTTTGCAGTGGAAGAAGCCTTACATAGCCTTTTAAAGACATGGCAGCAAGTGCTATCAAAGCTCTGTTTCATAACGTTTACAAAATAGTTGATCCAGACAATAAAAGGACAACAATGTATCAGAGATCAGGAGAGACTTTCTTGTGCAGTTCTTGAGTGAACAAATATTTACAGAATCCTGAAGTTACACAAAACTCCTTACTCATTATCTGTCATATCCGTGGGGTAAATAAGGGCTGCAACGACTCTTCTTCTAATGGTTATGTTTGGTAAGGCATTCAAGTCTGCAGTTCCCAGGGTAGCAGGGTGCCCTCATGGCAAATCAGGTAGCTTCTGCTTTATCTTCCTTCACCAAAATATAAGCTAAGTGTTTTGCATATAGAAATGTATTGTTGCTTCACGTTCATTTTGTTAAATCAGACTATAAATTTTTGTACTATGAAGTCATTCTCAAGACAGGCATGACCTCAGTCTTTCATTATTTAATGACTTTCCCTTTGTGGGACAACATACAGCTCTTCCATGTTGCTCATCACTTTTGGAAAAGGACCAATTTCATGAGTTTCTTGACTGAATGAGGAGGAGAAAAAGGAAGAAAAAGCTTTTTTCATTGCTTTTTAGGTCTTGAACTCTAGTCTTGCTTTCTTCAGGCTGTAGAAACTCCAGATAATTTCTCCCAGCGCAGATAATGACACCTGAATGACAAGCTTTCATGAATCTAGACCGTGGCACAGCAATTTGTTTAACTCTTGCCTGAAGCATAGTTTCTTAAGACAGTGAGGTGCTATCCTCTTCAAAGCAGCTCTAGAGCTTTAGAAGGGTGAAATGGGGCAGATTGAAGCAACAGTCATAATCTCATCTTTTCCCATTGCTGTTTATCACCAATAGAGTATTCCTATACATCTGTAATGGCATGCATTTCTCTTGGAGACAGAAAGCTTAAGTATATATTTCTAGTTAAACAATTTCTAAAAAATAGTCTGAATGCATTATTTTGACCTCAGCATCCAAAGCTTATTTCCCTGCGGACTCAGAGGCCAAGTGAAGTTGTTGGGTGAGATTGACTGTAAAACTGGCAGATTGAACTCGCCTGTTTCAGCAGGTCGAGGCAAATGGTGAGGTTGGCAGGTAGCTGCCTACAGCAGAAGAAAGAGCCCAGCCCTGCTGCTGGCTTTGCTTTCACGTGAAATCTCGGAAAGCCTGAGCAGTTTCCATGGCCGTGAGAGGCCTGGGAGCACGTGGGTGGGGTTGGGGCTGGTCAGGCTCGGTAGCAGCTGTAGGCACTGCTCCCAAAACTCCCACCCAATCTCTTCTCCACCCATGCATCGCTGTCTCTCTTCCCTTCCTCCTCTCTGTTGGAGCAGCCTGCCTTGGCCCAGCCTCGATGCTTTGTTCAGTTTCGCCTCAATCCAAAGATCCAGCTCGCAAAAGAGCAGGAGCTGAAGAGGATAGAGAGGCTTCCTTGTGGTCATGACTGTGGTGGGACCCACTGCTGAAAGAGCAGGAGCTGAGGACAGAGGACCCTCCTTGTGGTCCTGATCACGGGGAGGCCCATTGCAGACGGTCTCAGCTGGGTAGGCCACTCAATCAAGGTGCTTGAGTTGGATTTTAACAGCTGGGTCAATCTGAATGCCCATTGCTCTCTCCACCCATTGAACACCTCTCGTTACAAATAAAGGCTTATTGTACATTGCTCGCGGGGTTAGCTGCCAGCGCCCTTCCAGTGCCAAAGCGTGGGAATGATCCGTCTGGCCACACTAGGGAATATCAATCATGTCATGGCGCTGGTGTCAAGCACGGCCACACGGCTTCTACATGGCAGCAAACGCTCCTCAGCCTCCCTCACACACACCAGGAACGCACCGGGTCCCCCTGAAGGTGAATCCAGCGTCTCCCTTGCCTACAGTTCTCTGCCCCAAGACTCCGCGTGTCCGAGAGCGGGGAAGCTGTTCTCCGGGGGCCCGGCCCACTCCTCCCATCAGCTTTCCAGTGAGAAAAGCTGTCTCGGGGGCGGCCGCCAGCCAGCTCGGGTAGCGGCTCGGGGACGGAGGTCTGTCCCCGAGGGGACACGCTGAGGGTGGCCGGGCGCCGCATGGGGCCAGCGGCTGCCGCTCCCGCTCGGCGGAGGGGCTGGAGCGGAGCGGGGGGTCGGGGCCGGCCAGGCGGGGTGGAGGGGAGCGGCGCCTCGGCCGGAGGGGGGTGAGGAGCCGCTGTGGAGGGCGGAAACGGGGTGGGGGGATTTGCGTCAGTAAGGGAGCTGGGAGCAGGCGAGGGCGGGCGNGGGCGCTGCCGCTCCTCCTCGCCCTGGGCGCCGGGCTCAGCCACGGCAGCCCGCACCTGCCGTACTCCCGGCCGGGGTCCCGCAGCAAGTGAGTACCGCCCGCCCCGGAGCGGGAGCGGGAGCCGCTGCCGGCGGCGGGGGCGGGAGGGCTGGGGCGGCCCGGGGCGCCGGGGCGGACGAGCTGGGGTGGCGTGTGGGCTCCCTGACGGGCGCTGTCTTTCCCCCCTCCAGGAACTGGTGCGCCTACATAGTGAACAAGAACGTGAGCTGCTCGGTGCTGGACGGGACGGAGAGCTACGTTCAGGCCCAGTACAAGTGCGCCTGGAACCAGTTCCCCTGCCAGCCCACTCCGATGTAAGTAACGGAGGAGGCGACCTCGGGAGGGAAAGCGCTTAGCCACCCAGCGCCAAGTCCCGGCGGGGAAGCGGTCGCTGCCGCGGCGCTCGGGTGGTTCCCGGCACCCCGAAAAGCGCAGGGCCGGGGCAGGAGGGCACGGACCGCCCCTGGTCCCCAGCACACCCCAAACAAAGCGCTCTCTTATTGCAAACATCAGGCGGCCGGAGCTAATTAGAGCCAGATTGACTTGTTGGTCCGTGCAGCCAGTCCGCTGGGAGGGAGTTGCGCTGACACACCTCGTCGGCGTGGTGGGGCGAGCAGGCGGGAGGAAAGCACGCGGGCTGCTTCCCACGGGCGGCGGGAATGTCAGAACTTGCTGGGAGGGCACCTGTGTGCTGCTGGGAGCACACCTACACACCTTGGTGCGGACTTGCCAGGGTACAGGCGCGCTCAAAACCGGTTTTATAGTTGCTCCGTGTTGCTGGATCGATGCGTAAGGAAAGAGCCAGGAGCGTGACCCAGCACTTTTACAGTTTGTGTGTCCCTGTCCGCTGTGCAGCCAGGGGAGCAGCCAATGCAGAGATTTTTACGGGGGTTAATAGAAAGTTACTTGTTTGATTTGAAGCTTCATGGGTGTGACCACGTGTTAGTCTGCAGACTGGCCATCTACAGCACACTTTGCTGCAGCAAGGCTGTGCGAGGCGGCAGGTACAGTAAGCTTCAGGAAGCAGACATCTCTCACCTTCTAGCTAATCTCAGGCAAATCCCCTTTCCTCAGTTTCCCACTTGAAAAGCAGTAATATTTGCACGTTTGTGTTTGAAAGCTCTAGCCGTGCATTCTGTGAAACCTTTTTTTCTCCTCCACAAGTGAATGGAAGGACACCCGTAGATTTTTGTAGGCTCAGACTTCGGCTGAGGTGGTGATGAGGATTGTTTTACAATAAAGCTACAGTAACTAGTTTTTATTTTGACATGAAACAGTGAGGATGAGACTGATACTGCCAGATCCTGGGCACTCCTGAAATAAGTCAGCGGACATTGATGATGCTGCCACCCTGGGGCCCATGACAATAGATGTGAGTGTTTGACATTCAAATGGGCTGCTTTATGTTTATTTGGGCTGTTATTTTTGTTAACCTCCCCCAGCTTTTCTATACTGAAAAATATAAACACTAGACTCTGAAGGAAAAAACAAAGCAGACAGCTAACACCATCTTGTGCAACTTCCCTTGTTTCTCTTTGGAGTGTTGTACTGGCCATTTTGGACTTGTGACTGAGTTTATGGACTGTGTAATGGGGTGTGCCCTCTATCCTGAGAAGTCTCTGTAGTGGAGCTACAGAGGAGTGAGGAGTGCTTGAAACTGAGCTCTTTAAACACATAAACCATTAAGCATTAAGATAAGGAATTTCAGAGGCAGTATATTAGGACTTTTGTGGACTATCTGCTTGTAGATAATGAAGAAAGTGCAAAGGCATTGCTTCTGGCTCAGGAAATTCTTGAAATGAAACTGTTTGAGCGTGTGAGATTTTTGGCAGGAGTAAGAATGGGAAGCCCAGCTTGAGCAGGGGTCTGGACTGCATGACCTCCAGAAGTCCCATCCCTTGCAGATTTCTCTATGGTTCTATGAAATGGCATTGTCTGTCCTTGTGCTTCTAAACATCTGGAGTTGCCTGTGTCAGAAGGAGAATATGGGGCTAAACAGACACGTGGTCTCACCAGCTGTGTTCAGTCTCATGGGGTTTTTTGTTCTTTTGAGAATGGAATTAGATACTTATGATAAGACTTTGTTTCCTCAATTTGACTTTCTTTTGTGAACATCACTGCTATTTTCTTCATAACTGTAATAGCAACTGCAAAACAATTCCTTATTCTAGACATAAAATATTTTAAGCACCTTACACAGCACCAGCTGATTAACATGAAAGATGGTGGATTATCAAAATCTCGAAATACTATTTTGTTCAGGTTTTGGCTTTTATTTTTCTGTCTGTTGCATATATGCCTTCTCTTAGTGGCAGAGTAAGAAAGGAACTGATCCAAAATGTTTGGAAGACATGTCTCAAACCCTGCAAAACCCTAACTTCATTCCTGTGAAAAAGACTGTTTAATTCAGAAGGAGCAGTGATCTGAATAACAAAATGTGTTTTTATATGTTTATTAGCTAATGTTGACAAAAATAGGACAGGAAAGGGCTATAAAAACAACAAAGAAATGACTGTGAGGACTTTTCAGAAATTATTCTCTTTTTTTCCCCTTTATACAGTTGCATAGAAAACTTAAGATCAGTTGAGTAGTAGATATTCATGGTGACAAAGTACAGTCCCTGTGTATTCTCCTCCTGATACCCATGGTTTATCTAAGAACTCATTCAGCTGCAGGCAGTAGGAACAGTGAGATACAAATCAAATAAAGAGTTCCTTAACAGTATAGATATATAGGTTTTGTTAGTACTTAAGTACTTAGTTACTTAGGTCTATTTTTTAATCAGTCAGTGGATTTACTGTTGATATATTGTTTATATTAGTTTAAGACAAGGTTGAAAGAGCCCTTCTAGTGTTTAAGTACAGTCTAGGTTACGCATAACAATTACTTGGATTGCATTTTAAATGGGAGCATTTCACTGCCTTAAACATATAGGGTACTCCTCCACGTGTTCTTCATATATGAGAAAGTGTACATTGCAGGCTTGGGTTATAGTCAGCACTGATTTTCCTTTTAATTGTTTATTATTTTTATTGTTTTTAAATTTTTTCTGTCTTTAGAAATAGAAAGCTCTGGTGATTAAGCCTAAAATTCATGCATGCACGAACCCTTTCTATCTACCCTTTAAGCCTATTAAAGTATAATTTATCTGAAGAAACAAAACAAAACCACAAAATCCCCTGTTGGAATGACTACACTTCTAGGAGCGTTCACTTTGGCTCCAGGGTTTATTTCCTGAACAGTTAAGTTGAAATTCAGGAAATTATTACACACTTCATTGTTTAAGTGTTCTATAGGTACTTGGGCTCGATAGTGCATTTCCTTGCTGAAAAGTTGGTGAATGCTTTGGCTGATAAAGGTGTCAAGGATAAATGTGAGTTGAAGTGTGGCTGCTTAAGAGATAGGAAGAGAGAGAGTAGAAAGAAAGAGCAGAAAGGCTCTTTGAAGTATGTTCCCTTTGAAGTATGGGGGGCTCTTGATTTATTTTTCTTAAAACTCTGACTAGCAAAGGAAGGAAGAACTTTGTTATTAGTGGGTCATTGGTCTGAAACGTACTTATAAAAAAATATTGACATTTTTACCCACTAAAAAGAACTTGGATGTTTTGAAATTTAATATTGCTTCATAAAAAACTGACCCCTCCTCAATTCTTTTGTTGTGAATTTCCTTTCCTCTCTTTTTTTGTGAATGATTTGGTAACATAATTAGCATTATTGGCAATTTGTAACCAGTAGCTTTGTCTGATTCTAAAAGAAAAACATATTGTTCTCATGTTTAGATCCTACACTCTCTTCAGGGTTGTGGCTCGTTTTGGACACCCTCCATTTCAGAGTAGGTTGTTGTCATAGCAATAGTTTGTTTTGCCTCTTGTTCTCTAGAGCGTATTGGGACACCTGGCTGTACCAATTATGGCCCAACAATTTTGGGAAAAACTGCTCTCACTAGTAAGGTTTTGATTCTAAAATTTGAAGTGAACTGAAGTGACTGAAGCAGAAGAATATTTTCTGGGTTGCTGCCTTTACTGCAGAACTGCAAATAGGACTTCCCCATATGAGGCAGTAAATCAAACAGAAAGAAATGTAGGTTGATAAGAACCTCTGGAGGTCATGCAATCCTGCCATAGCCCCCAGCTAACAGCAGAGCCAGCTTGCAAGTTAGATAAGGTTGCTTAGGGATTTGAAGAGAGGATGTTTTATCAGATCTTCTAGTTCATGTAGCAGCCCCCATTAATTCTGCTCATATGAGTAAAGATATTTGTGGACTGAAGTCAGGTCATCCGTCTTTAGTTTGTGAGGAGTCAACGCCATGGTTTAATATAAGATTCTCATCTTAACACTGATGATAGTATGATAAGCAAACCCATTATTTCATTTGGTTGTGCATACATAGAAAATGGTCAAGAAAATGATGAATGAATTAATTGCTAAATTAGTAAGCCTCTCCAAATCTTTCATTGGGCAATATTTTCCAACATTTAATACTTTCAAATGAATGTATGTAAGCCCGCTGCCAAACTAATACAGTTTTAATCATTGCTCAGAGGAAGATTTAAAGCAAAAGATTGAAATAACTTTAGAGAATGTTACTACTAGTTTTCTGCATTCATAAATATCAGGACAGATGAGTAATTGTGAGTAAAACACAGTTTGTAATAAGAAGAATTCAGTGTTTATTAACAAAGCAATACTGAGTAAAAGTGGACATTTTTTACTGAGGAACAGCTTATGAGACTTCCAATTCAAGTTATGGCTTCATCAATCTGGCAACCCCAGAGCAACCTGGGTGGAGCACGTCAGCCCCGGTCTAGGAACATGTAGGAAATCCACATCTAGTTTTCAACCCTTCAACTCTGCCAATGTAGTTTTCACCATGACTGTTCAGTTGCTAGAAATTAAGCACACAGACCAGTGTCAGAATGCTCAGCAGGCAGGATAAAAACTTCAGACCCACAAGTCAGCACAGATCAGAGCCTATGTTTGCCACTGGCTTCCAGCAATACCTATCTCATAAGAAAAACATTCAGGATGCACAAGAACTTGAAGAGAAAATGAGAGCTGTTTAATGTTTCCCCTCCAAGTATCTATAAAGGTCTTCAGGATTTTTTCCCAACTTCATGTATTTTGTATGAAGCAGAATTTCTTTGTACAGGCTCCAGCTCACTGACTACATAGAGAGGTTAGCCTAAGGGGTTCTGCATTGAAGACAGTAAGGAAACTTAAAAAACTTCAGTCTCCTGGAGTGCTGGTTTGAAAATCTTTGAATGCCTGCTGGGTGTGGTAAGTTTTTCTGGCTGTCTCCCCGAGCCTGAAATTGTGCATCTCTGCCTCCACACGCTGAATGCAACAGTGTCTTTCTTGTCTGTGAACTGAACAGGAAATTCTCATTTCTCACATCATTTAAGTTTGTTGCAATAATTAAAAAAAAAAAAAAAAAGAAATCACACACTGCTCCTCACTTCACATTAATGTAAATACTTAGAGTTTTATGCCTTTCTGGTTTGAGAAATGTTTGACCTGGAGGTCTGGGACCTCTTCTATTAAGCACCAAACTGTTGCCAAACCAACAAATTTTCTTTCAGGGAGCTGCTGATCTGTATAAGGCATATTTCATTATAAATCACCCAAATAACCAAGGAATATTCTGCACCTTTAGAATGTAGGCAGTGCCAGTTTTAAACACAGTGGATTATTACTCCCATCTGACTTCATTTTTGCATTCACATCTAATCTTTCCTTTCCCTTCTGGTTCACTTTTGATTGATGTCTTTAAAAATAACAGCTCTCAAAACAATGCTCCATTTTATTCTGAAATTTGGGGTCCCAGCTAACCTCACAGATCAGCTCTTCCATTCATGGAAGTATTGGTTTTCTCTTCTATTTCTGTGTGTTTTCAAATAATCTATCAGCAATAACTCTTTCTAGAGCATCCTAGAAATCAGTTTATTTCATGAGCTGAGAGTCAGGAGGGATGCTATTTGAGCTAAGTTTCTCAAGCAACTTCATCAGGAGCAGTGCTCTGCCTCCTTACTTGATCTTTACATTGGTGTAAGCTGAGAAACTTGATCTCTGCTGCTGGAAGAGGCAGGTGAGTATGTTGTTAGCATGTAACCTGTTGCAAAGTTCCTCCTGTTTCATCACACTCAGACTACATCACATTGCTGCTCCGCAACATTTTTCTGTAATCCTTTTGAAAGGACTTTATTTTCAGGATTCTCCTATCCCTTTCCATTTAAGTGGGATTTTAATAGCTTACTGTTGATTTGTCACCGTATGTTTGACTGGCATAGACATATCTTGTGTCAAAATGGAAGGAAAAAATCATGTAAGATAATTCAAGATTGTAAATCCCAACGATAAAGCTTTGAGTTTTTCCATAGGCTATCTATGGCTGCAAGTTACTTGAATACATCCTATGTCTTGCTTTGCTTCTTCTAAGAAGAGGATGCTTACCTCGTGGTAATTTATGAACATTAATTAATATTAATATTTTAAACTTCTGCTCATTTCCTGTTGGACTTCAGTGGTCAGCTTTTGAAAATAAAATTCTTGGCAGCTAAGAGAGAGTTAGACAGATAGATAGGTGTTTGTGTGTGTGCATGTCTATATGAAGATATATACAACAAGAGGAAATAACTAGTGTGAGACTTGAGGTCATGTTTCAGCATGTGCAGTCCTTTGGCTCTTTCTTCCCATGAAGAAACATTTTCCTCCCAAGAGAGAAAATTGTAGTTTGAATCTCATCTTTATTTGATAGAAGAATTCCAACTGAGTGGCATAAAATTCACTGTCTAAGTAATAAACAATGGAGCTTCTGGAGACTTTGTAAGAAGCTACAAATGAAACCATATGGTGTTGCCTGAGAATAGTTGGAAGTTTTCATCTTCTAACAGTTTCTGTAATCTTCTGCCCCTCCTACTGAAAAAAATCCCCACAAACTGCAGTAAAATTCAGCCAGATTCTCTTGGATGCATTGGATTCATGTTCAGCATTGAAGAGAACTATGTGAAGAGAGCAGGCTATAGTAAGCTAACTGGGGCACCATGATTCTCTGCAACTTCCCTAGCACCAATTAGATGAGATGATGGTTTTATTTAGGTGTAGAGGAAAGCAACTTTTCCCTTCCTAGTAAGAGGGAGTAATACAGCCACCTGTGCCAGGTCTCTGCCCCCTAGCAATATTTTCCACATGGAAGGACATCTTCTCCCATCATGATTTCCAGGTAGCACAAAGACATCAAATAAGAATAAGCACTGGAAAAAAGGACTTGGTCTCTAATGCTTATTCCAGTTTTATGCAACATTTAGTAAAATTACAGTGCTTTCATAATCAGATACTAAAGCACTCCTTAGAGTGGCCTGGATGGGTGATTTCTTGGTTGTATACACAGTAGGCAGTTGTGTTCCTGCAGATGCAAAGTGCATGCTGTGACTTATTCCCTTGCTTTCTTTTTCAGTTTCAGTCCCTGTTAATGCTCTCAGCCAGTAATAGGGGTTTTTTTAAGGATTTAGCTCAGAATAAATCTGATACAAATGTTGGCCATGCTATACATTACTGGAAACTTTATTAAAAGCTCTATTATGTAACAGTGTGAGCCTAGAGAAGCTGAGCCTCCTTGGTCATATGGGATAGTAGTACTCCTTGGAACTTTGTTTTCCACAGAGGTGCTTCAGAATTATGTTTTTCCCATCACATGACATTTTGAAATGCTCTGTGCTCGCTTTTGATAATGCATATTAGGTCCTGATTACTGTTTTATCTGTAGACCTGACCATGGGTTTTTGGGATCTTCAGTTAAGATGGCTATGACTGGACTAAGCACTGGGCTGGTGGGTAAGGTCAGATTTCTCAGACTCCAATACCTCCAAAGATACGGACTGACCTTCTTTGTATAAATGTCTGAAAGAAAGGAGCCAGATAAAGGAAGAACAGCAATGTAAAGATAAGACTTTCTTAAATCCATCTGTAAGAAGCAGGTCTGTGCTCTTGGGAAACAGAAAACCTGAGATCAACTGGTTCTAGTTTAGTGTTTGAGTAATATAAACCTACAAAATAAAAAATGTTTGATCAAAAAATGATGGCACTTAATTACATCTAGGTATCATTTTTGAGAGTATCTATGTGCTACTTCTGCATTCTCATTGCAATCTATATTAAAGATGTAGATGATTGGGACTGTATAACTGTAAAAATAACTAGCAGACTATATAATTTACAAAGAATGGATCTACATTCAATAAAAACATCACATAGTGAAAATTTGTTATCTCCTATTCAGTAAGACAGCAGTTCTCAGGCTGCTGAAGTAATGGGACTTGTTCCAATCACTACAGAATTTTGGACCAACCTTAAAGCTTTGTGCTCAGAATAAACATTCTATACGCTGCTTATGTAGAACCATATGCTGATTCTGTGGTCCCTTTCTCACAATGAGGACGTGGTGGCACTTGTTTCCCAAAAGGTTGATTGTTAACGTCTGGTTCCAGAATTGAGCCATACGTTTTCCCACCAGTTTCGTCCAAACGTTTCTGATTTGTTTTATCGCTATTAGGTGACACTCCAAATATCAGTGTTAACTGTTTCCTTCTGTGGTTTAGCACCATGAGAATATCACAGCTTGTTCCCTAGTCAAAATGTCTAGCATTTGCAGCAAACATAAATTTTTAATTAAGCATTTTCCTAAGGAAATACTTCCCTTTCAAACAGGAGGGATGCTTGAATGCTATTGTCACCCTGTACAACTTTATTTCAGCTACAAAGCACTTAGATATTAAAAGTGGAGATTTGCATAAGCATTCTGAATGTGTTTTCTCATTTGATCAGCATGTTGAATTCATGGTGAAGGTAGTAGGCCTTGGTAGTTGCAAGCTTGTTGTGGACAGACTCCTAAAAACCAGCTGTTCTTTATTTCTGTGTTGGGAGGAAAGATTAGAGACTGCTGAAAGAATGATTTCAGTTACAGTATTTAGCTCAATTCATCAAGAGTATATGACTATCATCTTGGACTGGAAGTCCACTCGTGTTTTGTAGGTAACTTTTAACCACATAAGAAATTACTATTTTAAAAAATATCTTTGAGATACTTGTAAACATGATTATGCTTATTAATACTAACTTGAAAGGCAGAAATCCAAGTCAACTGGAGGAAGATTTGGTGTTTTACTGTTTTTTAATTGCATGGCAGCATTGGGGTCATTAAAGCATAGCCTCAATCCTTTAAGAGACTTCTGAAACTTTTGCTAACTCGCTTAACCAAATTGTCTCACTAGGTAGCTAGATAAAGATTGGTATCTACCAGGTACAGCATGTGAAACATTATGTTACATTCTAACCACATAACTCTACCCAGATTCATAGGGAACCAACATTTTGTCCCTCTGGCTACACTGAGTGCATTTCATGTGTTTTGTATGCCAGTGATTGTGTGTTATGCATTTGCTGTGACTGTGAGTGGGCAATTGGATTCAGAATACTGCAGATTTAAATAAAGATATGTCTGACTTGTATATTCTGGTAGCTCTCAGTCTTACGTCTTTCACATACAAAGAACCACAAATTATTTTCAGGATCTGGTCCCTAGAAAGAAGTTATGGTTTGTTTTATTAGAACTATAAGTAATGCTAATACAACACTAATACTAATGTTCAGTGCTATTAGACTGTGATATTCTAACAAAATCCTGGAAGTCTTCACCTCCTCCGCTGAATTTCATTGAGCAAGCAAAGCTCTGGCTTCAGAACACATTGTATGATTGAGAATTTCCCTTGGGCTGGATGCCTGCTGGTGACTGCTGTTTATCAGTGCAGCTGGACAGTGCTGGCACAGTGACACCATTCCTTGCATGGGCAACTTGCACAACAACTGTATCATTGGTAGAGAAACTGCATCAATGAAGCTGTGATTTTAAAGAAATTTTTTATGAGACTGGAGTCAAATGAAAAAAGGGTTAGTGCCTGTTTCCCAGCCTTATGTGACTAGCCTTCCTGGAGGAAATGGGAGTAACTGTGATTCATTCAGCTGCACTGGCACTATAGAGAAGGAGTAGTCCTTGGTAAGTAAATCCCACTTCTGAGCCATCCATGAGTATAGCAGTCTTGTTACCACAGTTCAAAATGTGAAATATGAAAACTGTTCAATGTCTAGATTTTGATGTATTTTGATTCTACCCTATTTCTCCTCCAGGTGAATTGTGGTATAGGATTCAGGTTAGTCTGTATTTGATGTGCCATGCCTGAAATTAAAACAGATCCAGTTTATGTATTTGCTTGATTTCTAAAACTTGCAAGAATTTGTAAAAAATTAACTACTACAATATTTTAAAAGTTGTATATACATAATGTTTATATTTTAATTTAGGATGGGAGAATTCTTCTGCATTTAAATTTATTTCTTTTTAAATTAAATCATGTTGAAGTACTTTATGCCTACTGGGAGCATGAAACAAAAAAAGGGTGAGAATGCCAAACATGCTTGGTTTTTTTTTTTAAGATGGAGCTTGGAAAAGTTTTAAATTCACACATATGAAAAATATTAAACTTGATTTCTTTTTATTTGTTTAAATTCTTTTGTATTTGGTTGTGTCTTATGATTTGTTTAAATGTTGAAGTCAGCTGAAGGTGTCTATGTTGATGAACATGACTACGAGAAAGTGTAGAAAAATATGAGAGAAAGTCCTCATTCTGTACTTTGAGAATAATTTGATAAAAGTAGTTATTATTCCTTTTATAAAATTAGTTCAGCTATATTCTTCAAACTTTGTTAGGAAAAAAGAGAGATGTGGTATTTGAAAATAACCAAAATACTGTAATATTTGGGGTTTGGCCCTTAAAGTAAAGAGGGGAACACACACAAAGTTTGGAGCAGTTAAGTTTTTCATGGAAATCAGAGGAAAATATGTACAACCATTTCTGGCATGTGAAAGTTGATCTGGAAGTTCAAAGTTTGCATTTCAGTAAGGTGGTTGTTGTGAGAAAGGTTGTAATGATCCTCAAAACCACTTCAAAACACTAAAGTGTCTAGATAATCCCCTCACTCCTGACTTTGGCAACTAGTTGGGAGGAAAAGATTCAAACTCAAATTATCTACACAAGATGTGGTTTAAGACTTTAGATAAGGCAGAAGGAAAAGGAAGTTCCTGGGTGGCCAGGATATTGTTCTTCCCGGTGGTGCCCTCTATATTGCACTCCTCTATTTAATTTTTAAAGCCCTTGACATTGGGGATGTCTGTACTTTGTATTTGTAAACAGGATTCAGCAGATGTTTCAGTGAAAAATGTAGAAGAAATGAGGAGCTGGAGTTCAGTCTACAGCTGTTTCATATATAGTGATGCGAAGGTGAAAAAGGATCAGAAACCCACTCTGAGTTTATGTGCTTCAAGTCAGAGTCTGAAAAGCTGACAACTACAGCAAACCACTGTAGTCATGATCAGCTAATAGAGATAAAGCATAGCTGGCCCCAGCCTCCTATATAATCAAGAGAGGCTTATTAGAACAAAATATTCTTGGCCCAGAAATAGTTGAAAAAATACAACGTTGTCTCTAGACAAAGTAAATTTTTCCCATTAAATGAGAAGTCATAGACAAAGTAGTAATGCAAAAACCCAAGTATTTTCCAAGTGCAAAAATTAAAATATATTGTGGCAGAATTGGGAAAGATATGACTGAAAAAGAAGCAAATTCATAACCAGTAGTCAACATTTTAACAACCCTGCCTCAATTTGGTAACCAGCTTACCGAAAAGGGTCAGCAAATGGCTGTCAGATGTGGGATGTTATATTAAAATTATATATCTGGAGGGGAAATATGGTGAAAAAAGTAGTACAGAATTATTTCAGAAATTATTTGCACTCATGGCAAGAGAAGCTTGGAAGTGTAACAGCTAAACTAACTCTCACTCTGTGACTTTGAATAGAAACTGTTTCACAGTCAGCATAACAATTTAACTCTTTCCATTTGGTGGCTGAATACTGATTTATTTTTTTTAACCAATAAAGAATTTTATGTATTAATACAAGACAGTATTTAGTGAAATATGTGGGTGATTTTTGTGTGATAACAAGGCTGCTTCTCATGCCTGTTCTGTGCTATATTCTCTCTGTCCCAAGAGACACTCCCTATGAGCCCAGTCAGGCTATGAGAGAAATCTCTTGCAGTCCTGTATTTATTCTGCTGGTATTGCTATTTTAGACACTTCAGCTCTGAAGTGAGCCTGTAATTCATTAACTGGATGCAATATGTTACTATAATCTGAAATAATCTTAAAGAAAAAAAGATCTGAAAATGCTGTAGGGAGATTAGTAGTGTGATAATAGTTTTACTCAGAGAAAGGAATTCACGTGGGAATAGCATTTTACAGAGCTCATGTGGCAAATTTCTGTTTTACTGATTTTTCCTCATCTCTCAACCCAAAATGATCTGTACCTTAAATTGATTTGATTTTTATAAAAGAGCAGAGCTTCTGCTTATGGTCTGATGGGATACCATGGTGTTTGACTGCAGCTGAACCTGCAGTATGTGTATGAAGGAAAGTTACACAGAATTAATAAGGTTGGAAAAGACCATGGAGATCATCAAGTCCAACCTTTACCTAGCTTAACAACCTACCCAACATCAGTTTAACATCTATACCATCTAAACCATTTAAACCATCTAAACCATACCACTAAGTTCATCATCTAACCTATCCTTAAACACATCCAGGGACGGTGACTCCACCACCTCCCTGGGAAGCCCATTCCAGTGGGGGATCACTCTCACTGTGAAAAAGTTCCTCCTGATATCCAATCTAAACCTCCCCTGACGCAGCCTAAGACTGTGTCCTCTCATCCTGTCACTGGGAGCCTGAGAGAAGAGACCGACCCCCGCCTGCCTACAACCTCCTTTCAGGTAGTTATAGACAGCAATAAGGTCACCCCTGAGCCTCCCCTTCTCCAGGCTGAACAATCCCAGCTCCCTCAGCCGCTCCTCATAGGGCTTGTGCTCCAGCCCCTTCACCATCCTCGTTGCCCTTCTCTGGACACGCTCCAGCAACTCAATATCCTTTTAAACTGAGGGGCCCAGAACTGGACACAGTACTCGAGCTGTGGCCTAACCAGTGCCAAATACAAGGGAAGGATAACTTCCCTGGTCCTACTGGCAACACTATTCTTGATATAGGTCAGGATGCCATTGGCCTTCTTGGCCACCTGGGCACACTGCTGACTCATATTCAGCTTCCTATCAACCAGCACCCCCAAGTCCCTCTCTGCCTGGGCATCCTCCAGCCACACCGACCCCAGCCTATAACTCTGCATGGGGTCATTGTGGCCAAAATGTAAAAACCGGCACTTGGATTTATTAAACCTCATGCTATTGGACTCAGCCCAGTTGTAGAAAAAGACTGCAGTTAAAGAAAGTTGCACAACCAGAACCAGTTTGTCATGTATTAACTTACAAGTGATTAATCAGGGAAGCTTAAGGTTGTATATTCATAATATGTATATAGGTTTGTTTGTCAGACCCTCTTCAACTTAACTAATGATGTAGGAAAAAGTTGATGTCTTTGTTGGTTGTAGCCTTCGTTGGTTGTAGCATTTCACCGAAGTCCTCCTTCCTTGTCCTCATCTGACTCACGCTTTCAGCATTTTGTCTTTCTTTGGAGTATCCTTCCCAGTTTTGATTGCTCCATGCATAGAGATTCTGAGGAGTGGTTTACATGAAGGAAAGACAAGTGGGACAAAGCAGGCAGAGACATTTTTTGATGTCCAGAAGAGCTCTGTGGGTAGGTTTGCAATGAAAAGCAGTTAGAGGAAAATTTATAGAGCAATACACTGGTGGTCACTGTTACTCGCAGAAGTGTCTGATAAGTTGAATCTTCACTTGTGACAACGTTTTATCCCTCTACCCATACATGAAAGCTCATATAAATTGACTGTATTTGTTTTCCCTGGTATGGCTGTCTTGAGTGCAGGTAACTTTAGAGCCTAGATGAAACATTTGTTCATTTGATGTTTGAAGCAGAAAATGAATCTTAGATGAAAGTGTTTGATTTTCATTGAAAAAAACCCCCAAAACAAACAGAACTTTAATTTTTGCTTTAATTTAAATACCAGGATAGTTTAAAATGCTTTCTGTTTTGGCAGATACCGAACGAGCTTCAGACCTCGGTACACAGTGGCATATAAGACAGTAACAGAGCTAGAATGGAGATGTTGTCCTGGTTACAAAGGGGAAGACTGCAGAGAAGGACCAGCAGAAAAGCCAAACAGTGCTCGTCGTCCCACACCACCAGCTAGAGCTGTCGTGAAGAAAGGCTTAGGTAACTTTTTGTTTGAATTTTGGTATGCATGGTCATGTCTGGTTTCTTGTTTTGTCTTTTAAGGATATGAACCAATGTGGTTTCTATTAAATACTATGACTGGCTGGTACAAAAGCCATATGGAAAACACTATGTAGTGGGAAAATAGTAGCCAGGCAATAGCAGTCTTGATACAGAGAATTTCCTGAAGAGTAACAGAGAGATAGGTTGTAGAACACTGGGTGGAAATGCCAACTGGCTACTAATGGTTCTGGAAAATCTGTGTTATGACTGATGTTTTTGTAAGAATTTACAGGCTTTATTTTTGCTGTGATTTCTCCAATGTTCAGCCAAAAAAAAAAAAAGTAAGAAGAACTATTATTAAAACAAAAAAACCCAGGTATTAGTTTTAGTTATATGTAATGGTCCCTAGCAGTTTCACAGCGTTTTGTTCAAGGTTGTGCAGATTTTGCAAATTCATATTAGATCACCGGCCTTAGTGGTAAAGAGTAAGAGAATAAGTAAAGATAAGCCTTGATTTCTGAAAAAATATTTTAAAGAATGAGTGGTATTTGTATAAGATACCGTCTTCTGAAACGGCAAGGCGGATTGCCGTTACTGCTGTATTATACCTTTTCTCCATTAACAAAAAATGCTAAACAGATGTTTCCTTCTGAAGGGTTTTTTCCAACTTAATTGGAGATTAGTGTCACATATAGGCTTAGTCAGATTTCTACATGTGTTTGTTGTGTAGTGGAATGTATTGAGTGACTGAATACATGGTTTCCAACTGGTCCTATAGGTTATACACCTGCTTTAAAAGTAAGCTTTTTAAATACTTTGTTAGGCCATCTGAAGTATTATTACCAAAAGATGATAAAACATGGTGATAGCTTAATCCTTCTTCTCCCTTCTAGACTAAATAATTACTTGACTTTTCCTGCAGTTTATCCTTTCTTGACCTCTGATGGTGTTCATTTTTTTTTGTTCTGGATTTTCTGCAATTGTTACACATTTTGCTTGAAACTGAACATCCAGAATTGTAGGTGGCTCTGCAAATGAGATGCTACTGATGACAAGTGGATTGGAAGAGTGATTCCAGATTCATTAATTGATTTGTGATAGGTAAAACCAGATTGCAGACAGAAGTCTGCTCTTACTGTTTTTCATGTGATGAGAATGAGTTATTGTAGTGTAACAATTTTGAATGTGTAAAGCTTATGCTTTTATACATGTTTTATTATTGCCTAGTTAAATATTTGTGAAGCAAGTATGATACATGGAGTATCTTGCAAAAACCCCATCTTGTATATGGGATGTATATTTGGACCTCAGTTCATTAAAATATTGGAGCACAAAACCACTTCAGCACATCAATGGGTAGCACTGGAGTTTTTAGTGGGAATTCCAGAGCAAATTATTGTTTTAGGAGATGCAATGGCTCTAAGGTGATTGCGTTGTGATGTGTATGAATCTATAATGATCCTATATATATTATAACTTAGATTCATTGCAAACAAGAAGGGCGATTGTCCTTGCCAGTTTATTTGCTGCCATTGTAATTTGGCAGGAATTGGTCAGTGTGCCAGAACTTTTAGTTTGGAGTGTTTTGATAACGTATTCATTATAAACTACTGAAAACAAGAACAGAAAAGGCAGCAAGCATTCTGCAGATTACATCATTGTTTGGTTCTAAAGAAAAGCGAAATTAGCCACAGCTGATTAAACCAGATAACACTGAATATTTACATCTAGAGTTTGTCTGTTATTTCTATGAAACAGATGCAGAACCAACAGAAGCGCCGGAGCCTCCACCATATGAGAAGAGAATGCAGTTTCTTGAGGATGAATTGTTCCGACTTACACGATCTGTGATTGAACTTCAGTCTTCTGTGGCAGGTGTGAATGAAAACCTAAAGCTGACTGTACAAGAAGATGCTAGTAAGATGTTGGTCACTTGGCTGAACAACCTTTATGACCGCCCTGATAGTGCAGTTGGTGGAGAAACAGACACTATTCATCTGCCTGGACTCCACAGCAATAAAGATCAAAAGGACCCTTTTATTGATTTTGAAATGGAAGATATAAAGTCTGAGCTAGCCGAGGTCAAAGCAGCCTTGAAGGTGAGGAATGATGAGCTGGAGGAACTGAGTGGAAAAGTAAAAGGCTATGAAGGACAATTAAAACAACTACAGGAGGCAGCACAAGGACCTACAATAACAATGCCCAGTGACAATATATATCAGGACTATATAGACTCAAAATTTGAATCCCTCAGACAAGAAATAATGGAAGAATTTGAAAAGAAAATGGCAGATCTGAAGAATTGCTGTGAATACAGACTACAGGATATCCGGCAACAGTGTGGTGACAATGAAAATAACTGTGTAGGGGTAATTGATGTTATAAGAGGAAAAGAAAATGACTTGAGGAAGGAAATAAATACTCTCCAAACTCAGATTCCATCAAATGACTCCAGTTGTTGCAATGAACGTGACAGAAATAACTTTGACCAAAGGATAAAAGAGTTAGATAAGAAGATTGACAGAGTTGCAGAAGCCCACAGGATCTTGAATGTCAGAATAGATAACGAAATCATTCGATTGTCAACTCCAGACCTAGAAGACATGTTTGGTGAGAGGTTGGAGGAGCTGGATGCAAGGATGAATATCACAGAACGAAATGCAGAAGAACATTGCTTTTACGTTGAAGAAACTCTCCGTGGTGCTATAGCAACTGAGGTAGATGAATTGAGAGACTTATTTGACCAAAAGCTGCGGGCACTAGAGGTTAGGCTCGGCGGCACTATTTTAGAAATTGCTAATACCACAGACCCAGATGGAGTGTTTATGAACCCTGGGCCCATCTTGCCCAGTGATGCAGGATATGCAAATGAGCAATTTACAGCAGAGATTAATTTCCTGAAGAACAAACTACTATCACTTGAACAACTCTGTGGACAGAAATGTCAGTCTGCACCACAAGGTACAGAGGACCTTCAGAAACAGCTAGAAAATTGTAACAACAGGTACAACCACTTGCTTTTGAAAACAGAGAATAACTCTATTCTCCTGCAGTCTCTAAATAGCTCTCTTAATGAGAAACTCAACTTAATTAAGGGTAACCAGCGTGACATGCAGAAAATGCAGAGAGATATACGTGTATTCCGGTATAATCTAAATGTCATTGATAAAGATATGAAAGATCTTCAAGACGGCTTGAGTAGCTGCAAGGAGCAGCTTCTGGGTGTGAATTCTACATGTAGAAAAACACAACGAGGTGTCTTCCGAAAAATTGATCAAATGCAGAGGACATTTGCAAATCAAACTGCTCATCCCAATGAGAATTGCTGTGGTGAAGTAAAAGAGAGACTAGAACAATTGAATGACCATATCCTGAATGATCTTAGCAAGTGCAAAGAAAAGACCCAAGGTATCCAGCAAGGTGTTTCAGATGTTGAGAGCAGAGTCTCACATGTTGAAAAAGTTTGTGACAGGCTGGACTCTGTCTCAGATAGCTTGCAGAAAATAAAAGAAGGTCTGAATAAGCACGTGAGCAGCTTATGGAACTGCATCCGTGAAATGAACGGAACGATAGTGTCTCATTCCACTGATATTTCTGGCCTCAAAAATTCTGTCCAACAGTTTCATGGTCAGATTTCTAAAATCACCACAGACATTGAAGGCATGCTGAAATCTCAGTCTGATTCAAGTAAGATTTTTAATTTTCTTTTTTTTTTTGTTTGTATGTTGTTTGATTGACTTTCCTTTCTGAAATGTTTGTAAAGGAACTAAACAAGGGAGGAAAAACTTAATATTACGCAATTACTACTTTGTTTTTAGAGTGACTATAATTTTGGCCCATTGCTCTAGAACACCACAGAGTACTTTAAGTGCTTTTGAAAGTACCCAAAACAGAAATCTTTTGTGCTTTTATGTCTACTTTGAGACAGAATTAAGAGAGTGGGAAAAGTAATATTTTTGAATACTGAGTCTAAAGTAATAATTGTCTGTGGGTATTCTTCCAGTTCGTTTGATTTTTTTTGTTGTTTGTTTTGTTCTTTTTTTTTTAATTTTTGTTTAATTTTTGTTGTGTGAGATTGTTCTGTATTCCTCAGGGAAAATTGAAAAATAAATAGAGAAAATCAAGTCAAACGAATTCAAATGTATGATGAGAAAGATTCCCTCTAAGTGATTTCTTAGCATGAGTTAATGATTATAAATCAGGACCAGCTCTTTGATGTAGAAATTTCACCAACAAGCTCTGGCATTTCTTGGCATGGCAATATAAGAATTCTTCTTCAGAGCTCTCCTATGAGTTTGCATTCCCACCAGATAGCTGACAATAGTTGGCACTCTCTTCACACCTCAGCCATTTCTGTTGGTCTTCCAACATGTTAGTGCAAATCTATGTCTACAGGCTGTTTAAAGTTCACATTGGGGCAGCTGAGAAGCAGAGGCACATTCCCTTTGGCTCAAAATACTGTGAAATGGTAACCTCAACCTCAGCCTGCTGGTGAGCCTTGCCATGAAGGTTTAGAGACCTTGCCAAATGCCACTCTGTTTTCTCTGTAGTTCTTGCTTCAAATTTCAGCAATAGGTTGTTTTTCTGAGAGAGTCAAAGTTTACAGAAGGAAGCTGAGCTCCTGTTTCTGTTAAAATGACATCAAAAATAGGAACTGGAGACTGTTTTGAAAGTACACTCTTCAGCTGGTTGATGCTTCTGGTTTTAATTCTGTGCATGTGTGAGATAAATAAAAGGCCAATTTCTCTGACTGGCCTACAATTAGAAGAGGTGCTGAGGGAAGAGCCTGTGGGCTGTTGTAGCTGGTGGCGGTTGGGGAAGATCAGATGCAAGACTGTGAACACTCTTGAATGGACAAGTTGTGCTACATGAAAAGTAATTTCATTAGGGAAGAATATCCTTTTCACTCCTAGGTAGACACTGTAATATATTTGTGTCTTTTGTTTAATTATTTAAAACCAAACGTATTGCAGTACTTGACACAAAAGTCCTTCTGAGATGAGAAGATTTTGAAATTAAAAAAAGTATGTTTTTCTTCCTTTAAAGGAAAAAGTGAAGAAGAATGAAGAGGGTCTGCAATTTTCAGATAATTCTTTTGATGTCATCTTGACTTAAATTCAACTTTACCCCTAGATCTTGCAGAGGCAGACCCAGTTACCATTAAAATGGAACATGATGTATCTGTGATCCTGTTTCTCATCTATGTTGCCAAAATTGATTTGCCCTAGAGACAAACATTGGAGAAAGGTCCAAGCTCCACACAGTAATCTTTCTTCTGCTAATAAAAGCAGGCATTCAAGTGACCTCGAGGGCTGCATTTATTAGCCCTTAGTACAATGTAATAAAGTATTAAAAAACCTCAGCACATCTGAGTTTCCATAAAATTATGCTGCTTTAGGGTAGATCTACCACTGGTTGTTAAAAGCCTGTGGGTGGACACTGCTGCTGAATGTGGGGTGCAGGCAGTCTGAGCACCCCTTGCTGCTGTGGAGTGCCTCTGGCCTCTGAAGGATTCACAAACCACACTCTTCAGTCCCCAAATGGTTCTAATTATAATAACACTGTCTGGCTCAGTGGTCCAAGTAAGTTTTGAAGGCTGAAGTTGCAGAGATATTTTGGCAGAAGAGCCTTTTTTTGGAAGCAATTTGGGAACCCCGTTCTGTGAGTTGGGGTACAGCTTTAACTGTTTTTACATCTGTGATCTGCAGCACCATTTCAGATACCAATATTATTTGAAAGGAAGACTGCCAATCCTGGACTTGGAACAGTGTAGAATTTCTTATGCACAATTTGCCAGCATATTGTAACATTCAAATGATGTCATTTGACTTCAGAAGGGCTGAAACAGAAACAAATTGTTACTAATGAAGCTGTTGAGGGAAGTAAGACATGGATATACTGCAAAGAATACAATATAAATAAAATATAAAGTCTCATCAAGCAGTGTAAGCACAGCACACTGTAAACTTGAGCAAAGTCAAACGACCCCAATCTTAGGAATATGGCTGTATTTTCCTACAGATTTTTTTATTAAGGGATTTCAAATCGATCACTCAGTCCAAACTAACAAGCCCACTTAGTGAATGATTGTACATCAGATATGAACCCAGAGGCCAGAAATGTATTAAATCTGTTATAATTCCTGGTGAAGGTAGTGCAATGTTCTGCCTCACTCGAGGCAATGGTGGCAGCAGGAGGTGGTCTGCTTTAAGCAGTTAGGTGACCATGCATGACATGCTCTCCAAGGTAGTAAGGTCCAGTAGCTTTTCATCCACGTTAAATGATGGCTGCACCCAGCTCCATGTTTCTTAGGGTAAGTTGTACTCATTGCACTCTGTGCCTCTCTGTGAGTACATTTGGTGTTCAAATGGTGCAAAACTAAAAGCCATGTTAAACTTAGTGGTCTCTTTTAATTACTGAATTTTCATCTATATTGGCGAAATTTTCCAGGAAACCAAGTGTGGTTTTGCAGCCAGAGACCATGCTGGGAGTGCAGTTTGCTTTGGTTACAGTTATTTGACCTGAACTGCAATTCCTATGGTAATTGTCTCTGTAGCAGGGTTTTGAAAGTGACAGCAAAACTCTGTCTGCTTATGTTATGATCTAAGAAACCAAATGTGTGTTCTGCATTACAGCACTGATAAAATACAACATAAAATCTTAATGTTATAATGTGAATAGGCATATAGTCAATTCCTCTGAGGTCCCTATGAGCTTGTGCAAAATGCTGCTTTCTAACATAATTGTAAAATCCCTTTGGTATCTATAAGAAAATTCAAGTGAGGTCTTTTTGGCTTCTTGTGAGTGCAGTTATAGATTCCTTTATTGCTCGTTTGCTTTATGAGCTTTGTTTCTGTCTTTGGGGGCTGAGGAGAGTGTGGTCAGAGCAGAATGATACTGGAAACAGACAAAACCCAAAGATCCACTCACTTCATGCATCCAGGTTGTTGCTCATCTTCCTTCCCAGCAAATCATCCCTCCTTTAATGAAGTAAATTGCAAGTTAAAACTGCCTGGCTGACCAATCTGAAGGGAGAGGAAAACAAAAGCATTCTTATTTTACCAAGGAGGAAAATCTTTTCTTCTGTTTTCAGCTGCAGAGAAGCAAGATGCTGGTATGTAATATGGTAACCAAATTGTCACTCAGAAGGGTGATGATGACAACCAGAGCAGCAAGAACATCACTTCTGAGGGCTATGTTAGTGTTCCTAGCTGTGCAATGATCTCAGATCTATCCTTTGATTCCCAGACAAATAGATGTTGAGAAGGATTCTGTTTCACGTGCTGCTCGGCAAAGTCAAAGCTGGTCCGGCTAAATTCAACCCCAGCCTTCATCAGGGGTTCATTTTCCCATTGCCTTGTGAATTGAAAATGTGTGTTATGGAATTCAGTGTCAGAATAGATTGACTCCAGTGTTACCATCTTTATAATTTTTTTTTTGATTTATTGGTACTTTGTCTTGCTATGGTGCATCTCAGTAGAAGAGGCCAAAGTTTGGCAAAGGTGGTAGGCCATATTGCTCTTAACCTGCACACATCTGATTACTTCCACTTGAAGCTGAGCTTTAGGCAGGCAATTCTGGATTTATTTTTGTGGAGATGGTATAAGTCTGAATATTGCAGTATGGATGCTGCATGAAAGGAAACAGTTTGCTCAGGATATGGGATTTCAGCTCTGGATTGTTATTTAAAGCTATAGAAAAGCAAGCATAGAAATATATTCATTTTCTCAGTGTCATTGTCTTTTAAAGCTCAGCATAATTAAGAAATGACAAGCACATGCATCATGCATAAGTTTTTTCAATTTATGTTTTGAATGAGATTGATCTGAAGATCTTTGCAGAAGGTCTAAATCAATGCCACTGTGGACAGAAGTCATCTCTACTAAGTTAACAGTTCTGCTAAAAAATTAACTTTGACTCTTGAAGGCTTTTTTTCCTTAAAGTTTTATAAGATTTTTTAATCTTGGTGTTTTTATGAAAGCAATTTTGATCTGCATAAATGAACTTCTCAGTCTTTAAGCCTCTGCTGTGTTGACTGAGTTACCGAGGGAGCTTCAGCTCAGCTTTGTGGTTCATTGCTTGTTTAAGTTTCAATTCTCATGACAGTTAAAGACAGCCAGCAGAGCTCAGGGAGGTTTATTTCTAGCAGCCATATATAGCAAATGAATGCAGGTGGTGTGAGACTATGACTTCAGACATCCTCCCAGTACTCTGGAAGACTTATGTGAACTTTTCATGAGACTGAAAACAAGAAATAGGAATCACAAGGGTAAAGTGCAGGTGCTCCATAGTCACGTGGGTTGCCAGTGACACTGTCTGGACCCCAGTCATGAATTTTGGACAATATTTGCATGACTTAATTGTAAGTTCTTGCCCAAAGGTGAAGTGTAAGGTCCTCCTCCGATCCCCAGCCACACAGCACAGCCAGAGGAAGCTTCACACCAAATATACTTCTAGGCACAGCCAGGTGGTTTAGCCCTAGCCATTGATGAATTTACCCACTGAACTGATTTTGGACTGTGCTGAATTGAAGCGCTTCATTGTGACTACTGAGACCTCGGAGGGGTGGTCTCCACTGTGGGCCACGGCAGGTCCCTTTGGTGTGTGATGAGTTGCATCAGATAAATTCACAGTGGGGTGTTTGCCCATTTTCACAGAAACTCACATTAATCCTTGGACCTAAATACATGCTTTAGTCTCAAAATGCAACCAAAGTAACCTATGCTAAAGTTTAATTTAGCATGAAATTCTAATTATTCTATGCAAAAGCTGTCATTCCATCTGCTGAAATCTACACATTTGTAGATTTCTATTTTTAATGTAAACATAATTCAGCTTTCTTCTTGGGATGACATTGCATCCTTAAAAGTTATCTAGGACTTAATTTCTATGAATATGCCACAATTCCTATAAAAGTCTTAGAACTAGACCAGATACATAAAAGTAATCATGTCAGTGCTGTTCAACCCTGATGTCATATGAGTTGGCTGCCCTACTGGAAAAGTCTTTTTATGGTATCTCTTCACTTTAAACAATGAATAATTTTCTGGTAGACTATATCCTAGGGTTCTGCCTTCATTGTCAGAAAATATTAGTAATGGAATTACTTGGAATTTTAAGTTCATTGCTTTTTAAAGTAGGGAAAAAAATCTTTTAAGTTGTGCTTGTTTACTGAAGTTTCTTGCTGTGGATAACTTTCTTTCCTGCTAAAGGGTCAGCTTTGTGCTATGAGTTGTGTGAGTACAGAGTGCAGAGTACACAGTTGGTGTGAGGGGTGAAGGAGAACTGAAGTGAAAGGAGAGAGTGTGCAGTGGAGATGAATGTACCAGTGGGAATAGTTGTGATAAACAGCCAGCTGCAGAAAGTCAAAGCTGGTCTAGTGGTTGAATGAATGTTCATGGGTTATTTGACTGCTGATTGTCCTGTCTTCAGGCTGTCTTCATTCCTTTCCTTGTGTCACACAGGCTGGTAAAGATGGGGGTCTGTACTACTGCAAGAGTGGAAGGAGCTTTGCCAGAGCAGTCTTGGGTTTGAGGGAACAGGTGGACTCCAGCTGAATACTGTTTTATTTTAAAGAATTTATTTTACAAAATTATATGATTTTACGTAGTGTTTTAGTCAAATATTTTTTATTGTTCCTCTTCTTTCATAATTTTAAAGGGCAATCAGAAGTACCACGGCAACCTTTACCACCAAGGCCACCCGTGCAGCCCCTGCCTGGCATATCCCTGCTGCCATCAAGGCCAAGGATGCAACCCCCAAGACAGAGGACGCCCCTCCAGCCACCACAGCTGAGACCTCCTCCACGCCCAGCACTGCCAGGCTCAGGAGTTTTGCCACTTCTGCCTGGAACAACCGGGATCATCTTGGAGACTGGAGAGGCAGGGCCTCCTGGCACAGTGTTAATGTCAGGAAGAGGGCGGCTTAGAAGTGCGGATGGTCAGGCTGGTCAAAGTACCATGCCCATTGCTGAAGGGTATGCTGGAGCACCAGGTGAGAGAACTAAGCTGATAATGAGTCACTCCTAACTAAGTGCAATGAACACTGAAATCTGTTGTGCTTTACCAGCCACATTTTGGCTTTTCGTGGATGCCCATTATAGCTATTGGTGTTGGGAATGGGTTTACAGCAGAGATGATTTGTGAATGAGCCTTTCCAGCTTCCAGATGGCTACAGAAGTAGGGAAGACACATTCAGTGCCAGTTTTGTTTCTTTTCCAAGGCTGCACAAAGCATGAGGGCAACAGAGCTGATGTGAAATCCCTGGTAACTACAGCAGTCTTTGCTACTAGGGAAAGTTAAATTATTTTTTTCTTTCCATAATGCTAGCAGTGGATTTAGTACATTGGAGTAATAACTTGGTTTTCTTTGCTATGACCACCCCATTTTAATTATAATTGAGCATTTAATAAGAGATGCTACTTGGCAACTCTTTTGAGAGGTTACTGTTCTGTAACCAAGGATCTTTTTAGAAGATTGCAGTGATATTTGATCATAATGAACTGTGCTGTGTGCTGAGTCACACATACTATTTTTCCTTTGTAGGATATCCAAAGCCATCTTCTCCTACCACAGACTCTCAAGGTAAGGCAGTTTTTTTCCTCTAAATTCTTCACACAAGTACTTAATGTTTATTTCAGTCCCTGGAAAGTCACAATTGAGAGAAAAAAGTATTGATTTTTAGTATTGAAGTTTAATCTTGAGGAAAGTCTGACCAAGTTTTGCTATACATAAACATTAAAACATAATCTGCATAGTTTGAAAATGTAGGGGAGCAGAGGGAGAAAGGGGCTAAGGTTT
Organism: Serilophus lunatus; assembly: GCA_013399895.1. Taxonomy (NCBI): domain Eukaryota; kingdom Metazoa; phylum Chordata; class Aves; order Passeriformes; family Eurylaimidae; genus Serilophus; species Serilophus lunatus. Next base: position 135,836 of record VXBA01004612.1, on the reverse strand, counting down.
TGAAAAATATTTAGTTTTGAATTCTTCTTACTTTGGTGTGTTTTTTAAATCCAAAGGGTTTGTGTTTTCTAGCAAATATTAGTGTATACCTTTTTATTTGCCTTTTAAGTGAGAAAAAAATAAGTATTTCTACTGATTTTAATATTTTTTTCATATGACATGAGTAAGGCCAAGACTAAGATCTTGAAGAGCTGTTAGTGTGCTAGTGCATGAGTTGGTTCTCCTTTTGTGGGAGTTTCTGACTTGGATAGAATAACCAAGGCTCATGTTCCTGACTTCAATGAAAGTAGAAGTGCTGCTACTAACAGCCACAGATTAAAAGAATTCAAAACCACGTTTTCTTGGTTCAATGGGGTGTTTTTTATAATTGTTAGTATTGCAGTTCATTTATGGATTTGTGTGATAGGTATAAAATTTGTATATGGCATGCTAGTTGGCCTTGGTAAATATGTTGATTGGGTGCTGCCAACCCTGCAGTCTTTTACTCACGACATTTTCAAACCCTGAGTCATGATATCCATGATCAAAGTCAATGTTTCCACACCCTCTTAAAAAAAAAATAAAAATTTAAACTAAATTTCTTTGAGGAAATATGGGAAATAGATGGAAATAAAACATAAAGGCTTTATGGAATCCAAAATCCTACTGATGAAACTTAGTTTGATGGCCATAACAAAATCACAAATACGCATTAAAAAGATTGGTCTGGCGACTGACAAAAGAAGAGTTGTAAAGAGTTCACACAGTAATTCTGATATTTATACTTCCTAATTAAAAATCCATCTTAGCCTCAAAGCAATCTCTTTGCATTTGAGGATTGCAGTGGTAAGAACAAGCAGCAATAGATGAGGTTTCTGGAAGAGGATAAAACGTAAAGAAACATTCATTTATCTTGATGCCAGCAAAGCAAACATAGATGTCTAGATTTTTATGATAAATGGATTTCCTGGGGGTTTTCTTCCACTTTGTACAATTTATTGCAGTTTATAGACAACAGTATTTTAATAAGTTTATGCTAAGACTGTGTGAAACATTAGGTGGATATTAGAAGTGTTGAAAAGGCAGGGTGAGGCAGGCAGTGCACATGTCTCCTGCTTGGTGGAACATGTTGGTGGAACAGTTATCACCATGGGACCCAGAGAGAGGTGGGCTTCACCAAGGAGCTCTTTTTCCTGATCCGTGCCTCTGAAGACTTACCTAAATATAAGATATATATGCTGATCTGTCCTTTAGCTTCTCCCAAAACGTGCCTTGCTAACCTCGAACCTCAGTGGTAGGTACAGTTAGAAAACAGGGAGATAAAGATGATGCTGTTAGACTTCTGTGGAGTTGGAGCATTTATATCCACTGTCCCTAATCTGGCCCGAAGGCTGGATAGATGGACCAAGACAACTGGCATGAGGTTGAACAAGGCCAAGTGCCAGGTCCTGCACTTTGACCACAGCAACCTCCTGCAGCACTACAGGCTGGGGGCAGAGTGGCTGGAGAGTGGCCCAGTGGAAAAGGACCTGGAATGCTGGTCAACAGCTGGCTGAACATAAGCCAGCAGTGTGCCTAAGTGGCATGGCTAGCAGGACTAGGGAAGTAATTTTCCCCTTGTACTCTGCCCCCCAAGTCCTTTGTCCAGTTCTCAGCTCTTCAATTCAAAAAAGACATTGAGATGCTGGAGCAGGTCCAGAGAAGAGCAATGAAGCTGATGAAGGGTCTGAAGCATAAGTCCTATGAGGAGTATCTGAGAGATCTGGGGTTGTGTAGCCTGGAGAAGAGGAGGCTCAGGAGAGACCTCAGCACTCTCTACAACTATCTGAAGGAGGGTTGTAGTGAGGTCGGGATTGGTCTCTGCTCTCAGGCAACCAGTGATAGGATAAGGGGACACAGTCTTAAGTTGTGCCAGGAGAGGTTTAGATTGGACATCAGGAAGAATTTCTTTGCAGAAAGGGTGATTAGATATTGGAATGGGCTGCCCAGGGAGGTGCTGGAGACCATCCCTGGAAGTGCTCAAGGAAAGACTGGATGTAGAACATGGTGCCATCTTGTAGTTGACATGGTGGTGTTCAGTCACAGGTTGGACTCAATTGTCTCAGAGGTCTTTTCCAACCCAATTGAGTCTGTGATTCTAATTATCAGTGTCTGCTTATATACAGCAAAGAAAGGGCGCATTCTGGGCAGAATGGGGCAGTTAACACTGCTGTGGAAACTAACAGCTGTGGAAGGAAAGATTTTTGGCTTATTGGAGGAGGTTGGTGCTTAAATGAGGCATCAAGGAATCCATAATATCTGATTAGTTCAGGACAATTGTTTGGAATGTCTTTGCCAGTCTTCATCCAGTACATTCTGTGGTACCCAACTTCAAATTTGAAAGAGTATCAGACGTTCTTCTTCTATAGTTCCTAATAGAAGAAGCTTGTACTGTTAAATTGACCTTCTGAGTACTCACTTTCATTTCTGTTTCTGAATAGCTTTTGTTACATAAAAGCACTGCTCAGGAAGAAGCTGAGAGCTCCAGTTCTGACCCCTCAGATTAAAGTAGCCCACTTTTTATGCTCTTCTCAAGCGCTGAGGCACGATTTGTATACTTTCAAAACCAAAGTATTTCTTTTTTCTTTTTCATGTTCTTATCTATCCCCATGCATCTCAGAATATAACATTGTAGGTAAAGATCTTCAAGGAGTGAAAAATATTAAGTACAAGGTACAGTATTTCACATTAGATCTATTTTCACAGGCAAGGAGTTAACAACAACAAAGATGAGTGTCAGGACCAAAGTTCATCCACTTTGTCTCTTTTTGTACCGAAAGAGATAAATCAATTATTACTTAAAGAAACATGAGCACCAGATGTTATTGAAGCATGGCAATTGTAAAATTATGAGAATTTTTTTTTTTTTTGCTGGAGCAAAAAAATTTGTAGAGGCAGAAGTAATGGGTTGGCTGATGAACTGGTCTGGGAACTGATGGGAAAATGCTTGTAAGATCTCAAGTAATATAACGAGGTAAGGACAGAGCCAAGAAGAGGATTTGGACTCTCTGATCAGGTTATAGAAGGTCACAGTGAAAAAAATTCGCTGAAAGTACAAGTTGCATTCCTCATTCCAGCAGTCTGCAGTGTTGCTTGTGTCCTTAACCCTGCAGCTTCAATAGAGGATGAGATTGTTCCTCTGTAAAATAAACTCCTGGTACAGTGTAATAAAGCAAACAGGTGAGCTAGGGAGCCCTACCATGTGTGAACACTTCTGTATATCTATCAGTGCAGATAAAGAGCTGATTTTGATATGGACTTTTTGATTCTTTTTCTTTGTCTGATACTCACCCATCTTTACTTTCTCCTAGTGACTCCAACCAGCAAGCTGGTAGGACACATTTCAAATATAAAGGTGTGATGTAACTGTAGTGTAATATTTATGTTGTTTTAAGTGCTTCTTGATTTGAAGAAAGAGTTAACTGAATACATAAATTACCCCATCATGCTTGTGATGGGTTTCACTGCATGCTTAGCTCTTCCTTTTTATCACTGGACAGGGAGCAGTATTCTTTGTTAGTACACACCGCTGCTCTAGCACAGAGGAAAGCTTGTTTGCTGATTTTGAGGTAAAGAACCTACAGTTGCACCAGTAGCTGTTTTGCTGCTGTTTGCCTGAAAGAGCAGCACAATTCACAGAAGCAGAAGGATGGGGTAGGATATGGATATTTGTGTAAGGAGCAGTAGGTAAGTGATGGAGGAAATCCTCTTGCTGTGATGTGAAAGGTTGAAGTTATGAGACCAGACAGATGTTACCAATAGGCTCAGGAATAAAGTGCGTGTGTTTTCATAACACACTAAGTTATCATCTGTATCAGAAACACTGTGAGTTAGCAAAGCAGCATTGTTGAGCACTGGCTTATGGAAATCAGTGTGGTGCTGTGCTGCATGGCCATCCCATAAGCAGAAGGAATGTTCCTGAAAATGAGATGTTAGGGTCAAACTGAAGAGTTAAAAAAAATGGTAGATCTGACAAATCCTCTTTACTCAAGCCATATATTCAAAGGACTTAGAAGTGCTTATAAGTACTTACAGTTTCTCCTGTGTAGGTTCCTGAAGAATCCCCATTCCAGTTGCTGAGTAGCACCATCACATTGTTATATTTTTCTCCTTATGTCTTGATAACAAATGCCTATGCTGTGTGCTGTTTTGTTTTGCTTAATGTTTTTTAATTCTTTGCTCTCCTTCTGGCCATTGGGCTCTGTGGGAGGCATGAACTGTCAGATGGGAAGTCAAAAGAGAAGTGGAGAACCAGAAACACAACTAGCAGATGGACGGAAGTAGATGTAACCTAACAAGGGCCACCCATGCATCTTCTGTGGTTCTTTGACTCCCCAGAATTCATTATAGTAGCTTGGATTGCCAAGAACAGACTTACCTACTCCTGCTTATGTGCCTATATATGTATATAGAGAGAGAGATTATACCTATTTCAAGTGAAACCTTCTTGAATGCATCCTAAAGTAAAAAGAGGTTTTTCTTCCTCCAGAAACTGTAAAACTGTGGTTGAATCTTTTGTGAAACTTTTTGTCTGCCTAGCAGTTTCTTTATCAGAGCTGTACCTGTGGTTCACAGCTTTTAAATGCTTTAAAATTTTTCTTTCTGATGTTTATACTTCCACAACTGCTGCTGACTGCTTAAAGGAAAGTAGTTGCCAAGATATTGCCTAGAGAAGTTGAACTTTCATCTTTGCATGGAAGAAAGAGTTTGCAAGGGGGACGTGTAAGAAAAGGTGGTGCACCCCTCTGTAAAGTTCTGAAAAAGCGCTGCTGAGCTGTCAGTAGGAATTGTGAAAGCTTCAAACAGCCACAGTTCCAGCTGGGAAGCAGGGAGGAGGGGAAGAGAGCGCAGACACATTGTGTCTATACTGTGTCTCTTTATATTGACCCCTGAACTGATCTACAGGATATTTAGACAGGTTTAAGATTTCTCCTTTGAACAGATACACATGGTGTGCTAAACTAGGCTGCAGACCTGAAGCAATTTTAGGAGCATAGCAGCAAATAGCAGACAGTAGAGCATTTGTATATCCACATTTTAGATGAAGTTTTGTCAACTTTAATTTTTAAGTGATATCATCTGAATTAGAATGGGTATTAGGAAAAGCATTTTTAATCAGGGTTGTTGAGTGCTGGAACAGGCTCCCCAGGGAAGTAGTCTCAGCACCAATTGTGTCAGAATTTAAGAAGAGTTTGGACAATGCTTTTAGGCCCATAATGTGGCTGTCCTGTGCGGGACCACTCTCTTTCAATTCAGGATATTATATGATTCAATGAATTGAACATTTGTTGCTGATGGGCATCTCTGATGGAAGAGAGGCCAAACATTTATTTTAAGCAAGGCAAAAGGAACAGGGTGAAGCAGCAACTGTGGACAACTTAATGGTCATTTGTTGTTTACCTACTTGCCTGAACAAAACAAAAAGAGTTGACTACTACTAGCGGTGTGTACTGCCTTGGAAGGATACTTAAAGTGAAAGTAACTAAAATGGGACTAATAAGTGGTTGAGCACTAAACATCTGCCTTTGAGTCTGTTAAAAGTAAAAATATATCTAAATTGTCCAAATTGTATTTCATTCAACCCAGTCTAACAGCAGTGTTTAGCTAGTAAGCAGATAGCCATGATAAATTCCTGCGTGTCGATTTTATCTGCTCAGAAAAGAAAATATTGTGAAGTGAAAAGTCACCAAAAAGTGAAGTGTCACAGAGAGAGAAAAAACTCTGGTGATGGTTCTCTTTGCATTAATACTGAAATGTTATATATTCTTATAGCCAGTTTCATTACATTTTAGCAGAGAAGACGAGATCTAAGCTGTGTGAAGCTTCTCAGCATGACTAGGAAAGCTGACATGAGCTAAACACCTTTAGCATTCCTGTTGCCATTGTAATAGTGACTGAGTGCAGAGATGTGGAAGGGCAATGTCAGTCCTGAAGAAGGTCTTTGGCAGAAGTATTGTTGAATTGAAAAGTGGCAGGATTTCCACTGCTAGCATTTACAAGCCATGTACTGTTTCCTTAGAAGGAAAAAAAACCCAAAATGTCTGTGGCCAAGGTGAGAACTTTATGGTGTTCAGTAAATTTTATGGTGGGACACCTGGGATCTGGGCCAGCAATACATATTCTGCTAATTCTGGCATCCCTCAGTTGACAGGAATTATGTCTGGACTGGAGTTATGTGCAGGAACAGAGACATTGGGTTATAAACCATCACAGGGAAAAAGCTGTATTGTCATCCTGATGTGTTTCTGACTCATGTTGTTACCCATTTTAGGACCTGCTGCTGCAGCGGCCTCTCTGGTGTCATTTTCTGCTGGGCTCACACAGAAACCTTTCTCCAGTGATGCTGGTGTGGTTCACTTTAACAAAGTGCTGGTGAATGATGGGGACTACTATAACCCTAATACAGGTAACAGCCAAAGGATGGATTCACAGAGACGGTAGACAGACAGTAGCATGGGTTACCAGTGTTTGATGTTATCTCAGGCTTTGGTGGCACATTGAACATACCAAATAAGTCCACTTAAACCAGACACACCAGGGTGAAAGCTTCCCGTGGATGTAGACAGCCATACACTTCGCAATGGCTGTTTTTCCAAAACTGCCCAGTACTTCTGAGGTCCAGTCACCACTATGTCTGCTCTGGCAGAACAACTGCTTGTCCTTCTCACCCCACCACAGGCCAGCTGAACTCAGGTAGCAGAAGTGAGGTTCCTTACTAACCCTTACTAATCCTGACTTACTGCAGCTTAGCTGGCTGGATCACCCAGAGGAGAGGAGAGAGGGAGGTGATTTATACTGCTTCCCCAATGGCCACAACTGCAGGCTGCCTCCTTCTCAAGCAGGGTATCAGGTCACTTGAGGGTGTTAGACATGGCTTAACCTACTTGGGACTTGCACAACATGTGGGTGCCTCTCACATCTTCATCCAGCTCCGAGTCATGGAAGCTGCTTATCCCAGGATGTTTCTGAATGTGGACAAGACCTGTTTATGTCCTGGAGGTCAGGTGGGCTCTAACAAAAAAGCAGCACCCCTTTGCCTTCATGGCTGGGATCAGTTGATCAAGGCTGACCTTGTGCAGTTACTGTATGTAGTGATGGATAACCCATGCAGGTTTATATTTGTCATTGTGCTTAGAGTGATCAAATGTCCCCATTTTGAATACTTCTGAAAAGCTCAATCTGACTCTCTTCTGCAGGCATTTTCACGTCACCATATGAAGGGCGCTACCTGATCACCGCCGTGCTGGCCCCAGAGAGGGATGAGTACGTAGAAGCAGTGCTGTCCGTCTCCAACGCAAGTGTGGCTCAGCTCCACACAGCTGGATACAGAAGGGAACTGCTGGAGTATCACAAACCTTACTCAGGGAAACGGACCTGTGGTGGTCCTGGGACGTTCCACCTCGTTCTTCACCTCAAAGCAGGAGATGAAGTAAATGTCGTTGTAACAGGAGGCAAACTGGCCTACACAGACTCTGACGAAATGTACTCCACATTTAGTGGAGTTCTCCTTTATCCTTCTGTTTCTCATGTTTAGGTTTATCTTTAACAGGAAAGAAGGGTAAGATATTCAGAAGAAATTAAGTGTAATAAAATGAAAAGCTTTAATATATTCAGTTTATATATTTGATTTCAGTGATGAGTTTATAGTCTATCAGAGACAGTTTCCTTGTCCCTTGTTTCCAGAGGTAGATACAAAAGACACATTTCTGTGGCTAAATGAACTCCTTCCCAAGTCCTTGTTTACCTGCACAAGCACAGAACATCTGTTTAAACAACAATTATGCTCAATAGATAATTCTCCACTGTGCTTTTGCTGTTCTCCATTAAATTGTCTTTGCAGTCTTCTCCCCAGTTTTTCAAATTGTCCCTACTGTATCAGTTTACATTTTTGCTCAAGTTTACAGTTCTGATCAGATATTTTCATGTTTTCAGTAAAACAGTGCCAAGAAATTGAAATTGTAGTGTATGTGGTTGATGACATTTTATTCTTTGTGTTAGCTAATAATGTGTGCTTGCATAATCAATTTGTTCAGTGCAATTGCTAACCATGGTGGTGCAAAGCAAAATTATACTCATCTGCATTATTTTTCTTTTTTCCTCTAAGGGCCAAACACAGTTTAGGAGACAAGCTTAGGGACTCATTCTAGTCAAGTGGAAGCACCAGTGCAAGAAGAAACTTGCCTCAGCTTTTCACTGGGCAGGTGTGAGCATAGGGTGCAGTTGCTACTACTGAAAGATTCCTAACAATTACTGTCCATTTATAGAGTAAAAAAAGATGGTTCATTAAGCATGATGCTCCTGAGATTAAAGCTTGCTGCTGGAAATGAATAAAACAGGTCAGAAAAATCAGAATTGTCTCTGCTTAGCTAGAAAAATGGTAATTTTGAAGTTTAAAAAGATTTACAAAGTTTGTTTCTGGCATTCCCACAGTACTTGCATTAAAAGGGAAATTTCTGTCTTCAGTGCATCATAGAAGACAGATCAGAGGAAAAATGATTGATAGAGGAAAATAGTCTTATTTGTCAGTACTGTCAAGTGCACAAACCACTCATCTGCAGCTTCCTGCATTGGTGCTTTTAAATGAGGTTTGTTTTAAGACTCAGCATGTTTCTATGGATGAAACAACTTTCATTGCTTAAACAGATAAACACGTTTAGGGCAGCAGTATTTTATTTCTCATTCTAGCCACTTCCCAGTGGAGGTAACAAAAATTATGCTTTGGCTCTTAGGAGATAACATTTTGATCTCTTTTGTGGCTGAAAAAAAGTTTAAGCCATGCTTAAATTGAGAACAGGACTGCGCATTTGTCACCTGTATATTCTTGTATCAGCTGATCTTTTGAATAGTCTATTCATGCCACAGAGCTGTATTTATCATAGTGATTTGTGTAATGTATTTTCCTTCTTACAAACGCAGAACAGCTGTTTTTAGCCTCAGAACAACGAATTCCTTTAGGTGAGGGAAGAACTCCCTGTGCTGTAAGCAGCACAGTATGTTTATAGCTGAAGCCCTTCCCATCTGAGGAGATCAGATGAAGACTTGTGCCTTTGTTGCTCAGCTTTGGAATAGATACTCCCTAATAACTATGTTTCCAGGCGATGAGATGGGGCCTTCCCACAACAAACTGTCACATCCTGGAAACTGAACTGCTTTTGAGAAAAGCAGACAGAAAAAGCTTTCTCTCCACAGAGGAACTCTGAGTCAGTCCCTGTGCAGCTAGGGTTGCACTGGGAGGAGTTCTGAGCACGGGAAGGAAATTGTGAGCAGATTTTTAAAGCAACTGGTTTGGGAAGACCCCTTGGCAGCTGATTTTAAGAAATGATGGTGTTAGAGATAAGCAGAAGCTAAGGCTAGCTGCATTTGCAGCAGGAAGGCTGTTTCTGTAGCCAAAGAACTTTGACTTCGCAGGTTGGTAAAAGGAGACGCCTTTATCTCATTTCCCTGTGTGTTTTTCTGGACCTGTGCTGAAGGGTGAGGCATTAGCATGCAGTCAGCAACCACATGCTTGTTATTCAAGGGGAGTTTCGTTTTCTTTTGTCCTTTCTGCCCCCATGCCTGTCAAAATTGGAGGGGCAGGAAGTGTTGTTTTCTGTGTTTTCAAAATCCAAGTGTATCATCCATGTTTTGTTTTTTTTAACGTAATTTCTTGTTATGTACAAAAGCCAGAGGAACAATTTTCCTTTTAGGATATTTTTCCCTCTCCTCAGGAAAGCTGTATTCTCTAAGAAGTTGGCTCCAGATTATGTGTGACTCAAGTATTGTTAGATTATTTTTGCCTGTTCTAAAAATGACTCATGGAAATAAACAACATGAGCCGAGTGCTTAGGGAGACCTAGCTGGCAAACCATCTTCTTTTTTCTTCTCCTCCTCCAAATGTGAAATTTTTAAGAATTGGCAGTGCAGGTTTAGTGCTAGGAGTTGCAAAAGTTATGTAATTTAATTATTACCTAACTACTCTGGGAGATTTCTAAATCCAATCCACAGGTTTTCTACCAGAAAGTTTCTCCTTAGACCCAGAATCTGCGGCTGCCCGTGCTGGGATGACTTGAGCTCTCATAATGCAGAGTAACTGATACACTGTTATAAAGCATTCCCTAAACTTTGTCACAGCAGGCCCAAGTCTCAGCAGCATATTTTGAGGACACCTTTAGACGTTTCAGGGATAGCTTCCTCCCCATCTCTAGCAGTATGGGTAGCTAAAGCTATGACCTTTTACAAGGAATATCTGTCTTAGATTCTTATCTTTGTCGAGGAGGACTTGACCCTTAATCTCCACTTCCTTGGTAATTGCTGTAATCAGGGTAGGTGGCTTAGCTTCTCCTAACGAGGTTGTTTCCCCAAGGTTTACAAGGTGGAATATTCATCCAGTTGGAAGACCACGATGCTGTAGCCCCTGAATAGGCAAAGGGAGGGTGGAATCCGGGTTTTGGTCTCTGCTTCAGTGAGTAGCAGGTAAAATATTAATAAAGCAGGAGGTGGAGGACACTCAAGCACAGAGGCAGTCATGGGCCTGCTGAGGGTTGGCTCCACACAGAACAGCCCAGCTTCAAAGGAAGGAGCAAGAGCCCTGCTCCTGCTCCTGGGCTTGCTGATGAAGCATTTGCATCTTTGGTGAGGATCAGCAGAAGAACATGGAAATACCTGCACTGAAAGGGACATTTTTCACTGTGGGTTTGTGATTTGAGCATCTACAAGCTCATACAGGAAGCATCTGTTAACTGAGAAAGCCTTAAAAAAACCCCACCAAGAATCCTGTGGGTGGGAGCTGTAAGGCATGGATGCTGCCTGTTCTACAGATCACAGTGCTACCTTTTAGATCTGTTTTGTAGGCAGCTTTGCAATGCAGTGTATGAAAATTGCAAGATTCTTGGGCAATACAGTGTCTGTTGGGCCAGGTGCTCTCATTTGATATCAAATCCAGGAAGAAAACCAAACCAAATCTGTACAGGCAGACATGTCTGACAGTCCCTCAGCCAGGTGTGAGGCATGGAGGTTCCTCAGGGACTGTCCAAATATCAAAACCAGCCAAGTCCCCAAGGGGGCATCACTTGAGAGACAGGTGACTTTCCACAGGCAGGTCATTAGCAGTAGAACATCTGAAGGCAAGCCAGCAAACTGACAGAGAGACTGAGCTCCAGCTAAATGTATCCTAGAGCAACAAGGTGACATATAAATCAGTCTTATCCTCTGGAAAGCTTGCAGCAAAGCAGGAATGCAAATTCCCACTGCAAAAAGGGCAATGAAAGACCTCACTAATTTAATTGGCTATTAAGACTTCTGAAGGCATTTCTATGCTGACCAGTCAAAGCAGTGAGAATTCTCTGTGGTATTCCACGTTTCCTTGTTCCATGTTAGTTGCAGCAACTTTGAGCAGTGTTACTGACACTCCGTTTGGCTTGTTGAAGCCAACAAACCCATTAAGAAAAGTTACAAATAGTCAAGGGAATGGAGCGAACTGTAAGTGGAAAGCATAGGAAAGCAACTTGAAGAATGCCCATCACCAACCAGTGCAGCTTTAAAATGCACAAGGAATACAGGGTAAAGGGCTCCCCAGCTGCAACCAAATTCAAATTGGGATTGAATGGTTGCTTGAGGATACATTCATAATGAGTGCTGACTTACATAAGTCCTTGTGTTACAGTCCAGTAGTGGACATGGCTCTATTTCACTAAAACTACAAATGAATTTAAGATCTCAGCTTGGAGATGGGAGGAATATGCACTCCAATGAGACTTGCTCAGCAGGTACACATTGGCTGCTGGTTGCTCCCAGGTAATGGCACAGAGTTCAAATCATCAAGTTACCAGGAACACCTGGGGGCCAGTCTCCTGTCATCAGACTTGTGCTTGAGCAAACACCATGTTTTTTGAAATGTACCCTGCAGACTTTAGACGAGATGCAGAACAGCAGCTCTGCCAATTCTTTGTAAATGGGAGACTTCAAAGAACATCTTAATATGTTCTACATGTAGTAACATATTACTACATAAGCAGGTTTTGGCATTTATTTTGCTATTTTAATTGTGAAAAAAGGAACATCACTAAAATTTTTCAGCAAAAAGACGAGCACATTTGAGAGTATGCTTTAGATGTGCATGTGTACACATGTATTTATATATATATATGTGTGTATATATATATATATATATGTAAATGGATGGAGAGTAATATCCAGGAACAAAGAAAACTGTGTGTTGGAAAACAACTGCAGATATGTCCAAATAAAGCCTACCTCTTGTGTAATGCCTTGATGCTCTTTTGCTTTCCAGGGAACACAGCAGCACTGTAAGCCAAAATTTTCACTCTCTCCTCCACCTCCTCTTATCCTGCAGTTTCTGGCTTCTCAGATGAGCTTGCATGTTCATTTTAAGTGTTTATTCAATGTCAAGCACTGTTAGGCTTTGTGGTACACGGAAATTATGCTGACACAGTTCTTGTCCATCTTGGTTGGTCAGTCGCTGCCCTGACAATATTTCAGTTGCAAGGGACCTACAACGATCATCTAGTCCAAATACCTGACTAGTTCAGGGCTGGACAAAAGCTAAAGCATGCTGTCAAGGGCATTGTCCAAATGCCTCTTAAACACTGACAGGCTTGGAGATCCTGAGATCCCCCAGAGCTCCCTCTGCTCCCCCAGCATCACAGTGGCAAAGCCTGCAGACTTGGGACCTGCATCTGCAGGGCTCAGTCTGCCACTGCTGCAGCAAGCCTGTCTGTGCCTGCTCCACATGCACCCAGAGCAAGGGCTGTCCATGCCCAGCAGTGCTGAGCTGCTGCATGTCCCACTCCAGGGCTGCACTTCCCTCTATCCATCCTGCCAGCACATGGTACGGTTCCCAGTGACCAAAAGAGTGGGCAGCCATCCATCCTCATGGCCCTGGTGGGACACCCCTTCTTGTAGGGTATCAGAGAGACTTGAAGTCCAAGATGTAAAGGAGTGTGGGGAATCCAGGGAGGGGTCCAGGAAAAAAAAAGTATCTAATGCCTTGTAGGGACAGCACTTGGCTGCTTTATTCACAGAGGTACATAATCACGTTGTTGGGTGGGTTTTTGTTTTGTTCATGTTGGGTTTGGTTTTTTTATTGGGTTTTTAATTGTTTGGTTTGTTCATTTTTACCAATTATTGGCCTTTGCATTTGTCCTGGTTCTGGCCAGGACAGGATTAATATTTGCAGCAGCCAGGAGGATCATGGCCAGGACTCAGGGGTTATTCTACCACCTCACCTCATGGGCAGGGGGAACAGAGGGGTGTGGGGTTTTTCTGACTTTGTGGGGTGTGTAGTGGGGTGATGACAATTGCATGTGAATTGTTCACCTGTCTTGTACACTCTGCTAGTAGTATTGTTGCTACTGTTAGCTTTATTATTTCATTGCTGTTTCCAGTAAATTGTTCTTTTCTCAACCCATGATCTTTACCTTTTCGTGCTTTCATTTTCCTCTCCATCCTGCTGAAGGGGGAGGTGAGGAGGAAGTAAGGAAGCAGTGCTTGGACAGGAGTGTTTCAATGGAAGCACTAAATTGAGGAATACCATTCGTAAACCACAGTGGCATTACAGAGCAGAGGCGCTGGCTGGAGCACTCGGCCTCCCACCAGGGCCCAGGCTGGAGGGGGAGGCTACTGCCAAAACAGCAGGGCCTGAACAGAAATTTATGATCAAATCTGCCCTGTCCCTCAGCCAGTTCTAGGCTGAGTAGTTTAGGCTATGTTGCTTATTCTCACTAGAACACACAAAATCCTCGTGTCTGATGATAATTCAAGAGTAGAGAACAGCAAGGTCGGAAGGAAAAGAAGGCAGAGAAAGGTGGGAACAAAGGACTTAACTAGGAAGGAAACATGAGGAGTGTCAGGTCTTGGTGCTGGGGCAAGACTGGCAGCCACCTCATCCTTAAACTGGAATTCAGATGAATTCAGACTAAAGACAAATGTTTAGTCAAAACTGTATCTATCTAAGCACACTTCTTTACAAGCAAAAGCTATTGTAGCAGGAGGCAGTTTAGCATCACTTCTGATTATCCCAATGCACAGTGAATTGTGCCCCATCCAGAGAACACTACCACAAGCCCTCGCTCTCATGCAACTCAAAATGTTCTCCCACTGAGCCATGAATTCCACTTGGCTGGGAGACTTTCCCACTGTGTGCCAGCCTGGTGCCTCAGTCTGAGCTGGCACTCACTTGAGCTGTCAAGAAAAATTTCCCCCACAGGGTTATAGTGCTGGCATCTTTCTGCTATTCTTTCCTACAGCTCCCCTCCATGGTTAGAGGGGTCTTGGGCAACTCTGTAGGGGGACAGAAACATCAGTGTGGGTTTGATCAATTGAAGGCCAGGGGAAAGGAGGAAAAGCAGTGGGTATTGTCCTGCTTAGGAAAGATGTTGCACGGAAGTGGGCCACCCCTGCCAGGCAGAAGACCCTGACAGATAAACTCTCACTGTGTCTAACAGTGAAACTTCTGGCAGCTCTGAACTCACCCAGCACTCAGAACATCTGCCCAGAAACCTCTTCTGAGCAGCCAGCTGACAAACTGCTCAGTTCACCACTGGTCCAAGAGCTCAGCTGGCAACAAGTGGGAATGTACATATAGTCCCCACGAAATGGTGAAGGGCTGTGGGCCCTTGCTGTACCAAATGCATGACAAAGCTCCAGAAATCATCTCCTGCACAGAGTGAAGTGCCCATTCCTGGAAACTGTCATTCTGTTCTTTACCTTTCTAAGCCTGTTGCTCCAAGACAAAATAATACATCCACCAAGAACAAGATCACCCCAGCAAGACTCCATTAGGATAAGACGGACATGGGAGAAACAATGCCAGCTCAGAAATGTTTTTGCAACAGATCCAAACATTTGGCAGATACAGGACACACCACCCTTGTATTGCTTGCATTGGCATAGTCACTCACTGCATACTAGGACACCCAGCAGGACTGATGTTGGGTAGGTTGTTCACCTAGGTAAAGGTTGGACTTGATGATCTCCATGGTCTCTTCCAACCTCATTAATTCTGTGTGTGTGTAATGCAGGAGATGATAAAGCTCCAGCAGTAAGCTCTATGTCCAGGCACAAGGACAGCAGACAGGTGCTGGGTGCAGCAGCACAAATGGCATCACAGAAGGACCAAAAGGTACAGCATCGCTGATGCTCTTGCAGACATTCATTGTACTTTTCCACGTGACTGAAGAGTTAGGTTTTCTATGTGTGCTGCTGGTTAATTGTACTTACCAACTGCAGCAAGAGACCAGGAAAATTAGTTTCTACTACTGAAAGCTTGAGGCCACTTTTTCTAGACAGTCTCCCAATATTTGCCTCCAGCAATTTAACAACTGTTGTGGAAGACAATACTCTTTGCCTTGAAAGGAAAAAGTTGACTTTGACAGAATTAGGACAAAACTCCAAATTAGGGCAGGTTCACAAGAGCTCAAACGATGCAGTTACAAGGCAGCTTGTGCGCTCCCAAGTCTTACCCCTGTTACCTGATATTCTACAATAGAAGTGCATGTTTGCTTTTCACTATACTTATAACTCAGTATTGGTACTGGCACACAAATTAAGTTTGATGACAGTACTTTTTTAGCAGCTGTATAAATACATTGAAAAAAAGTAAACCAAGTGTGAAGGAAAGCAAATGTATCAATCCTTAGAAAAGCAACTTGAATTCCATGTTAAACATGAATACAATCTGAATAACTATAAATTAGCAATATAATGGAACTACCAAACACAAAGAGAAATTTTCATTTATGTCTGTTTATTGTGATAACATTGTTCCGAACATCAATAAACATTGCACTGAAGTGTGGGTTGCTGTACCCAAGACAGTCCAGTCTTAACAAAAACCACTGTATTGGCATGATCACAGATTTGACATTTTAAACACACTACTTTATTACTGATTGGGTTGCTTAATGATCAAAGTATTCCACATCTTCAAGGTAAAAATGAAACAAATGATTCTTGAAGAGAGTTTTCTCATCCTCAAAATAAAACAACGCTTTAACTTTCATCTGGAAGTAATTAACACTGTAAAAAATCCCATACAATTCAATTTTATTTAGCAAATTTTAACTTTAGAAACTAAAACTTCTTCAGGCAAAAGTGACACTTTAAAGTAATCTCAAATTCACTGTGTATTTTTGGTGATTCATGATGAATTTGCATTATAGTCATTTAAACAACTCATTCATATGACAGCATTTTCTAGAAGACTTGTAGGAAATGTTAACATGAAATCTCTTCTGCCTTTACCCTAAGCGGATTCAGTGTTTGCTTCAGAAGTTCCATGACAGAGTTGACACAAGTGTTAAAACTTTTCCAGTCGAAAAAAAAAAATTTTAGGAGTATACTGATGACAGAAAGCTAAAGAGACATGAGCCAAGATTGCACATGCAATTGCATACTGCTGGGAATGAGAGCCCAATCTTTTGAAGTACAAACATGCTTGGTACAGTAAAAAGAAAAAAATTAAATCCAGAAATGTGTACCCTTTGAATTGCTGATCTTTAAAACATTATAGAAATGGGTAATGTCCAAGTTTTGGATCGCAGTGTTCCTTATTTACTTACAGTCAGGTGTTACTGACTCAGCCTTTGACAGGTTCCAAGGCTAAGAGGATCTGCATCTTCAACAACACAGTCTTAACAGGGGTGTGCATGTGCCTACAGACACACACACTTAGAAGTTCCTCTTTCACAGAAAGAATGATTTAGCTTGCACTAATGGTAAACCAATATAGCACAACGTGTTCTCAAACATTAATTTCAGGTCACTTCTCTTGGCTAAGGTAACAAAGTACAGGCTAATGCACAATTTTTATTTACCCCGCTTCACATTAATATTGCAGCACAAGCCTACAGTTTGATAGCAATGAGATGTCTTCTCTAGAGTCAGTAAAGTGCCCAGCAGCCCAAATGATGTGGGTATGCAATGACAGGTACAGTTCCCCCTTATTCTGTCCTTAGACTGGGTTAACAAACAGTCTGAAAAGCTTCATATACAAGCCAGATTTAGAAAAACCAAAGAAACCCCCTGCCTTACTCATATCAGAAATACTCAACACCACTTACATTTTATTAAAAAAAAAATAAATCAAACTTTAGCTGTGACAGAAAAAAGAACAGCCAGCCAATGAATTTTTTAACTAAGCAACTTTCTGGAAATTCCTACAATGCAAAATGACATGGTAGCAGAATGAGGAGCTCTCTACACTCACACAACCACCATATTCATACCAGCTGAAAGTACATGCATTTGGAGATACATCTGATGTTCTTTTTCCATGCTGATCACTTACTCAAGTCCCAGCCTTGAAATCCACAGCTTATCTTTATAACAGTCTGAAAAGATGAAGGGAGCTGAAGTGAAGAGAAAAAAATTTAACCATGTAAAAAAGAAATATTAACCAAGAAAGACACAGCCAAATCTTGGTAACAATCTGTTGCATTTGGAAACTTGTTACAGTTTCATGATGTGCTTTTATTTTTAGAAAGCTGTGTAATGCCTGGGCCACCAAGAGTAAGTTAAACATAGTAAAGAAAATTTTCACGTTCACAAAAGGACTGGTTTAGGAAAGGCTGCTTCACTCCCTTTACGCAAAATAGAATCTTTAGATAGAATATTTAATCTTGTAATTAAAATACTTTATTATGTTGGATTGTTATTTATTTATTTTAAAGTATTTAAGTGACTTAAAGGCTCAAATCCCATTGATATTCAAAGCACTTGGTGATAGTGAAAATTTCAGTTCTAATGAAATCTATAGAATAAAAATTAAGGGAAAAAATATATGGAATGATGTTTGTAAGCTTCTGACAATGAAAAAAAAAAAGGCAGTAAAATCAAAATATCCTTTGAGTTGAATACTGTGAAATCCACTTAAACACTGAGTAGATTGCTGACCAAGAACCACTGAAAGTATTGTTCTCACAGTACAAGAAAAACGATGCCTCTCAATTCACAGCACACCGTGACTGATAGGTAGATTTTTTTCCCATTCTCATTCTTTTTTGAAAGACATTCCACGTTGATTTTTCTTGCCTCATTATCCAATGTTTTAAAAATACAGGAATACACTAGATTTTTACAAATGGAAAAAAAATCATTTATATAGTGATCTGAAAATGACTGCCCCCACGCAGTTCAAGTGTTGTCTAGCGTTAGCCAGTGTTACTTCCCAACTGCGGGTTAAGACTCTCAGCCTGATAAAGGAAAGAAAATATTCCTGGAAGGGTGCAAAATCCTCTGAATGTACTCTTTTGCAGGTAGCGAAACAGTGAGCTCCTTTCCTACATTCAGCCCATGTGAGCTGAAGCAGAAGGGCCTGCCCAAGCTGTTACTGAGAAGAGCAGCCCTGTGCACACACTGCAGCAGGTAGTCATACAAGGCCTTCCAAAGACCACTCAGTCATCCCCACTCCCACTGGGAGCTGCCTATAGGGAAGAGCTTGCTCCAGAGCCTGTGGAAATTCTGGATGTTGCCCTTGGAAGGTTCTTTTGTACATGGCCTCAGGAACTCACATAAGGAGTAAGTGACAAGAAAGACTGTGCCCTGAAAGCCTAGGACTGATGATATTCAACTGATGTTTAACTGACTGTAGTCCTTAAGCCCTTTGGGCTGACAGAATGATACATTCTCACCATGGTTTTGTCCAGAAGTGGTTAAATGCACTAATTCAACTTAAAAAGCAGCTACCTTGGCCTTCAAGTACTTTTGGAGAAAGAAATACTAACTGCTTTTACAGTTGATAAACACTAGAACTGGAATGTAATTTGTTCACAGGCTCTAATTGGAACCTGAGGAATGACCAGCATGATGCTTATGAATAACCAAAAACTTAAAAACAAAAAAAAAAGAAAAAGAAAAAGGTTTTAACCATTTAACCATTCTCACAGCTGGAAACTCACTACTAAGTTGCATTTCCTTCCAGCTGTTGAAAACCTGCAATACAGAATTCTGGAAAGACCTGCAGTAGATAATTAATTAAAAAATTAAATACATAATTTTTTTTAATATTACAATTCCCTGAATATAATCTGTACATATGTTTTACTGGCCTACACAGCATACACACACATACACATCATCTCGGTGCTGAAAAAGGAAACAAAAGTGTCAGTTCCCCAACTCTTACAGAAATGTTCAAGACTTTTCTTGATGTCAATTTAACATGACACAGCTCAGCCTAAAAACAACAAAAGCCATACAAGTGTCTGAAGACAACTTTCATTTCAACAAGCTCATGAAATACTTTAAACATTGTGTGTAAAAAAAAAAAAGTAATAAGCAGAGTTAGTTTGAGCGGATTTGTACAAGCACAGTCTTGTACATGTAACAAAAGGCATATTTACATTTAAAGAGAATTTCATGTCTTCAGAGTCTGTCAGGCTAGTAAGGTCTATACATTTTCTGTATTTTAGCTGAGAAAGAGCACACTGGTCTTAGGTCCCGGCTCCTTTCAAAAATGGCTTAATTGCCCACCCGAACATTAAACCACATTTTTTATTAATAGGTCTGACATTCTATTTGGCAGTTTCCATATACTTTTTGGCTTCATTTTAGAAGATATATTATTAAAACAAATTAAAAAAAAATTAATCTATGTTTACAATAAGGTCTGTATTGATGAAAATGCAAAGTCATATTTTACCTCAGCATTTAGTTGCCCTGAAGCACTTGGGTACCATGACCATCAATGCCAGGCTAATCTCAAGTGCCTTAGAACAGGTATGTAAAAACAAGCAATAAAGAAACAAACAAGCAAAAAACCCACACACACCATAAAATAAGACAGTAGCTTTGCATTTTCTTTGTTTCAAACAAAAAAAGTTAAAGTGATTTCCTTAGTAAGACTTACGGTACCAATATATAAATTATCATCGTCATTAAGAAAGTTCTTCACATTTAAACTGAAGGTGAGTGAGTATGAAATTCCATCTCCTGGTGAGAAGTACTTTTCAGGCCAGTTCATCCATATTAAGCTCAGGAAGAGGCTCTCTCCAGTAGCAAAAAGAGCTGAATTCTGGGCATGGAAATGCAGAATTCTGTTCTTTATTAAGCAATGGGAACACATATTCCACAAGCTCACTTAGTCTGTAATACCTATATTAAAGAAGAAGAAAGATCATTATTTAACAGTCTAATTACCCATCAGCTGTAGCCAAAAAGGAGCTTTGGAAGTCTAGACCAGAAAGTTATAGTCAAATAAGGCACCACTACTGCAGAACCAACTTTGAGTTTTATTTTGCCAGTTTTAATTTTGAAAAGCTTCAGTCAAGTATCCGAAGTTGTAAGCCTCTGGCAAATAAGGTTTTGCACAAGTCATATGTAACAGGAGATCATGGCCACAAATGCAATTATTTTACCATCGCATTCCAAGATAATTTCTTTGGTGGAAATAACAAAAATAGTCTTACGAAGATTTGTTTCCTTTAGTCTGTTCTTGGATCAGTTCACCCTTTGGATTCACAGTAAATATTCTGCAGGATGGAACTCCCACTTGCATGTAGGCATATACATCCTGCAAAAAGCACGAACAAAAGCACACGCTTCGACATTTCCTTACTGAATGTCATCCAACAATTTATCACAAGAGTAAGAAAAGCTGATCCAAAAAGGGTACAGCAGAACTGCCTCTTTAAAAGACCCTAAGCAACAGTTAAAATACAAAATAATACACACCACCACCTCCTCCCTCCCCACCAAACCATACATACACACCATAACAAAATATTCCCTCACCCCCAAATGCTTAATTCCTTTTCCCAAGCCTGGCACCACAAACATGCACAAAATCTACACCACACAAAACCACTTCTTGTGACAATATTCTTCTTACAATTCCCCCCCCTCTCTCTTGCTCAGTTACAGTAGCATTGAGCTGCAGAGAAAATACAGGAACCATATGATAGGAAAAAGGCAGCACAAATTTAATAAAATCCTGAGAATACCAATGCATCTTTGTAACCTTTCTCACATAAGCAGTTGTCGTAGCTTTTATCTAAGATATCTGCATATGGCTTTTCCTGATCAAACTCATATAAGCATCAGTGTCCCACTTCCATATTTGAATTTTGACAGACTCAAAAAGAAAAGCCTGTTTCTTTTGCTTCTCATGTAGTTCATTCGTTTTTAACCCTTCAATTAGAAAGGGGCAGACTTACATTCGGCCTGTTTCCAAAAGCAGCATAGAAAGGCTGTTTACTGGGAGCAAACAAATTCTTGATATCATTCAAACATTCGATTTTGAACTTTTCAGGCTTCTTTTCTATTACTTCCCTAAAATAAAATTTCAACAGTCAATCCCAAATCATTGTTAGATAAATGGGGAAAGGAGGATGTCCTCTATCAGATATTTATATTTTCATTTCTTCCTGTTGCTAGCTTGATAGTTACATAGACATTGGTAACTAGCTCTCCAAGGATAATACAAGAGACAGTCAAACATTTGCTGTTTTCCAACATTCACAGTAAAAACACAGGTGTGTAACCTGTGCATAGGCTAAGTATAAATGGGATGAATTCCTAGCTGTCAATGCAGTTTGTGAACTGCTTTTATTGCAGATGTCTATGTGAATCAGAAGATCTCATCAAGTACACGTAAGCTTGTTACAACTCCTGTCTCTGACAAAAGAGTGTGTTAAGGCCCAAGACCTTAACGAAAGTTGCTGTCATTGCCATCCATGAATGAGTCACTCTTATTGAAAACAAAACCAAAAGGACTTTTCCAATATTAGCTCCTTTCATTAAGAACTGGTAGAATATGGCTGGTCCTAAAGAACAACTGAGTTGAACTGTATCTAAATTCCACATTGCTTTGTAAGTAGTTGTATCCAATACCACAAGATCCTTTTGCATGACAGTCAATATCATATTCCCCAGCTTTTCTTCTTTTCTCTCTACCTTGTGTAGTAGCATTGCACCACAACCCTTTCAGCTATATTTGAAAACACAAAAGCATTCTGATATAAACAGAACCTAATTCTAATCAGTCATGGACTAGAGGAGTAAAGCGAAGGGAAAAAGAGCTCCTCTAGGATTGGTATGCTGTATTTTGCAGCCACCACTAAAATGCTCACAGAAACAGAAGCATACAAGTGAAATTCAGACAAAACAAATGGTTTACAAATGATCGCTAGAGGGACCTGAAGCCTCAACAGCAAATCAGAGTGGAATGTTTGGTTACAGCTGTAATGCCAGATGTTTTACATCTGCTTCTTTGTCTGATATGGGGAGAGAATGGATATATGAAAGCCCACATCCTTACCTATGGAAGGCAGAAAACAAACTGCTGGGGGACAACATGAGAGGGCCCCTGGGGAGAATTGTTCCTTTGTCATTCACCCAGTGTAGGTATCCTCTAGTGATATCTGCCATCCCAATGGCACGGGCAGAACAGTACAGAAACTTGTAGCCATTTCTAGAAAAGAATTATCAACTTAGTTCACATTCCTGCTGAAGAGTTTCTTTGCAAAGCCAAGTACACAATTACAGCAATGTCCAGAGGCACCAGTTTAGGTATTGACTTGTTGCAGTGCTCTGCACACACAGAAGGAAAAGCCTTTTCTGTTGCTGAAGAATCTGCAAAGCATATAGTAGTTTAAATACACAACTCAATCAAAACCAAGAAACAGGAAGTGCAAAAAGAATAGGAATGGTAATACTCAGATGATACAACTAGATGAACTAGTTTCCATTTAAATAAGTGTCACATTGGTTTTATTCAGCTTCTTTGAGCCCAGCTACATGTAAGATTAGAACAATTATTTAAATTATCTGCATCACAGAACAATGGGTGCCAGATCTCCTGCCTTCTCAGGTTGTTGGCAGAATTTGCAGCACAGGGTGAAGGACATATAACAACAAACATTCATTAAAATACCCCTAAATTTTTCCTGTAGGTCCTAAATTTTTTTCTAGGTTCATCTGTTGCACAGATTTGTATACAGTTACTGCATGCACAAAAGGCTTGAGTGTTTATGTGCACTTTCAAAGACTTAATTCAATCTGGCAGATAATTCCCAAACCGGTCTTCTATTATGCACTGAATAAAAAAAAAACCCCAACAGCAAACCCAAAACATTCAGGTTATCTCCCATGGACTCCAAGGGGCCACAGAAGAAATTCTGCCACAGAACAAAGGTCAACGACAGATTCTAAGATCCCAAAAATTTTTGTGAGAAGCAAGAACACTAAAAAACATAGATAAAAGTTGCTTATTTTATGTAAATCCTGAAGTTTTTAACAGTTGATCATCCTATGATCTTCCTCAGTACTATTTTTCTGGCCTCACTAGATTTTTGAAGAAGGTTTGCTAAACAAAGGACAAATCTGAAAGATGAGGAAGTAAGTAGGTTTATTTTGCCCTAAGTCACTGGACATAAATATTATAGGGCTAAATACCTCTTAGGTGACAAGTACATTTCTAAGGGTGTAGTTTACAACATTTTTGAACTAAACAAATACTTCACTGCTGCTACAAGGGGAAGGCACAGGGGCTGCCTTTGCAGATCCCTGCAGATCACAAGGTAAGCACAGGGAAATTGCCAATTTGCTGAATTAGTTTTCCACTGTTTCACTAAACTGCATCAGCTTATAACACAACTGCGACCGAGAACTTGAGCCAGGCCACTAACCTACCTGTTGTGGCAGTAGCAAGTTGTTAATTAGGCTTGTTCCAGAACATGGAATCTATCCTAAGGAGCATTCACTTGAATTGGGTAGCAAACCAAATAAAGCACAAAATACTTATGCACTAGAAGGACACAATTCAGTTTTGAGTTTACACTGTACCATACGTCTAAAAGGCTTTGTGATCAACCACAGTTGGTGGAAACAGGCACTGAGAAACTATTGCTATTATGGTTCTCTTCTGCAGTCACAAAAATATCACAGTTTTTCAAAATGAAATGCAGAATCGAACATTTGAGAAGAGTGGTAAGAGTGGTAAAAGTGGTGTCAAGAACTTAGTTTTGTTTGTGAATGACAGAAGTAGCTCACTTCCCAACATTTAGATCAACAAATGATAATAAACCGCGTAATTATTAACTGTCCAATTACCTCTCCATTAATCACCAAATTTCAGAAAACTTTTAATTGTTTCATAGATTACATACTCACTCATTTATGGAATGATAGAGTTTTGCAATGCCCTGATGAGTCCAGTCCTTGCCAAACTGAGGGAGGATATGTCCTAAAGCATCAGACCTAAAAGTAGAATCAAAAGGTATCTGATACTCAGCATATGGATTTTTTTGAAGACAACTGCTAATGAATTTATAAAGAATAATTACAGAAATATTCCAGCAGAAGGTCCTAACTGTTGCAAAAGTGGGGCCATACAACACAAGTCAGTTTCCAAGTTAACCTTTGGCTGCTAAACCTGGTGAAGTCTAACTGAGAGGGTTGGTCATGTTGTAAAAATTACCGTCTTTGCATTACTATTTTAAAAGACATTTTCAAGTTGCTGTAAAGGCAAGTACAAATTAAAATCAAAGCAAGAAGTTTTTTCATGATTGTTAATGAACATCTTTTAATAGTCATATTAAACAAAGTTTATCTATGTTAAAAAGCAGAGTAGGGTCAATAAAGCAAGATTAATAGAATCAAACAAAAGAAAAAAAAACCACCAAAGATACTTACTTGGTTATTGTTCCATCAATGTCTGATATAATGATTTTATCATTCCAGTTCCAGAGGTATATTGTTCCTGCACAACGGCAAGTCCCTTGATACTGGGTTGTAATACTAAATACAACATCATTAGGGCCATCTCTGAGCTTCAACTTTGCCTTTAGAATAAATAAAAATAATTGAAAATAAAAGGTGCCTTCCCTCTAAAATTTTTAGAATCATAAATGAGCTGCAGAAAAATTCTTCATATGCTCTTCCTTGTCTATTTTGATTAACTCATCAAAAAGTGAACCATGTATTAACACTGGCACAGTTCTGCTGGCAAAGTCTGTTGCAGTCTGGATACATGTATTTGTCCATAGCTCCTCTATCTTCTTACAGCTGCAGATATTTCACTCCCTGCCACTTTAATTCTTGCTATTACAGTAGACTTGCTGCACTATCAAATAAACTCCCAGTTTGCCACAGTGTGTAACAGTATTTCCTACTTAGTGGGTACTTTCCTCAAAATTCTTCCCTGATGAAGATGATACATTCACACAGTAGCAAACTAACTTGTAAGTTAGACTGCAATGAACAAACTGCATACCAGTTTAAATGTACATTATTAGACACATGTTCAGATGTCTTAATCAGGTGTCCAGACTCTAGGATATCCAAACTGCAAAAGCAAACCATGTCACGTTTTTGGCAAGATCTTAATATAGACGTTTGATTATAGAACTTTGTAAGAAATTATTACTTCTTAATCCAAACACGGATTCTTAAAAAGCACATACTTAAACAGGCAAGTATTTTAATTTTCTGAATTTTAAATTTCCCTACTCCTTTTTTCTATTGCTAGCAAAATAACCCAAATATAATTTTTACTTAGTTAAATGCACTTACATGTTGCTTCTAAAAAGCAAAAAAAGTCTAACTCTTAGAATCATAGTGGAATTACAAAACATCTTATGTACAAGAAAGGTGTTCCACTCACTATTTGGTCCGAAGACAGTCTGAGCGACTTCTTATAAGATGGAACATTTCCATGAGGTGGATGCTCTGCTGGGGCAGAATCCATTTTCAGAGATTCCTTCAACTCCTGTGAAGCTTCATCACTAGATGAATCATCTTCTGGAGGTCTAACGTGACATGAACCAGAACATACGTAAGCTACAGAAAACGCTTCTTTAATGGACTAAGATCCTTATACAAGAGTAGTTCTGTTTATGTTGAGGATTTGCTACTACCTGATAGCACAGATTAACAAAGTCCATGGTCTAGTGAATGCCCAGATAAAGCCAGTGTATGCCAGTAAGCAAGTAAGACTTGTAGTGCCAGGACTGGGTGGATCTCTAAACATTACTATTACTAGCTGGCTGTACACATGATGGGTTTAGTAAAGACAGTGTCAAGTGGTCACTAATACTAAGCTGATGAGTTAGGTAAACTGTAGATGAAAAGAGACGCTGAATGGCTACAGGGCTTTGTTTTTAAAAAAAGCTGCCACAGTTTCTGTGTAAATTAAACTGTGGGTGATAAGTTAGTGGAGCAGCTCACCTTTTAAGGTTATTCACAGACTTATTTTCCGGCTCATTAGAGATTTCAAGATTTAAAGCAGCATTTAGTTTATCTGAAGTATTAAATCAAAGATTTAAAAAACTAAATATGTTGTAAGACACCAACATTTACAAGTATCTTTGTAAATGATATCCTCATGAGAGGATATGAATATGCATAATGAGTTACCTAGAATGGGACAGTTTTGTGCTAAGCACTGATAGTTGTCTACCACAATCCTGGGCGACTTGTGCGCTGTAAATAATACTATTTTATTGTTTCAATTATTTAATGTTACAAAAAAAGTTCACATTGTTTATATTATTTATACAGTATTAGGCTTTCACAAAATTAAAAAAAAAAAGGAATGACAAACAGTATCTCACAAACAATACCACTCTATTTACAGAGCAGTGTCCCATCGCTACAGGTTATCATGTATGTCTTTGTTCTGTCAGTTATGTTATGATTTAAGAAGTAAACACAATAGGATTTAAGTAGTGTGTTTGTAGTTCCTACAGTGTTGGCTGCCACATTATTTTGCTAAATTGTTTGCTAAACCCATCTGGTTCCCCTTCTGTAGTTTACAAGAAAATGTTTCTTCCCACAGTACGTTCCTACTGAATTCTTCATTCGAAAAAAAAAAGGAAAAAAAAGAAAATAAAAAAAAGGAAGAAGATACTATTCAGTCCACCAAGTAAGTCTTCAGACAGGAACACACCTACTATTAACTTGCTCTTTTATAGTTGCTGGCAGTTCATTCGCTCTTTGTGTCTCAGTTTTCCCCTCTTTTGCTTCTGGTATCTAAAGCAACATGATAATAAAGAACATATTGACATTTTAAGCATTTTAAACTAATTTGAGTGAATTCATAGTTTTAAGCAAACAGCTACCAATACAGTACATAAACTATATTAATTCTCAGAATTGCTCATTCTGCAAATTATTTAACTAAAGGATGGTTGTGAAGGAATGTTCCATTTCATTATTTCAGCAAACAAAACTCCTTGTGCCAAAAATTGGGAACTGCTAGTTTAACATGATTAATTTAGCATTATGGGAGCCATCAATGTTCAAGCTTATAAAATTCACTTTTTTGGGAAGTAAATTTAAGGGCCATACTCAAGTTTTAGATAGCTTAATTTAGTCTAAAACAGGGTGTCTCAGCATAAAATCTATTATGCAGCACAGCATCTAATAGATATTTGTATGTACATTCCTAAAACATACTACAGTGCCTGAAGTGTAGTTCTGACAACTGCTCATGGCTTAGAAGAAAGAATTTTAAGAATGTTGTGCAATAGCGGAACACAATAAATTTTTGTGAAGTAGTAAGTCACACCAAATAATGATGCAGTATGTAAGGCTAAATAATCAGATGCAAACTATAGTACTGCAACACTGAGTAATTCTCAGCTGGAAATCATTGACACTGAGTTATATGAGCCATGTTCTGAGGCATTTCTGACAATTTTTTCATCTTTTAATACCTTAAAAAGAAGTCTCAGTTACCTGTTTAGTCATGCTTTCTCTCTTGCGCCAGAACCACCACCTTCCAGACTTCTTTGGCATCTTTTCTTTGACCCAAGATTCAACAGTAGCCTGAAAAATTAGATATGCTTTTAATTTGTATAGATAAAAACATAATCATGTGTTAATACATATAAAAAGAAAACTTCACAGAAAGTATACATTTATCTACTTACCTTAGGCAAACTCTTCTGAAACACCTGCAAACTCAGAATCATTGGAGCAGCCAATGCCCAGTTATAATACCTGTTTCAAAACATGTTATTGATAAGATATTGCAAAATCTGACTACAGGTCAATAAATACCAGCACAAAAAATTTGTTCTTTTGTTGATGAAAACATATTTGCTGCCAATCACTAATATTAAAGTTTTCTGCAAGCAGAGTCATTTTAATATATACAATTCAACATCATTGGTAATTGCAGGAAAAAAAAAATCTCACTTCAGTTAAAGCTTAATTTAATGCAAATCTTCCGTTCAAAATCTTTCTCTTTGAGACTGAGAAACAGATTCATCAATAACACAAATTGCAATGGAACCTGAGAAATGTGCTCACTTTAAAGAGAAGATTTGAAATGAGATCTTCTATGGCCTAATTACACGATATGGAGAATTTACCTGTTATAAATCCGTATTACCAAATTAGGATTGTCTATGAGTCCAGGGTTTTCAGCAAATTCATGATAAGTAATAATATGCTCCATGAATTTTTCTGCAATAGAAACAGATTTTAATTAAAAATAATAATATAAAATCCTGATATGTCTGATCAGTTTATATCTAGGAAACCCCCTTCTGTCTTTTCAGAGCCTTTGCTGATCTTGCAACATCACTGAAGATGTGTTAATATGGCCTACTTGTCTTGTCACTGCCTCCTCCCTAACAGGGAATGCCTTGCACCACTGCAACAGTCACAGTAACAAGCATTAAGGAATTAGAAGAGGGAGGATAAGGAGAAGGCAGGAACTAAATCAGTTTTCAGGATGGAAAAAACAGCCATGCTTGCCTAAGCAAGTTTTCTTCAAAAATTACAATGGCAGAAAAAGGGCCTGCATAATACCTTAAAAGGGGAGGTCATGGGTGTTGTCAGCTTTTCAGGTTTGAAAAACTACTACTATCACTAAATACTAATAGCACTGTCATGACAATTTTCTATACATGTTTGCAGAAATCCACGATTTAGTGTAAGACCCCTGCAAGCAAGGCATAATTTTTTCAAATCAAATCCAGTATTACTACTACTATGCTACCAATAATTCTGAGTGTTCTAAGTCTTAATCATGAGCAATTAAATTTCACTTCATCCATTAGAGGCTGAATGACCATTAAAAAAGTAATACTAAAAACACTGTAGTACATGTTCATGAAGATTATATGCTCCTAAGAGATCCCTCAAAAATATATACAATTTCAATTTTAAATAAACTAGGGCATTAAGAGAGAAGAATTAGCTGGTAAAAATCTAAAGGTTATTAAACAATTAGGACAGTAAAAACAGAGCAGGCAAACAGATAGTCCAACATAACAGTTAAAGTTTGGGGTTTTTAATTGCCTAAAAAAATAATAAAGAAGAAAAATTTCCCAGTACTTGGAAAAAAACATGTACTTTGAAGGTTTATATTGGACTAAGCAAGTGATTGCAGCCAGAAGCCAGTGTGGTTGGTCACATAAACAATATGTAGAGCAAAAAAGGAGACAGAAAGCTTTTCAAGACAGCAGGTGCTCTTGATTAATTTGAGGTTAAATTCTGCTATTTCTGCTTGACAAATGCTTCATCATTTTAGACAAATGAAAGATTGTCCATCCTCTTTTCTCCACATGAGCATAGTAATAAGCCAAGCTTTGTAAGGAAGAAATCAGAGCATTTAAGTCACTTAATTTATTTAGCTGCCTGAGCTCTATTACTCTATGTTTTAGTCTTTCACATACCTTTAGAAATCTCTCCATTTTCATTGAGACCTCCACAAAGTGAGAGTGTAACATCAGGCAAGTCCATAGCAGAATCAGACATGCACTCTGTACCGCTATCAGCAGCAGCACTTCCTACTGACTGGGGTGACTGGGAACCAGAAAGGGTATCTGACTCTGCCCACTGCCTGAAGCCAGGATCAGAATCACTAAAGAAAAGTGAAAACTATTTTACTTGGAAAAAAATGTACAGATTTTAGCTTACAGAACACACTATATGATTACAAAAAAAAAAATCATCTTGCAGTTGCATTTCTACATCATTTTATAATATAAATTTAAAATCAACCAAGGAAAAAAACCATACACAAACACCCCCATCAACCTCTCATGATATTGGTGGATTGAGAGTTTCCAGCTTTTCTAATGCTCCCTTAAATTAGGAAATAATTGCATTTCTCTTGCCTACAACAAAATAGGATTTAAATGAAGAAAACATCTTCTACACCCTAACTCTGCAGAATAATACTGTGCTCCTTAATCTTTACTAGAAAGCTGTAGAATAAGAACAAAAAAAAACCCTCAAAAGGACACTGCTTTATGTTTTTAGAAAACTGTGTTTGGAAAAACTAAAATAGAAAAGAAAGGTGAGACTGAAAAATATCATATTGTCATCTAAAGTAAGAGTTTTTAGTTTGATCTGAAGTACTGAAAAGTTTACAACTTTAGTTTTGACAAACCAATAGACACTTCTTATTAACCTATATTCTTATAAAGGTCTTCCTAGACTGATTCTTTTGGAGAGTATTTTAGGAGTATAAAATGTTTCAATATCTTAAAAAAAAATCCCAAATGAGTGAATTTTGAGACTCAGTTGCCTTGCAGGAAGATCTTGTGGGATTTTAATGGTCTTTTTAGGTATTAAAAAACATTGGAAAGGATGTACAGGGCATGCAAAAGACAAATTCACATGTGCTTATCTAGAGCTAGCCATGTGGCAGAACATGGTACAAATGGTGTGTGCAGAATATACAGGTTCCACTAAGATGAAAACTCTCAGTAGTGATCTCCCATATGATCTTTCAATGTGTTTCTTGTCAAACCAGAAACAGATTTTCATAATGAGATCAGTACTCATTGCTCCAAAAAAACCTAGAAACCTGAAGTCCAATTCTTTTTATCACAACCACCACATAAATAATACATGTAATAACTCATGTAATGCAACTGCAGCATCACCCTAAATACACTGAAATTACCTTTTGGGAAAGTAAAGTGCTGCAACTTCAGGTTCCAAAGCCTTTAAGTCATCCAAGTAAATATCATCAGGTCCTTGATGATGACTTCGCTTGTGCACCCCTGTTAATTTTAAGAATTAAGATCACTAAAATGAAGCTACCCAGACACATTAAATTTAACTAATTATGGAAGATTCAGACTTATTTGTATAATTTTTAAATGCAAGAGTTTAATTATAGTTTTAGTCAGATGAGACTTAAAATAGGAAATTGAAAAAGCTTATTTATGCTTTTTTCATTATGCCCTCAGAATTGGTAGATCACACTGAAGGCAGGGATTGACAGCTTTATTACATACCTTTCTTTTTTGAAGGAGAGTCAGTTTTTGCCGTTGGCTTTGTTTCTGGTAAAGGGTCCACTAACATTTTGGAATGATGATCAGCATCTAATGGCAAAGGAACTTGCGGTTCTACGATTGCAGAAGCAAGAGAATCTTTAACATCCATCTGCTTAAGCAGAGGATGAGTTCTTGGCTCAGGTTTCAGTACTGTACAGACAGAATCTTTCACATCATCATCATCTTCAACTTCATCAGAGCTGAGGATGACCCTAAAGTGAGTCTTCTCTGATGGAGTAATGGTAGCTGTTTTGCAGTGTTCCAGTTTATCTTTTTTGCTTATCTGAAAAACAAAGTCCAGTCAATCCTTTCACTTTAGCCGTTTGTTTTATTCTATTCTAAACATTAAACTTGTACTCATGGTACAAGCTCTGGTCACAAATAATGCAGGAAAGAATTTAAACATATTTTAGCAACATAAACCATGTTCCATCACATTAGTAAAGTTCCCTGCAATAGATGCATCATACTTGTTTATTTACAAGTTGAGTAAAGAAACTGGCATAGAGGAAGTGCTGACTTGACCAACAGCAAGGAAAAAAGCATAAATATGGATGTATCAGGGCTTCTGTTACCAGCTGTCCTGTTAAGATACCACATTTACTCTATCCAAGTTACAGTTCCTCTGGAATGAACTAGAATTTACTCATCAATAAAGGAAATTATTTTCTAAAGTTGTTTCCTTCAGTTTCTAACTAAAAATTAAAACATTTCAGACTTTTACTGCTAGGTTTTCTGGAATAGCTTTGCTGAGCAGTTTTTGAACTCAACAAAGCTGACTCTCTGCCAGCCACGAGGTGGTGCTACTTTCCCGTTTCAGCTGAATCATTCTGAAGAACAGCAGCAGATTTCCAATCCTCTCTTAGGACAGAATTGTAGATGAGCCAAAACTCAGTTCAGTGAGTTAGAGACAGTAAATAAATTTACCTTGGTTGATTCTGGGAATCCTCCCCATGTCCATTCCATGTGAGATTCAGATCTGAGCAAGCTCTCAGCAGGCTTAACTTCTAGTTCTGAATCACTTTTAGGGCAGACTTGCTCAGAGAAAGGGCTAGCAAATCAAGAAGAATTAAGGAGAAAAAAAAAAAAAAAGAAAAGAGAAAGCCACAGTGTTTAAAATGCATTTGTTGTGCAGCTACTGTTGGTAGAGTTTTCAACAGCTTAACAGAGCTTCAATTATTTGGCAACATGGCAAGAAGCCCAGCAGGGTTTTCAGACAAGTGAGAAATTAGGTTAAAACCAAAATCACATTAAAGGACTTACATAGTGATCACACTACACAGATTCCTCCACTATATCTGCAATGCAGACATAGCTCTCCCCTCAGCCCATGTTCCACTTTTCAAATAAAAGAAGAATAAAATAAAAAAAGTTTATCTCAAAGTAAGACAGAAATTAGCTTCAAGTTCCTTACCTCTGTAAAAAATTGGCATTTCAGTTTGCTATGCCAAGACTTGTGTAATAGAATTCCTGCAAACCTAACTCACAAATGCATGAAAAAATATCAATTCTCAATGTGGGGGAAAAAACCATTAAGCAGATAACTTAGGAGATGTAAAGGAGATTACTTGAAAACTTCCTTCAGAGGTATTTGGACTACACGACCTTTTAAAATCCATCCCTCTGCAAAATGCTACAAAGGAGTGATTTCAAAATCATTTTGCACTTTTTGAAGGAAGCACAGGGTGTTGGTTTGAAGTAGCATGAAATGTTGGGACAAGTCTATCCCTTCTTAAGCAGGGCAATTCTATCGCATATTATAGAAATGCTGCTTTCTACTTTAACATTCATAACATATTAAACAAACTTTGATATTTAAATTTAAATTGTAGGGACCAGAACTGGACACAACACTCCACGTGTGGCCTGACCAGCACTGAGTGGAGAGATAATCACATCTCTGTCTCTGCCAATAGTGCCCCTGTGGGTGCAGCCCAGGATTCAGACTGACTTGGTTGCTGCAGCCGTGCTTTGCAGACTCACGTTCAGTTTGCTGTGTACCAGTACCCCCAGGGCAGCAAGGCTGCTCCCCATCCACACAGATCCCAAGCCTGTACTGGGCTCTTTGGTTATGTCAGCCCAGTACAAGACTTTGCACTTGTTGTCTTTGCACTTGTTGCACCAGGAGAGATTTCACCTTGATATAAGAAAGAATTGTTTTACATTGAGAACAATCCACCACTGAACAACTTTTCCTGCAAAGTGATCCCCATCACAAGGAGATTTGCAAGTAGAGACTGGTCAAGGTGCTAGACAATCTCACTGAGGCTCCCTCTCCCATGAAAGGTTAAGCAACGTAACCTTTTGATGGCACTCCCAAATTGAGCTGTTCAATTATTTCATACTGAAAATTTGCAGTAACCCCCTACAGGTATTTAATTTACAGTTTGGGGGTTTTTTTCCTTACAAAAATCCTGCAAGGATTAGTACCTAATGCAGTACCACATCTAAAGTTTCCTGCAGCAAACTTGTGGAGCTCAGATTTTACAGTATCATACAAGACTAAAATGTGATCACAACTCGAGACTGAAAAAGAGATACTACACAGATCCGATGACAATCCAGACAGTAAGACTCACTCACATTGCTTTAAGGGGACACCACAAAATCCAAGATATCCGGACCTTTAAATACACATACAGTGGCAATTCATCATCTCACAGTAAACTTCCAGTCTCATCACTCAGGGACAAAAAGAAAACTACTTAGGCATTTCTCCCCTCAGCTCTCCTTTAACAGTGTCCTACAGAAATTACATTTTCTGTACTGCTAGAAGGGCTTATTTAAAGCAGCACAGTGATGAAAATACATGTACATATTTGTTTTCAGGAAGAATATGAACTAATTTTCCTTACACGCCAAATAACTTGTTCCACGTACATCAAAAGTCAAAAGAAAGCTGTGCAGAAATATTAATCTAAGTCTAATCCTTATTATTCAGGAGTATTCAGTAAAGAAGAATTAATACTTCAGGGTTTTGGGACATTAAGTCTGTTCCACTTCCCCTAAAGCAAAAGTTTTCCATTGTTATTGTCAGGCAGAAGTCTTTAGCCAAAAGGCCCATGCTTGTATTAGTAACCTAGTCATGCTAACACTGCTTGTTACAATAGGAAGAACATTGATGGTATCAGGTATTTCATAGTTACTGTTTATGCTTTTCATCCTATTATAGTGAGTAGGACAAACAGAAGTGTTCTCATGGAAAACACTTGGGCTATTATCTTTCCTGAGCTCCCTGCAAGGGTTCTGAAGACCAAGACAACCAACCTCAATTATAAGTCAGTTAGCTTTTTCAGATCTCCAAAAAGAAGGTTATTAAAACCTCCAATTTCTCTTTGCCTGTGTGGTAGCTACATTATAAAATCCTAATTTGATGGCTTAGAATAAATAATTTAATGCAAAATTCCTCTTCTAGATGGCTCATGTAAGAGACAATCCCCCACTCAATCCCATTCTCAAAGAGGGAAAGGAAAATTGACCATTTCTGTTAAACTGCAATCTGAGCTGTGTAGCTTTTTGTTAAAGAAAAAAATCCACAACTATAAAGAGCCTAAGTATATCCAACATGATGCACAAACAAGTTGCTAGAGCAGACTAACCCCTAAATATGTAAACAAGAAGAGACATATGAATCATAACTTCTAGATATAACCTGTTAGTTATGTTAACTAAGAGTTTTATAAACTGAAAATGAGTACCAGCCTCTATGCTACAATTATCGAGGTGATACAATCCATACACCACCATGTCAATCCTTCAGGTCAAACACTGTGACTGCCTTTCAGTCACAAACTTTTGGGGAACATCTGAAGAGTACATCTCATTAAGTATAATTGAGGATGTGGTTGTCGGCCCAAAACATGAAAAGGAATGATAATGGGATTTCCTGTCCCACTGCTTCTGTTCATTAACAAACTATGCACTGGGGGAATTAGCAGGCACCAAACATGGTGTGGTACATTCAGAATCCATTTAGGCCACAGTCCTGAAAACACCTGAAGTAGAGAGATTGTATGTACTTAAAAAAGTATTTTCTGAAGGTTGAGCTCTTCTATTCTGTACTCCCATCTATCGATACAGAAGAACAGATACCTGACCCTATGAATGTATCTGCTATGAGGCAAATACCTCAACCAAGCTGAAAAGCAGTAGAACTAGATACCAAAGAGTTCAGATGACTCAAGATACTACTTTGCCTGGTATGTGCGATGATGCCTTTTCCTGTATGTCCAATGTTCAGGAAAGATAAAATATTTACCTATTTGTATTATGCCGTCTGTAAGAATCCACAGTCCGCTGATGCAGAGTTTGGCGTTGCTGGATAACCAGAGATTTTACTATCTCAGAATACCAGAACTCCAGCACCTATCTAATCCTCTGTTCTGAAGTGGAACATGATTCAAGTTTAGGATCCAGCTTTACCTCAAGCAATTTGGGTTACTTCACAAAGCAAAATGTACTTTATATACTCAACACTTTTCCTTTCTGGCATATCAAGTATTGCTTGTGCTAGGATGAATCATAGGAACATAACCATTTTCCATACCCTTTCTCAACCTAAGGAAATCTCATTAACTGAACTTTCTTTCTTCAATAGTGAATTTTAATAAGAAAGAGTTCTTTCTCATTAAAGGAGGGATGATAAAGACAATTCTGTTTTAATACATTGAGTAGAAAGTTCCCAAAGTTTCAAATGAGTATCACATCCTGCATTTGCTATCACAAAAGTTAGGAAAGTTTGATAGCTTTATAGAGCAGGGGAGAAAATTAATAAAAAGGCACACTGATTTTTTTTATAATTATTCATCATTATACATATGATGACATTACAAAGTGACTTACTTCTCCAGAGGAGACCAGTCTCCATCAGATAAGGGGTAATGGTCCTTTGAGTGGTAAATCAAAGATTCTTTTTGCTCTTCACCCTTTGGTGATGAATTTGAGGATCCTCTGTGGAGATACATAAGACATTAAATTAGCAATAAGAAATCTGCATTATCAATTCAGTTTAAGAAATCAGATATATGTTATTAAAAATGCAAGATCAAAAGAAAGCAGTGTATAGCTTAAAGGATTTGTTGTTTGCAAAACACCTTTATATAACCTGAAATTTATTTAAAAACTGCTACTAATATTGAAAATACTGCTATTTTCAGAATACAACTATTTGTTTTGAGGTTAAATCAAGAGCCTCATGGCTAAACAGTGGGTAAGAACAGAAGGAAGATATGCCTGGAATTTGAGTGCAAAATGCAGCAGACATTATTTTAAGCCCTTATCATGAAAGAAAGAAGTATTTTTATTTCATTACCAACACAGGTGCGCTGGATTTGTTTTGGAATGCTAATGGTTATTTCTCTTATGGATAGACAAAATAAAATATTTTGTTGTTACTAAATATATAAATATTTAGAATTTACATGGCTCCTCAATACAGCCCATTAAACACTAAGCATTTACAGTGACAACCTCATTTGCACGAACCTTTCATTTGGAAGACAGTCTAGGCTATGGTAAACACTGAACTCTAAAAATGTCTTTGTAGCTCCACTTCAAATTCCACAGTAGCATTCTTATGAAACCTGATGAAGCAGCCTGACTTATAATGAGAGCTGCAGAGACTGTACGTCCTTTGTATTCATAAACTAATTCAAGTGTGTCAGAAATATGTTTCATACTATTTTTGTAGGCAGTGCTAAGTATCTCCAAAAGAAGAAAAAGGAAAGATTGAACAATCAAGTAAACACATAAAAAAATTATCAGAGAGGTCCTCAGTCTTTTCCACTTCAGAGTGAAGCCTTCAGAGGGGAAGCAAGATGACACATGGATAGTACTGAGCGGATCTTATTCACTGGAAATTAGCAACTAAATGTGTTCATATGAAGGACCAACAAAAATCAAATTTAAAGCATAAGTGGATAAATCTAAAAGTTAAAAATCTAAATGCAGTCAAAGATTCTTAAAAATGAGGGGAAATTCAGTATTTGTAACTTCAAGTTCCACTATCAATTCTAACCTATTTATGTTGCAACATTTATACAGTGCTGCCACTTGTCATCCTTTTCCCCCTTATAGAGTCTAAATAAATATATAAAATTTCAGACAGGTAACTACTTTAACTCTTTAACACCCTTAGCACAGGAGAAATAATGTCCTCTGTCTGAGTTGTACACATGCAGTGGCAGTCCTCTTGCTATTATTTTATGTAAATTCAGCACTAACATATCTAAATCATAGCTGGAAAAGAGAAAGGATGTATTTCTTTAAAAAGTTGATAAACATGTGGAAATAGATTTCCCCAAGAAACAGGAAACAGTTTGTTTTCTGCTTTATAAGAATAGAACTAGATAAGAAATTACATACTGGCACCTGTGACTGAATTTTTGACCTTCCTGTTAGAACATAAGCCTCCCTTCTCCTTTCTTAGTTTCACTTTGAAATCTGAAACTATGTCTAATCAGTTATGTTTCTATTTCTTTTTTTTTTCAGAGCCATACACTTGTAACTAAAACAAACAGATCAAAGGGGAAAAAAAAAACCACTCCAAAACAAACCAACACAATAAAACCACCAAAATCCCAAACAAAACAAACCTACTGATACCACTTTACATACCCACAGGGTTTGAAAAGAAATCTTATGAACACTTTTTCACAACCATACCTTCAGCTGGAAAGAAAACAACTATATTCCCACTGCAAGGCACCTTATTTCCTTCCTTGGTAACTCACTGGAATGACAGTATATGAACTCCACTAACAGACACAGAGCCACAGACCTACTTTCTCTGGACTTCTATCAGTGAAATATATTTTTTTTCAGTCCTGCATTTACTTGCTGCTCACAAGAAGACAGCATTCTTTTATGAAATCTCCTCCTTTTCACACTAGGACATTCTTCTGTGTCCAATAATAAATTTCTACTGCTGTTTCTGCTTATTCACGTGAAACAATGCAGGTAACAAATAAAAGGGTTTTTTTAAATCTTTCATTCTAAAGGGTAAAAAAAATATAAACCAGAGGCACTTTTATGGAAACACCATGGTCTGTCCAGCTATGACTGAACATCAGACATTTTAGTCAAGCCTACAATTTTTTATTCATCTCTAGTCAGAGTAAAATAACTGCTGGAATAGCAATTAGAATTCTAAACACTGGATGAAAACAGCCATTACTAGCATGACATCCCTACATACTTCATACCTGATGGTTATTTTTATTTTCGACATTTTCACTATGACAAGTTATTGTTGAATTAATAACCACACACTAAAGACTGAGTAAAGGTCTTCCTTTTCTTAAACTAGAAAAAAAGGAAAAGATCTTGAACCAAACAAAATGCCAATTCCCGGATTTAAGCAGTGAACACCTAGATGACAACTCATTGACATAAATAGGAGAGTAACAAAATAAGGCATATGAACTAAGAAAGCCACAGACACTCTAGAAAACACTTTATCCAAAATCCAGGTTTTGTTTGTTGTGTTTTATTGGTCACAGGTACGACAATGGAACCT
Organism: Serilophus lunatus; assembly: GCA_013399895.1. Classification (NCBI taxonomy): domain Eukaryota; kingdom Metazoa; phylum Chordata; class Aves; order Passeriformes; family Eurylaimidae; genus Serilophus; species Serilophus lunatus. Next base: position 97,067 of record VXBA01004612.1, on the reverse strand, counting down.
TGTTTTTCTGTTGCACTAACATTTTTGGCTGGTACTTACTAAATTTGACACTTCCTTGTAGACCCAAACCGAAGGAGTTTTTTTCAGTTATACTTCATTCCCTTACACCAAAACATTCTTGCAATTGCCACACCAGATCTTAAAGATAGTACTGTCTGAATAAATTCAACAAATAGATATCTTTCTCTGAAAACTAAGTCCTAATGAGTAAGCCTTTCCCAAACTTTAAGCATTTATATGCTTGACAGCTTTCTTCTATTACCTTAATCTTTCCTGTTACTCATATAAACTTCTTCAGCTTATTAGTATGTGCTAGCACTTTAGCACAAGCCCCATTTTACTAATAGTTTATCCAATTCAAAGTACAGAACTGGGTTTTTTTCCCCTCCTTTTTACACACATGTAAAGAATTCTTTTGCAAAAAATTATCTTTACTAATGTGAAAGAACATTCATTTATGTAGCTTTCAGCTGCCAAAGTAAACTTCAAGTTAGAAAAAGTCAAATTCAGATGTGGTGTATTACAGGTATTCCATACTGCAGTTTATGGAGAGGTCACCAAACACACCAGAAGGTCACTCTGCTTCATCAGAGAAATTACACTGAAACTTTCTCAGTGACACCACCTCTTTAACAGAATGGGCTTAATTGCATTTGTTGTTCATGAAAAAATGGCCCTGTAAAGATTTGGAGTTTTGTTTGCTTGCTTGAGGAAAAGCCAAGCCAGAACCTACTGAAATTCAGGCATATCTTGTGTGGAAGAAATGTACTAGTCACCTTTTAAATGTTCAGTGATAATGATGAAAGTAGTCAGCAACTATCTGAGAGTTTACCTTAGGGGCTGAACACTTTTTTCATCATCTGAGCTAATTTCCATTTCGAAAATCTCTTCAGTCCCAGTAGAAGAGAGCTGATCTTCCTTCCTGCTGTCTTGTTTGTATTTCTTTCTTCTTCTCTTTTTCTTTTTCACAGAACCTGGGGTGAATACAGTCTCTGTTTCTGCAGAGTGTGGAATTTCTGAGTTTGCACATGTCCTCTCACTTTCACCTGATTTCAAATGATTGTCAGTGTCTTTAAAAAACTGGTCTTCAGTGGGTATTGGAGATGTTGCCAAATATGCAGGAACTTTTTCCTAATAAAAAAAAATAAAATTGAAAATAAAGAGCAGGCTCTTTTTTTACTTTGTTTTGTACACACACAGGATAGCTGTCAGCTACAGATTCGTCTTTTTATCTCAAAACCATAGAGCAGCCCTGTGGTACGAAGCTGATAACCAGAAAGCAACCAAGTTCACTAGAGCAATTACATTGTTTAGAAAAATGCATGTTAGTATTCTTACAGTTTTAGATATAAACAAGGGATTTGCCAGCAAAGCAAATACCCAGTTAGAGGAATGTTTTTGAAATTATCTATCCCTGAGCACACCAGTTCCATGCCTAGTAAATGTGTTAATAAAAAAAGGCTAATTAAATCCATTGCTGTTTATTTTGAAACAGATTCATAGAAAGGACTGAGCTGAAAGGGGCATCTGGAGATCACGTAGTCCAATGTTCTGTTGAAATTAGGGCCTCAGATCAGATTATCCTGGGCCTTGTCAAGACAAAAGTTTGGCATTTCTAGTGAGAGAGAGTTTGTCACTTCTGTAGACAACCTACTCCGGTGGTATATTATTCTCAGTCTCAGTGAAGATTTTTCTCATATCCAGCTGGAATTTTCTCCTTGTGCTCTTTATCCCATCTTATCACTAGGCATCCTTGTAAAGACAGCACATCTGTTTGCTTCATAACCACCTTGCACCTGCAAGACTATGATTACATCCCCCTGAGTCTTCAGTAGACTCAACAGAACCAGTTCCCAGCAACCTTTCTATTTCAATTTCTCCAATCCTCTGATCAACTTGGTGGCTCTCCACCAGCTTCCTCCAATTTTACATGTCTCTCCTGAACTGGGGAGACCAGGAATATGTTCCAGATTTGGTCTAACGTACACTAGGCTGAGTGCTACAACCCCACATCCCTCTTGCTGATGCAGCCTGGGACACATTTGCTTTCACTGCAGCCAGGTGATGCAGAGATGCTTTTCATCCTGTCAAACCCCAGCCTGTACTGCTGTGAGGGATTCTTTTAACCCATGTGCAAGACTTCACATGTATCTTGGTTAAACCTTGTGTCAATCTTGTTGCTCCAGTCTCCCAGCCTGCCAAGTTAGCCCTATGTGGTGGTTTGTTTCTGACCTGTCGACCTCTCCTCCCAGTTCAGTGTTAGCCACAAAACTGGTGAAGGTGAAGGTGCAGTCTTGTCATCCATGTCAGGCACTACTTATGTAAAGCATCTTTCAAAACCAAAAACTCAGCCACAACTTATTCATGTTAAAACCAACATATAAACAACAAATCCTCAATTAATTACAACCCACATGTCCTTTGAATGAAAAGCTTTACCCCTAGGTTTATTTGCATCGTAACAAGAAACTTAAAAGACATTAACACTTTGACTGAAAGAAACACACTGAAGGGACAAAGCAGAACAAAAGCAGAAGAGTGGAATTTGCATAGGGAGGAGAAAAAGTTACGGAATTCAATTTCATGGTCCAGAATAGAAGTAATTAACAGATGACTGTTATTTTACAGGACTCTTACGCAGAAGATTAGTCAGGAACTACACTGTGATCAGAAACAGCCAGAGCACTGATGACACTTTTTATGTGTTCAAAGTCTGTTCTGCTATTATTTAGTATTAAATTCAGTTTTTCCACTGAGTTAAGAATTATGGACCAAATTTTGTTCTACTGCTTGTACAATGAAATGGAGAAAGAAGAACAAATGCAGCCCTATATGGCACAGGTGACATACAGATTTTGTTAAAAATCTCTAAATAAAATGATAGCACCAAAAATGAAGTTGGGATAAAGTGATAAATAATCAAAACTAACAAAATAAACTTAAAAAAAGAGAAAAGACACCCTCAAGAAAACTTACAAGAAAACTAGCTAAAAAATAATCCTGATTTACACAGACTGAGCTGAGTTGTATTACTTCTGAATGTCAAGATGTGCAAAACACAAAGACTGACCCTTTGAAAGAACATTTCTGAATATTTAAAAAAAAAAAAAAATCGATGAGAGCTTTATGATTTATACCTTAAGCACAACCTCAAGGATCAGTTGCAGAAAAAAGTTGTCCAAAAGCACTAACAATAACTCTGTTTTGCTTTGTTGCAAACTTGATCTATAGTTTCAGCATGAACTACCAGTTTTCAAGAACATATTATACACAGATAAGGCACTCTTGTTATAAATTTAATCTAAGCAAGTGCAATAGCTCCTCTAAAACATTGTACTTTCTGAAAGTCGAAAGACTGATCAGTTCCCATCAATGTCGGACATCCTGCATCTATAAAAAACTGCTTTCAGTTTTTATTTTAATCATGGTGTATGTTAAAACAGAACCCAACCTTCTGTCTTCTTAAATGGTATGAATCAAGTTAACATTTGGGGTCTTGATGCTTGTTTTCTCCTACTACTTTAAATCATATTTAACTCCTTTCAATATGAAAGCTTCCTCTGATCCCACAGAGTAAACAAGTAGTACCCTAAACTAAAAAGTGAATCAAGCTCATTTCCTTGAAAGACTGATTCCTACTAACAAAAGGAAACGAACATTTCATCTTTTACTTCACTGAAACAACATTTTTTTTCTCTCTTCTAACTGATTATTTTGATTTTTTTGTCAGCCTATGGAAATGATGTTAAATTCAGCCACAGAAAATCTAGCTTCCATAGAAGTTATGATATCGACAATACTGTATTAAGCATTTTTAACACATTGTTAATACTGCATTGTAGCTATCAAGAAGCACAAAGCCTTACATTTTCCTCCTCAGTTTCTTGTACAAAGAAAGCTTCTCCATTGTCACCGAGTTTCATATGAAGATCAACAGCATCACCATTAATTTCTATATCAATCTGTGGAAAGAGACAATTTACTGTAAATAATTCATCATGGGGAAAAGCACTGACCTCATGGCCCACTTAGCTCTGAGCATACACTTCCTTTCATCGTATAATCATTTCTTTCCTCTCTCTGCTTTCTGAAACAAGCCTGTTACAATAATAGTCTTTAGTTTGTTCACCTACAAAATACATCATGCTCTCAGCAGAGACCCTAACAAGACTAAGAAAAAATAAAAATAGCCCATATAAAGATAGAATTTTGTTCAAGTAATTTGGAGAGCTAGAGGCATAAATATATACTAATTATTGATCTAGTCTTTATTTCACAGAAGAATGACTATTTATGTTCATCTATTTAAACCTCAACCTGAATTGGGGCCTGGTATGAATTTGAATGCTAAATACCAAAAGTTCCACCTGGAAGCCTCCTGGAGGCAGGCTTTGTTTGAAATTGATAAAGACGTGCCACAATTATTTCTGCAACCCAGATAATGTTTCAAATATTCCTGCGCATCAGGTTTATGGGGATATGACACAGGTCCACAACCCTTCTGCAATCATAGAGCTTTTGTCAGAGAAGAATATTTTTATCAGGCTAAAAAGGTCCTTTAATTTAGATTACATTGCACAGATGGGAGAGATTGTCCTTCCCCACATGTATGAAATAAAAGAAAAATACCAAATGTCTTTCTAAAATCAATGTACTTTACTTTCTCTTCTTCATGCAATCTTGGGTATCCAGGTAAGTTCCTTACAAATTTTTCCAAACAAAATGTGTTCAATTTTTAGCCAAAATTATCTTTTTCTTTCTGTAAATCTGCTTATCTAATGGTATCTGTGTATCTGCATCTAGCTTAGTTAATTAAAAATAATTTAATACATGTCAGATGGAAACACAATGGACTTGCCTTACTGCAGATAATGCCAGTGACATTTCAAGTTATACGTAATTTAGACAAAAGGAGACCACATTTAAGACTGTTATTGCTATGAACTATCCCACATGTACATTACTCAAGTTCTAGTTTCCTACCAATACAAAAGAAGAAATTCTACCCCAAGCCAGTTTGTACTGTGATGCAAACATTGTTATGTGAACTCATGTTTCTAGTTGGTTACAGGAAATGGAAAGCCAAAAATGAAAGGGGACTAATTTTAAGACTAGCACATAGACTGCCAAGTAAAAAAAAAAACACACTACTACAGTGCTATGAAAGGCAATATCAATGTATCATATCCAAATCCTTAAGATACCCATTTTTCTTTTTCCTCACAATAAGTGAATGGTTTTGATTTGAAAATTGTATTTATTCTGCTACTGGACACTGTTTATTTTTAAGATATTTTCTTGAATTTCTAATTCAGCAACATGAGTTTGAAACAAAAAACACTTCTCTTCATGCTGATTTAGTCAAACATCTCTACTTTTAGCTTTTATACTTCATGCTGCTTTCTGGACACTTCAGTATATATCTTCAGTTGAAGCACAGGTATGCATACTTTGTGTTCCTGTACATCTTAAGACTACCAATTCATGTTGGCCTCATAACATGCCAGAGAAAAATGGATACCCAGTGTAGTAACAACCATTGAACTGACTACTGAGAGAATTGTATGAAGAGAGGGAGCCAAAAGCAGCAGTCATCCACACAACCAAAAGCTAAGAACTACTCTGACAGTCATATTGAGAGTAGAGGTTTCTAAAGTCCTCTCAAATTTGGTTCAGCTACTCAGACATGTACTTAATGACATTTAATAAACTTAGGTTTCAGATACACTGCTGTAAGCGTCTCATTTGCTGAGACATCCGAAAAGGTAGCTATACCACCTGTCTCTGGTACCCTGTTGAAAACTGTAATGTAATCTGTTACAGAACTGTTAAGAAAAATCAATTCTTTGTAATTAATGTGGTCGGTAACAACACCACTAGCAAGAGAGAGTAAAACAAAAAATAAACACAAGACCTGCTACCAGCCTGTGTTACTATGATAAATGTACAACTTGAATGCATGGAACTCCCAGTATTGACCATTAATAAAAAAACCTGTGGTTTTACATTCTGTTCAAATGAATTTGTGTTTTGGTAGCACACCCACATGCCATAGAGAGTATTCCCTACTGAAAATAATATAAAGTCTCTCCACAAAAGGTCTATTTTCCAGTCAAATTTACAATCCAATCCAACTCACTCCACAGGCATGATTAGTAAAGCCTATAGGTAGTGGATGGCAGGACAACCTGCTCGGGTAGTGCCACCATCTCATACCTGCTGGTCAGGAAGTTGTACCAGGATCTCTTTCAAACACACCCACACAGGAATGAAACTTCAGTCCCTGCTTTTATTTGCTTGTGGATATTAATAACTGCATTTTCTACTGCATGTCAGCCTTGAACAGAGCTAACAAGGAGCAATATTTCTGACAGGTCATCAACATTTAATATATGCTCTATGTGTCCTTCAGACTTCCCAAAAAGTGTTGCTTACATCAGGGATCAGTTAAATAGCATCAAGCACTTCTTTCTCAGCATACTTAAATAAGTAAATAAATAGTCCCATGTAAACATTTTAGGACTGTGAAGTCTGTATGTTTGTATTAGTCTTTCTGCATATCTCCAGAGCTGTAAAGCTTTTCTTTCACAGCACTTTTTGCAGAGTCCTTAAATTACCATAAGAAGTTGTGTCTTGCATTCCAAAACTATCACTGGGTACAGCATACATGAGCAACTGCTCTGTGCTAAATTGGTCTGCTAACTGGGAATGTGGGGAGCTGGGGAAGGAAGGAAGGAAGGAAGAAGATAAAAACCAGAATGTAGTGGTATTCAAAACTTTGTTTTGGCCCACTTTCTGAACTTACCACTTTTTCTTTAGAGCGCAACACACCGAGCTTCCCAAATCGGACATGGAAAGGGGAACACTGGAATGTACCATCCTGCTGCCGGACCACAACGACATCAATGCATCCTGAAAGGGTTGCCTGATTAATGCCCTTGTACAGCTCCTTCACAGTAACTAGGACTTGCCCTGCAAGTTGTCCTACGTAGTTCATAGTCTGAGACTACGGGACAGAAAGAAAAAAAAAGTAAGTAAATTTAAAACACACAAAAAGCTTTTTGAAACAAATTTTTAAAAAAACATTTAAATAGATGACTGCAGGTCTTTCAGACTAAGAATACAACATGAACTATGACTGTCAATAAACCCAAGATTTCTCAGAACATTTGAGCTTTAATAAAATGTTCTAATATAAACCTAAGTGCAATCCCCATCTCATTCTCCCATCTTGTGCCTCTCACCCAAATAACTGTTACAAGCTCATTTCAAAAACATCCAAGAAACTGCATGCCTCTCAAGTTAAGGATATTATCTGGGAGAACAAAAGGCCACTGCCAACAAGCAAGACCCAAAATGCTGAATACACATCAGGGCTTAAATTTGTAAAGAACCCATTTTGAGATAATATTTCTAGAAAAAAAGTAAAAAACAGAAATTCACTGTAGAGATCTCACATCACTCAAAAGGATGCTTTTGTGGAATCTAACAGTACCAATCTAACAGTACCAATACAATTGTAAACATGGAAGAGATCTAAAATTACTTCCACAGACTTAGAGCAGCTACAGGAATATTTTTCTCCATCTCAGCAGGCTTCTTATACATTATCTAGCCATATTTCTATTTTTGAAAAAAAAATAAAAAATCTCTCCTCTTCACAAGACTTACAAAGGAAAATGAGGGTTTTCCAATATAGATTTAAAACTGTTCTAAAATTATCCACAGAGTTACTATGGTAGGTAACATGCTAGAGAACTTTTCTCCCACAGCTTTGGTACACTATGGTTAATGAAGACAAAAAGAACAGACTGCCAAATTAATGAGATTAGCAAGATGGACACACTATCAACATCAGCCATTAATTCAATTTCATCTCTAAGTAGCTTCATGTAAACCTTTAAAATTGACTGTTTGCTACTGAAGTAATAGCTCACCCAAAAAGGAAAGGTCTCGCTTCGACCTTTCCTCATCTGACCCTCTTAATGAGCTTATTTTAGCTCTCTGACACAGCTGACAAAGTCTACCTTTTGTTGTTGTTGTTGTTTCATCCAGTGGGTTAATAAGTTAGATTAGCTCACAAAGAAGAACATGACTAACACCAGAGTCATGAAGCACAGAGCAGCACCAGAAAGCTGGAAAAGGAAGAGGCTGGGGCAGGGAACTGATTATCTTCCTTTTGACAAGCAAGGTATTTGCTGCATCTCATATAACTCAAGACAGAGAAATTGCAGTATTACTGCTTTACTGTTTAAGCAATTAAACTTCTCCTAATATGACAGTCATCTTTAATCTCAATCTTATGAAAAAATTGTGATACACAGCCTTGATCATTCATTGCTATACCTTGTCCACTTCCAAGAGTGGTCTATTACAAAGAAAAGTTGATTTCTTGTCACCAAGAAGACTGAATTTGTTAAAAGAAATGTTTGACATAATCAAGAATAAAAGTCCTTAATAGAATCTCCATTCCATATATTTCATTTCAGTGAACAGCACTTGAGAAGTGCTTGCATTGGCAAGGAATTCTCTATGATTTAAGCAGCGACTTTTTAGAAGTACATAATTTCACATCATCTGCTATGAATTGAATTCAGATGATAAAATAATCCTGTTTTTCTCAAATACATGCTAACTGGCCTTGTCTGACCAGAGAAAAATCACCAAAAAACCCAAAGACCAAAGCATTCAGCCATTTAACATATATTCTTGCTTTCCTGTAGCAAGAATATCCTGTAGCAATATTATCTCTTCTACAGATATCAGTTACATTTCTGTAGCTCACAACACAGCCATTTTTATGATCCTAAACAGAATAATCTCTTACTTGTGGAAGTTCATAACTTTCTCACTCTTACATATGAAAAAGTTACGAACTTTAGAACCTGCTGAGTATTAAAAACAACACTTATTAGGAAAGAAACTTTTTATGATCGAGATGTTAATGCAAAAGTTGCTTTGTACACTAATTGAACAAAAGCACAGATAAAAGTAATAAACTACTGTACGTGATTGTTTATCAGGTTGCAGTTTGACTTGGAAGGAATGGTTCACTTTTCACGACAAACATGTTATGTAAGAAGGTTCAAACTGTAGCAAGAAAAGGATCAAATAGGAACGAAGTGTCACTACAACCCTTTCGTAGGAAACGTGTGATTTTATCTCGAATGCCAACAGAACCCCAGGTGGGAGATTTTAAAATTTGAGAGCTAGGATTTGGTTTGGGTTTGTTTGTTTTTCTTAAGTTTTATTGCATGTTGTTGGAAATACGCTAGAAATACTCTGATCACAGAATAGCCAGTAACATAAAGTAGTTCCTTGAAAGCATTCTTTATTTCATGCTTAATAAACATTTCTTAAATGCTGCCCTTAAAGCAGAGAGCAGTATGCCTTCATAACCTCCTAGAAGAACTTACAAAGCATGCTGATTTCTAGTGCTGAAATTCAAGACAGAAGCCTGATGGAAAAGACAAGTTAAGAAAGGGCAATGTAAAGTATTTCACAATACTGTTTAGCTTTTCAGTTTTATTTCTTTGAGTATCAGAGTCTCTACATTGCCTGGCACAGCCAAATTCCAGAACACTGCATAAAAGCTGAAGTGAATGCAGCTTACCATTACTTACTCTTCTTGGATAGCAAATTAAAAGGCCATGAGTACACAAGATCTCAAAGCAGAAAAACACTTTTTTGTGACTTCTGAGGCTCCAGAGAGACGATTTTTCAATGTTTATGCAATACTACCTAGTTTGAAAAAAACCCTTACAGCTGAATATATTAACACTACCAAGTGCAACTGTCATTGGAATGGGGGAAAGAATCTCTCTGCTATATCATAAATTTTTTTTTTTCTGGCAAGACGCCATTACACTGCAAAAGGCAGAAACTGAAACGGCTGTGGTTTTTGTCTTTCTTTTTTGGAGAGTATAAAAGCAAATACAAAATAAGAAAAGAAGATATCTACTTCAGGAGTTCAATAATAAAGTTCTGTGCCTCCACCTATAAGATGCTTGAGTCAGTTAGACTAAAATTAGCCATGCACATGCTGGTTGACTTCCTCATGTTAGAACAATGAGAAATGGAATGGCTCTCAGAAACTGCATTAACTGGTACTCCACCTCAGATTAAGTGTCTAACATCTACCAATAAATGCTTATATTAACATAGTCTGAGTGGGAGTTTTTCTGTATAGGAAATGTATTTCCTGTACCATTCACGAAGATGTTATTTTGGCTGCCCCAAGACCAACATGTTTCCTTGAACAGCTTTTTTACTTTGTTATTCAGTAGTATCCATATACAAGTGCAAGATACAAAGGTCTGTGACAAATTGGTGTTCTCTATGCCTTTGGAGTACTGCTTCAGTAATGGCAAACTGCACTTTTTGTGTTCCTAAAGCCAACACCTTTTAAACAAGTGCACTCATACAAACATGAATACTACTAACACCTAACTCAACAACAGGAAAAGAAGACTGCAAGTTACTTCAAGGCAAACTAGAATGTTCTACAGAGCTACAGCTTCAGAGGGTATGAATTTTAACTATCATTGAAAAAAAAAGTTAATTGAATGCAGATCTTATCTTACAAGAGAATAGACATTCATACACCCCATTTATTTTGAGATACATTTAGAGCATTAAAAGATAGTATAATGCCATATGATGTAAACAGCACAGAAGTTGTATTTCCTTCAAGAGATTAGGCAGAAAAACAAAATAAAAACCATGCATAGCAGAGGTTTTCCTCAATTTATCTCATTTTGCCTATATTTACATGTATATAGATTTACGAGGCAGAAGTTTTCTTTAAGCAAATTAAATTTTTAACGTGTGTTTTACTAGTTTTCATTTTGTACTGAGAAAAGACTCAGTGGAAAAATGACCCTGTCAGACAGGACCACAGCAGCATCAGCTCTACTCAACAAAAACCTCTTTGCTCCTAAGTAAAGATTTTAATTGGGGATTTAGGATTGCTTCTAGTACTGCACAGAGCACTAACAGAACAAAAATGGGAAACAAGCCTGTTGAACTTCCACTATATTTTATATGCTATTAAATATAAGTGGTCAATTTTTATAATTTTAACTGTGTTATAGGAAATTATATATCCATACTTAGCAATAAATCTGTCAAACTCACCAAGATTCCAGAAGGAACCTTTTCATGGGCAGCAACATCACTTCTATTGAAGTCACCTTCAAGAACATCCTTTTCTGAGAAATGCATCTCAGAAAATAGGAAACTAACTTTCCACAACACAGGTAAATGCAGAAATTACAGCCATAACAGAATTTTGTAGCAGCATTCCTTCTCTTTCCACAGAAGCGGAAGAATTATGTAAATCTTCTGGTCTCTCAGAGAAAACTGCTTGGTATACTTTCCCACGCAGTACTATGATTAAAAAGGAAGTGCTTCTTTAAGAAAGCTCACACAGAAACTCCCTCACCAATAGGCTTTGCTTGAAATGTCACAGCCCCCTTGCGTGCTCCCAGATAAGAAGAACATGGGCAGACTTTGCCATATGTTTGCACTGATAGGTAAGGATCTTGGTTTACATCACGTCATGTGACTTCAGCTGAAGCTCCCATGAAAACAAGGATTTAGTTAATGATTCTTAAGCAAAGTCTACATTAGCTCACTTGGAGACTTTTTACCCACTGTTGCAACTCCACCACTGGTAGCAGCTTTCAAAGTCCTGGTCCAGCCTGTGCACACATCATTCAAGAATGGCAGCTGCCAGGCCACGTGCTGCTCCCTCTGCTGATGGAGTCACTGGGGTAGCCAGTCATGTCTGACACAACAAATTTGATGACATTTCACAATCTGGTATTTGGGGACTGTTCCTCCTTTTTGAAACTGCATTGTAATAATAAAGAAACAACTGATCTAGTGTCATTTTTACACTAAACCATGAAAAACCAATGCACACCAAAATAAACTTTTTTTTTTCCTGTGAAGCTTGTCTTGCTTTAACTGCATTGTTAAAGCAGTATAATTTGAGCATGTGGCCGATACTTAGAAGCTCCATAACTGAAAATAAGACTTAACTTTTGATCTAAGGAATTTTAAAATGTCATTACTTCTCTAAATAATATAATGAATAGGTGAAATAACTGAGGAAGAGTAGCAGTACCAGGAAACAAGTCTGTCTCTGTACGGGAGAGACCTTTTCTGAGGACCATCAATATTCCCTCGACACTGGCACATTCTCATTACTCCTAAACTGAGGGCTGGGTTTGCTATGTCTGCAGTAAGGTTACAAGAAGCTGCTACAATCTCTGGGCCCTTTACCATACACTTAGTAACTTCATACTTAACGAGCTCTTCCCAGGAAAAACCACTGGTTTGTTGGCAAACAGAAGTATTTTCATAGGATATTAAGAATTACTAGAAACTAAAAAGTTTGCCCTACCTGTTTATCATTCCCTTAAAACACACAGTTATGAGCAAAATAGAAACCAGATCTGTAAGACAGTGCTTCTTTTCAAACAATTTTCACTTAGCTTTATTTTGTTTTTTGTGTACCATTTTCTGTGATATCTCTTCAATTGCTGTATTTTTTCAGTATTTCAGGCTGACATTATTTTTTTCAAAGCTTCTAAACGTGCTTTAGAAAACTGACTTTCTAGAATACAGGTAAAATTGTGGTCACTACAGTAAGTTAAGATTTACACAAGTAATAAGCTTTGCACATTCAGTTAGCCTCCTCATCTTTTATTTCTCAACGTTAGCAAGATAAGTAAAAATATCTCCTGCTGAATAAGTTTAAGCATTATGTTACTTACTTTCAAGTTGCACAAGAAAATTAGTTTCAGTTTTGAAAAGCAAATACTTCAAATTTGAAAGACTTAGAGGCAATGTTTTCCATGCAACTTTAATCAAGCTCTTTGGTGTAAGTAGATTTTACTGTGATTTAGTCTCAGAAAGTACATAGGAATTTTTTCACTCACCTCATGCAATAATTAGTACTACTGACAAAGATCATTCACCATCCTATGGTCTTTCTTTTGATCTGCTCTTTGTGAGTCTACCTATCTTACCCTGTGGTCCATTAGTTAAAATCCCTGATGGGAAATACGATTCCATTTTTGAAACACACTTTTGTATCGCAATCTTCATGATATATTTGATTGCATTTCATTTAGTTTTACAGCATGTCAGAGATGGAGTATTTTTTTCAACTATGCAATGGAAAATTCAGGCCAGGAGATTAGGAATTAAAAATACAGAGAGCTTCAGCACAGTTAGAACTTGATTTTTTTCTCCTTTTTTTTACCTCTTTGCATATTCAAAGCATTGCTTCAATAGGCTACGTTTGTAGTTGCAAATTAGATTTACATATCCCAGATGATCATTAAAAATACAGTCTGATCGCCTGTGGAAATTACATTTTAGCGATTAGGCTGTACTTCATAGGAACCACAGACCAGGAGTGGCCAGAAAACAGCCACAATACATTTTCCCACACAGGACTTTCATCAGTGCATGTCATTCTAAGTTCTGGAAGGAAGCAAGCAAGCAGAAATCCTATAGACATGAACTTCTCTCAGCACATAATCCTAATTCACTCAGAGAGCAAAATAAATATGACAAGGCAAATGAGTAGACCAGTTGCCTCAGTTCTTTAATTAACATATCCTAATAGATAGTGCAAATAGAGGACAACCTTTGTTAATGTTCTAATTGTCTCCTTCACTCCATCCTGTCACACATAATTTTATTTAGGATCAACCAAGACTTAAGCATCACAGTTCTCAATGTCAGGATGGGGTTGTGACACTTTCTCAGTCTTGCAGCTTGTCCTGATACTGGAAAAAGTCCTTTCTTCCACGGCCTCAACTGATTCCAAAATTCCACCAGTCTTGTTTATTTTCATGCACTTACACTTTGCCTATTTGCCACAGTCGAAGTGGAGGAGTTCACAAATCTGCAGAAATCACAAAAATCAGACTGGGGCTGAAAACACTTTCCTGTGCTCAAGTTCTTGCTCCCAGCCCTGGTGCAAAGTGTCTGCTTACTGGAACTGGAAACAAAGCCCCACTCATTCCAGATTGTATCAAAACTCATTCAATACATCATCTCTGATACTTTTCAGTACAAAAGTCTAAACATTCTCAATACGGACTTTTAAGCACAATTCAAAGGTTAATAAATTTGCTAAAATAAAATGAACTTGAGACACAAATAACTGAAGACAGATGCCTTCTGAAAGAGACATGAGAATTTTTCTAAGAGAAAATAACCAGTCTTTCCTCTAACAGAGTGGAAACATACCATCAAGTGACAAGTCTTATTAAAAAAAATGAACATACTTACTAACATTTTCCATATAAAAGCTGGATGTAGCTAAAATATAACTTGGAATGAAATTTTCCATTTTAGCAAATTATGTGCATCTAAAAATGAAATTCTGCTTGACAATCTAGAAAAATACTAATAGGCAGTGTTACTTGCTCTTATCAGCAATTCCTAGCTGTCCAAAAAATAAAAATAATGAAAAAGCTCTGTCACAAGCAATAACAACATAGTACAGGACTCCAAGCAGTGAATAGCTATTAGTGAAACATCAGTGATACAAAAGCATCATTGTTCATTAAAATGGTGGTTAAAAAAGAATAAAATCAAATGTCCAGTTTTCCACCCATGAAGCAAGATGGTAAATTAAGTGTCTCCATGATCCCCTGTCAGGTAGAATTAAGAGCCATTCAAATCAGAGTATTTTTCAGTGCAACTTAAGTACTTTTTTATTGCCAGTAAAAACAAAAAAATAGCAAGAAAGGAAATCCACACTTTATTTGGAATTGGCCATTTTGTAATGTGTCAACAGTTGATTACCACGAATCATCTGATTTCAGTGTTATGGTATCTGTCCTTGGACTAATCTGAGCATATCCTTTTTTTAAGGTAACTAAAGTTACCTTTCTTTTCTCTTTGCAAAGGAATGTTAGTCAGGACAGAGTCAGTCAAAATTTGTTAAAATCATCAGTTCAATCAAAAAGTCTGGTTACATGCACACAAAATGTTCTTAACCATGTGAAGGCCTCTCAAGGCACTGAAAGAAGGAACTGGCTAATCCAAAAGCGCAGCCCCTTGGAATCTGTGCGGGCACACCCCACACCAGCACCTGCCACATTTGATGGATAGATGTCCAGCAACAGACTCTCCTACAGCCACATCATCCCTGGTGGAACTCATTTCCAGACATGTAACATGGAAACCAATGTTTCTGAATAGAAATTCCCTCCATCTCATTTTTGCATGAGATGAGAGAAAGCAGATGAAGCTTTTCCTGTATGTTTCTAGAAAGCACTAAGCAGTTCCCTAATGAGCAATCCCTTATCTTTCTATCTTTCCCATTTAACAAGGTTTCTTTCCAGGCACCAATATGCCTCAGGTGTATTTATATTTTCTTTCAAACTTCAGGACTTAGAAGTCAAAGCAAAAAAACCACAGCCATTTGTGCATGTATGAAATATATCCTTATCTATTAGTGGTGAATAATTTGATTACATTCAGAATGGATACATGAAGATTTGAGACCAGTACATATCTGCAGGTTGACCAGAAAGAACAGAAATAATACTTATAGAGAATATCCAAAAGTTCTAAATATATAGTGTATCTAAGCAAGAAACCATTTTTTCTCCCTGAAAGGTTCTCCATATTGTTGAGCTGACATGCACATACCAAAATAAAACAACATCCCTAAATTTAATTTGCATATAAGATTTGGCTGTATTGTTACTAAATTGGGTAAAAATCTAGCCTTACAGAATTCCCCCACAAAGGTATTTATTTCCATGAGATGTTGGCAACAGAAAAATTAGGTACAGCTGAGCAAAGTGCCATATGCTTACCCCTTTACCAAACCTGATGTGCCTGTGTTAGTGAGTTGTAAAGACCACAGAGATCATCACATCTGTGTGAAGGATCTGTCCACTCCTCCCACACAACAGCGTGTTTTGCACTGTCTACATGGGACATGACAACCCTGTAAAGTGACCTCACAGATTTCCTCTCTGTCTTAACAGGCACACTTTTTCTTTTGGGGAGTGAATGACTTAAAGTCACCACTAAGTAATTTGTTTCTTTAAATTGCTGTATTTCAGTTCACATCACAAACTAAATTCTATTTTTTAGCTAAGTGAGAGTCCATTAATCCCATTTCTAATGGATTCAGGTACAAGCCCTTATTGGAAGCACTTACTTGGAAGAATTTTGCAAAGAATCCTTTACACATTTACTTTAAAAGGCTTTTCACAACCATCAATTCAGAAGTACATTTCCTGAGGAGACACTTATGCAATCTAAAAAAAGACAAGTAAACCTAAAAACAGAGCCTAAGACCGACCTTAGCATGTGCTGGCTTCAGCCACACAGACCAACACAAAAATGCCACTGGTACAACGGAGATTTTTCTATTATTACTTCACATATTTACACTTCTGGTATTGAATTTCAGCACTTTGGACACAGAAATGGGGCAGCTCCTCAGCTAAAAATCTCATCCGTTCACTCAGTGCAGACAGAAGCAATGAGGAAGTCTCCCTTCGTTTTGAAAAACTGAGTGACTCAGAACCACTTCTGGCAGCTAATGTCAAATTACATTAGTGCAAAGCTGAAAGAAACTGATAAAAATATTTAACTAGGAAGGGGAAGCTAACATCCTTTACTTGAAAATTCCCTTGACATATAAATAAAAGGAACAAAAAATCCCCCCGAAGTGTGCTTAAGCTTCATCCTTAAGCACAAAGACAATCTGGCTTGACTTAGCCTGACAGTTTTATATGAAATCATAGACTGCCTGCCCTGAAATGTAAGCACTAATGAAACAAGCAAGATGAGACAACAGCTAGGCAGACTAAACTTATTTTTAGATGAAGTATTTTTGCAAAAGCACAAGATTTTTACTATGCTTTAACTAGATAATTGTATGTAAAATTTTTTTAAAAATAACTTCTGCTTATCTATATAACAATGAAATATTTCCAGAGATGACATCTTTGTGTTACTGTAGAACTGTAACTTCAACAAGATCAAAGGTTCAATACGGAACGTACCCCTGATCAGCACTGCCAGATACAAAAATCATTGGGATACAGCATGCTACTAAGTTGTGTTCTCAGAATGTGCTCAGTAAGGGATGACGATACTTAATACACTTTGGTCTTGAATTGGATCACAAACATATCACCCACCGTTTTGTCTAAGTCTGAAAGCTTTTTCACTGTGGACAGCTGTAACATGCAGCACTGAATCTCACACCAGAAGGTGTCCCTTGGTCCCTCTGCAGACAGTTATGTAGAACACATCGGTAATTCATTGATATAAACAACGGCTAAAAGGTACCTCTGGCTTATAAAGTATTTTACAAAAGAAAAATTAAATCTTATTTTTTAGGAATTGTAACTCAAGCACGGAGATTCTATGATCACACACAGACTGTAAGAAACTGTCTGTTTTCCTGTATGCCATGATTTTACTCTTAAGATGTGAGGCGGGAAAAAAATTGTGATTTAGAGAATTAACTATGTGAGAATCTTCCAGGAAGAGGCAAACAAATGCAACTAATTCAACCTCTGGCTCTGACAGAAATTCTCAATGTGGCTTTGAACAAAGACCTTTCAGCTTTATCTGCTCCAGATTCCAAGCTGTCTGGAGCAGAGACCAAGTCATGAAGAATGCAAAGTAAAAAAAAGGTGGCTCGAGGCCTCAAGGTTCATATGGAGCATCAAGTGCAGTAGGTGCAGTTCAGATTCCCCCACAGCTGATCAAGACTTTACACTAGTGGAAGGAAATGCTGGAAGTAGTGACAAAAGACAAAAAGTTCCATGCACGGAGAAACTGAAACACTTTATGAGGATGTCTTCCAAGTAAACACTAACAACTACACTTAATTTTGCAACAAAACAACACATTATTTACAAAGTTCAAACACCACTTCTTTTTGTACAGGTCACTAAAAAGCCCAAACGTTTAGACATGCTTACCTGAAAAGTTATGCTACAAGCTTAAAAAAATCCCTGTTGTAATTGCTGAAGATAGCCATTCAGCACTACATGGTTACACCTACTGCAATTAAGAATAACACCAGATAATACAGAATCTCAGTCAAAGTTCCTGTCATCCTGAGTTTTCACTCATGAACTTTTCATCTTTAGCCTCTCAGTTTAATATTTTATTGTACAATATGTTTTTGCAGACCACCTTGCAGATGACTCCTTTATACCACTCAAGAGATCCTCCTGCACTTTTTTTAAGAGATGGCAGAGCTGTGTAAACACACTCCTGTATATTCGGGGATGCAAAGGAACTATAGCAGGGATTAGCAGAGAAGGCACAACTGTTGGCCCTGGCTCGAGCTAGCTGCCTAGTATGCAAACAAAAAATGGTTAGATATCCACAGAGTGACTGACATGCCCACCCTTTCCTAACACAAAGAGAAGGCATTTTGAGACTTAGGAATTTTCATTACAACTAATGAACACCTGTACATTCTTAAAATGTATATATAACACTATCATTTTTTTTTTCTGTTTTGAAACATTAAGTGCTCAGTATGTAAAATTGTCCTGGGAAAGGCTATTAAAATGTATAAAACCCCCAAACTAACCAATCAAAGAAAATAAAAAAACCCAACCAACAAAAAACCCCCCCAGAAAATCCAACCTAAAAACAAAATAAAAACACCACAAAAAAAAAAAAGGAGCTGTACTTCAACGATTCTTGTAGGTGCCTCAACTCAGGATATTCTGTGATTCTACAGACTAAGTTCTGTAGGATTGTCTACCATCTTTTGTGACAGTATCCTGAATAATGCCATACACCATTATGGGATGTGGCTAACAGCTTCTTTTTTGTAACAACTATGGAATTTTGGTGGAGGGCAAAAAAAAACCCTGACTAGATGACGTGCACATACAGAGTGCAGCCACAAGACAGGTATATTTATGACATCATTTTGCTGGATGAAAAACATACCAAGCCTGACAGGTCAAGAAGCATTTGGACAATACTCTCAGGCACATGGTGTGACTCTTGGGGATGGTCCTGTGCTGGGCTAAGAGCTGGACTCTATGACCCTTTTGGGTCCCTTCCAATTTAGCAATTGCTGAGATTCTGTGACACGGCATCCTGCCTTGGCTCTACTGAAAATCACTGTCTGCTACATGCACTCAGTAGCCCCTTAAGGAGAAGAAAAATGCAGTTCACACCAATTAAACCAGACCTACCCTTGCCAAAACCACAAATAAGTGGGCAATGCAGTTCCACTTCAGACTCCCCAGACCAGCAGGGGCGGGGAGACCGAGGTCACAGCCCAAGCTCAAGAAACGCATCCCCGCGGGAGGGGAAAGGAGCCGGGGCAGCACGGCACGGCGCCAGGGCAGGGACCGCCGCCCGCCGGAGCGGCACCGCCAGGCAGCGCCGGCAACACAGGCATTCCCGGGCGCTCCCCGCCGCCCCCGAGCCACGGCGGGGCCGCCGCC
>VXBA01004612.1:0-77408 GCA_013399895.1 Serilophus lunatus | reverse complement strand
CGGCAGGGAGAGCCGCGCTCGGCCGGCTGCGAACTGCGCCAAGCGGCGGCCGTTGGGGAGGCGCGTGCACGCCCGCCCGCCCGCGCGCGCTCCCGCTGGCGGCGGCAGATGGCGGGGGCGCGCCCGGCTCACGGGCGCCACGTGACCTGGGATCGGGGCGGGGGAGGAGGAGGCGCGTGGCCCGCGAGCGCGGGCGCGTGCGCGCGGCCCAGGGGTGCCGAGGTGGGCGTGTCCGCATCCCGGGGATTCCCGGCGGGATTCGGGAGCGGGGAACAGCAGCCAACCCTAACTCTAACCCTAACCCCCCCACCGCCACCCCGCTCGGGAGCAGCTGTTTGTGAGCCGCGGTCTGAGCCGGGGCGCAGGATTAGCACCTCGTGACGGGTTTGGGAAAGAAAGGCTGCGTTCACTGTGTCTGCCGCTTTACACACCTGCCACTGCATCCTTGTCCTTAGAGTTACTAGTCTGCCCACAGGACGATGGAAAATATGTGGTTTTTCATGTGTATGTAGAGAGATACATAGAGAGATACATTAGACCGTAGTCCCTATACCATAGTCTCAAACTATGCCTTAGTCGCAAACTGCTCCAGGGGAGGTTTAGTTTGGGCATTAGAAGGATTTTCTTCCCAGGAAGGGTGATCAGACACTGGAATGAGCCGCCCAGGGAGGTGGTGGGGTCACCGTCCCTGGGGGTGTTTAAGGAAAGCCTGGACGTGACCCTTCGTGCTGACATGGTGGTGTTGGGTCATAGGTTGGACTCGATGGTCTTGGAGGTCTTTTCCAACCTAACGAGTCTATGACTCAGTTAGTTGGTTAGTTAGTTATAAAAGTGTACATTGCAAAATCTGAACATGTCCAGCAGGCCCATTTCAGGTCAGCAGGCTTCATTTGCCCATTCCTTTTGTGATTCATGCTGCTTACTTGCTGAAGTTGGTTGGGTTGTGCGTTATTATTTACCTGAGTCACGCTATGGCCCAGAGGCCCTGGATGATACTGAGACTTAATAGGTACTAAAACGGGATAATATTCTTACCCCAAACAACTTGCAGAATAAAAAAGGGAAAAGTAGAAGTAGCATAATTGGAAATACAGTTTGAGTTTCACGTATGTGAATTGTTTTGTCACTACCCACGTTACTTCTTTATTTTAATGTACTTTTACTTGTCCATCAACTTCCTTTTCATCCACCAATCTGTTGACAAGAGTTTTATTAAAAGCTGGCTTTGCACCTCTTGGTGTTAGAGCCATTTTGGACTCTCACATAGGTTTTATGTAATTGTCACATAGTAAGAATTTAGCCTGCTCAACAAAGTATTCAGTGCAGCTGACAAAAAAGACGTGCCAGCATGCAAAGTAATACATAAACAAAATTTATTGAGATGGTCCACGTATCTCTTAAAAGATCCTTGGTGATCCCTTTTTTGCCAGTCCTACAAAGAGATAAGATCTGTTTATTCATCTGCACCTCCTGGACAAGCTGCCTAAAAGATTATAGCCAGTGAGTTTGCTTATTTGCAGATAATATATTTAAATCCCTTTGAGCATGGAACTAAAAAAAAATCCATCCCTGCATAACATGCAGGGTGGGTTTTTGAAGAAAGTGGTTCATGAAAGAAGTCACAAACACTGAATGACATGGGTAGGGTGACTATATTACACATATGTAAAAAGGATGTGTCAGATTTCATGCCTGCCCATTTTGATGATGTTATTGTCATGTCAGAAGTTCTGAGTCAATCTTGGAACGCTTTCCAGGACTCAGGATACGTGGAAGTAACAAAGACTAATGGAACGATTTTCCACCCTTCAGTGCAACCATTTTTCAGCTGCAGTAGTTTTTTGAAGAGGTCTCCTGCTTGAATATAACATTGCAATAATAATTACCTGGTCCCATTAGCATAACATCTGTCACAAACATGCAGTTTGCACTACAGATCATTTCCCTGCCTTGCAGAGTTCCTTATTTGGCATCTCAGTTGCATAGTTTATGGGGATAACTACAACAGCAATTGCTCAAACAGAGTATTTTCATTTGTGTGTTTCCGTGATCTTATCTTGGCTGGTCATAACAGCAAGTGATTTTTTTAGTTGAGGAGGTTCTCCTTTTCAACCAGGCAGTCCTATTCACAGGGAGATAAGAGGTAGATAAGGGGCTAAACCTGTCATATGTCCACAAATATCAACATTAAGCTAGATCCTCTTATAAAAATAAGCCAGAAAAATCTACTTTAAAAGGGGCAACAAATGGATAAGTCATGCTTTCCTATTTCAAACCTGCAATAGGTGCTTCTAATTAAAGAGCATTTATTTGAAAACACAATGTTTTCCCTCTAGGTAACGTTCCAAAATGGTCATTTCCAGACAAAGAAGACTTACAGAAGTAGACATCCCTCAGTATTCTCCTTTTGCATTCTTTATTCTTTTGCACTTGACACATAGAAGGTTACAATCAAGCTGCAAAATGACTTGCATTTTCCCCCAGTTCTTTCTATCAGGTGAGATTTGTTTTTGTTCTGATTGTGTGGAGTTACACACTGTAGTGGTGTAGATAGGATCTCTGTGCATCTATGCAAGATTTGTGGTCCTTGCTGAACCGTAACTCACTGGTGGTTAAACCAGGGCCTGCAGCCCACAGGTGACCTGCCACCTCATTTATGTTCATTTTGCCTTTTTACTACGAATGTCACTATTGTTTTCCCCATCAGGGACAGGGAAGGGTGTGATGAGAGTAACTGCTTACTGGCTTGGCTTTTTGTGGTGGAGAGGAAGCAATTTGAAAGTGTGTTATGAAAATCATCGGCTCTCTGGCTCTTCAGCTGCCAGATCATGTCTTGCAGCAGTAGCGTACGAGAGAGGTAGCCTGCTTAGGGCTGGGCAAGAAGTTATGAAGCATCTGCAGCAGTTTAGGAGACAGTGTCATGGCTAAATCACAGTTCTGGAAGGTTATATGGAGCTAGGCATAGGTTGCTAGATTCTCAGAAAATTTGTAGTTCTGCAGAAAGTACAGAGCTGTAGGTATAGGGATGTAGGACCCATATCCAAGTTGCATCATGTTGCCAACATTTGTAGATGAAAGAAAAAATGGCCTTTTGCTTGGTTGTTGCAGCAGTTTAAAAAATAAAAAACCCTTTGACCACATAAGGCAAAAAAAGCTGATATTAGTGTGAGCTATTTTTATGTCATTTTGTATGTTTGTATGGATACAACACTCAGAAACCACTGTCTGGAGCAGTCATTTATTCCATACCCATCATCGCTCCTGCTCACACTATAGCAGACAAGATATCCTTTTTTTTTTTTCTTTAAGTTGTTTAGTCTCCTTGTATCTTATCCTGTAAAGATGTGATACTCCTTATCTCTGCATCTTAGTCATGACTAAGACATATCCTTCAGGAGTGTTTTCAGTAACTTCTATGAGATCAGAGTGACATGATAGGATGTTATAATTTACTTTATTTTTTTAATTCCATTTAACAGTGCAAAAAAAAAATGAGGGAAGCTAATAGCAAGGATTTGGGGCTGTAAGGAACTGTACTCTGAGCCACCAAAATATTGAAGCACACCAACAGTCCCACAAGTTGATGCACTTGTGTGTAGATTTAACATATTTAGTTAAGCCAGCACACTCAGATCAAGTCTCATGTGAGCAATATTTCTCAATTCTTTGCCAATCATTAGCAGGTGTTTCACAAACCATTTTCTGATAATAGATACAATAGGATTTCTGGCCTCCTGTTAAGAAGTTCCTTGCCAAAATCACAGCCTAATTAAGTAGGAGGTTTTATTCTGCTCCTGTTATGCTCCTGTTATGTGTGATGAAACAGTGAATGAAAAAGGCTATCAAATCAGATGGATGGTTGAAGATTCAAGATGGGGAAAGAGCAAAGGAAAGGTGTTTCAGTTGAAAATTTGTGGAAGGAAATTACAGGACCTCTTACATTACCTCTCACATAATGATGTGGAAATAAGACAAAAGTCAGCAGAAGATTGCACATAATCTGGTGCTTTCCTTCCTCTCCATGGGTCTCAGCCCTTCACTTTCTCTCACAGTACTTTCATATCTAGAAGCCCTTGTGGAGTGGAGCAGTTTCCTCTAACATTTTTCTTTTACAGCTTTTGTTACTCTTTTCCCTGGCCAACATTAGGCTTCAGTTACTAAAACTTACAGTCCTTGTAGCAAGACAAAAAAAACCCCAAACAAACAAACAAAAAACCCAAGCAAAACCAAACCACAAAAAAAAAACAAACCCAAATCAACATGTGGAAATATTTGTTGCAAGTGTCTATCTGCTTAATGTAAGTGCAGATTAAATTAAGTAGTGTTTATGCATTCACCTTATAGTTGTTCTTCAAGGATACAGAGCAAAAGTCTAATCTACGATAATTTCAGGATGATCTCACTATGCAACTATCTGCCACAGAGATTATGGCTTAATGTATTACCAAATTATGGTTGTCAGTCTCAGACCACAGACAGATCTTCCTCAATAATTGGCTAACAAATCCAGAACTAATTCTCAGAAGACCTCAAGGACATCTGGAATCACAATGTCTTTACTACAGTGAAAAGCTAAGCCTCTTTTTAGACCTTCTTTCATCTTCAAAAATCACCCTTTTTGCTTTTAGAAGGTGATTGGATAATATGGCTTTTTGCAATACTTTCTCATACTGTTCAATACAGTTGTTGTAACACAGGAACATGAATTTCTAAAACAGCTATAAATTTGAATATGAGGAGTAATGCATGCTGAAATGGAACATGTAGATGAGAAACAAGATAATAACCAGAAGTGGTACTTCAGTTAAACATTGCAACCAGTGCCTGTGTTTAAATGTAGTCACATGGTTATGTGTGTTTGATAGGAGATCCTGTTGCTACAGAAATAATTTGCATTCTATTGTTATGTAATGTACACAGTCTGAAACAATTTTTCATACTTATAACGGAGAATACAATATATAGCATACATTTAAAATGTGAGAAAAATTATTCCACCATGGTGACATAATAAGCTTTAGTATATTCAACAATTCTTTTAATACTAATTTTGGACATTTTGTTATACACTTGTGAACAATTACAGCTTGCATGAAATGTAAAAAGGGGGGGGTAATCTTTGGTATATTTATCTTATTACTATTAATAACAACACTGTGCTTCTGGATAGCAGATAGATTCCCACAGAACAATACTGATGTGACTCCATTTCCAGCTTCTGAGGAACCATCCGAATTTATCAAAAAGAACCCTAGACACTATTGCATTTTATTTTGCATTTTTAAAAGGTATTTTCAGAAGTTTTAACTGAAATATCAAGAAAATAGTGATTTTTCTTTCAGCAAAAAGCTGAGACCTGATTCTGCTACAATGGCACAAAAGAGGGATCTGCCATTGGCTTCATGGAGAGGAAAATGGGCTTTGTAATCTGAGATTTGGGACATTTTTAGAACATTCTTCTGAGATCTAGTTTGATTTCTATTAAAACTAATGAGAAGACCCCTGCAGCACTTTGAAGGAATTGGATCAGGCTCTCAGTGGTACAGTGTGTTCTATATATAACTCAGACACTGCCGTAGGTGTTCGGGGAGACAGGCTCTCAGGCTGAAGAAGCTGTAAGAGGTGATGGATTTTTAGAGATGTAAGGCAGGTTGAAATAATTGCTATAGCAAAGAAGAGTTGTGTGAAACACCCTGCAGCTTTGTTCTGCTTTTGAAAGGCCAGACTCTGTAATGCTGCAGTGTGATGGAATCGCACATCTGCAGATATTTATCGTTTTCTGTAACACTGGCATGAGAAATTGCATGTATTTGGGTTCTCATTTTAAAAGTCTCTTACCACAAAAATGCTCCTTACTGCATTTCCCTGTGGGACCTGCACTTATATCAATCACTGCTGTGCTGTAATAAATACACATGTAAAACAAGGTGTGATGTAGAACTGATCAAGCTCTGTGTCTCAAACAGTACCTAAATCTAGCCAGGATGCTTTTAGTTGTAGTTCAGTCTGTATTTAAGCTTCTCCCACCATTATTTTGTGTAGCAGTCAGTATTTTGATTTTTTTCTCTGTTGGATCATACATCCTTCTGTCACTCACTGTGGACCATCCAAGTTATTTAAATCCTTTACATTGTTTACAGAAGAGTTATTACTCTAATTGCCTGCATATAAGTGTATTGAGATGCTTGGCTTTCTTATGTTAACAGTTTGATTAAGATGGATTAGAAACTGATATTTCTTGTGTTTTCAGTATTTCCACTTCTGTCATAGATCCAACACCTAGAAATACCAGTGGAATTAAGTAATCTTACATCAATAATCCATCTGGAAAAGGACAATACAATATGATTGAGCCTTCTGAGAGTTGAAATCAATAAGAGTATTTTCCTAGTAATTAAAATATCTTGTTTTCATTTTTTGTGTTTAATAATTTCTGGTCACTTTAAAGTTGAACTCAGCTTGTATAGTAACAAAATAAATTCTGACCTTTATTTTTATTGGTCTGTTTTTCAGCTTGAACTCTGCTTCTTCCATGGTATCTAAGCATCTCCAAATGAGTCATATTTTCCTATATCCTGAGTACATAAACATGTGAATGAACATGGTAATGAATGTGAATGAGCACAACAGAGATTCTTGTATTTATTCCTTACTTACATGGACCATGAAGCTACACTCTCATATAAGAAATGAGTGGGTCTGAAGCTAGTTAGTGGAAGAAGGGGTAGAGTTGGGCTGGGTCACCGACGGGAAGAAGGACGTTGGGTTTAACAGAAATCTGAGTGCTCTAGCAAGAAGTGTGGAGGGAAGTGAACATGTGGGGCAGCTCCTGCTTTATGGGTTAATGCCATAACCACAGTTACCAAGGCCACGAGCAAATTAATGAAGTGGAGAGGACTGCAACGCAGTCATGGGACTCTTAGTGATAAGAAATGGCCAGATGGCATTCTGATCCACCTGATGAAACAGGTTTTCATGAAAAAAACTTGGATCAAAAGAAAACCTACTTATGTCCCCCCTGCATCCATAGGAGTTCGTTCTGTTTCTGGAGATCTCCCACTGTGGCCAAACTAGTCATGGTGAGAAGTAGAGCCGATGGGGCATTATGAGAACTGTATGTATTGTTTCCTTGAAAAAGTAGGTTGTGTCCGCCTCAAGCTGTGATGGCCTAGAAATATCGATTAACACAACCACATAACTGATACCAACATTCTTTTACAGAGGAGTAAATTTGTCAGTTCTGGACAGTATTTGCTCCAATGAACTTTGCTTATCATGGACATTTTTTGGTAATTAAATTCGCATTGTCAGTACATGGATCATTATTCAGATACTTAGGAATACCTGCAGTGTAATTATCTTGTACTGAAACGTAAGTGCCCTCTACTATGCACTTAAAGTTAGGAAGTATTACAAATGTTACAAAAAACCCACTAATAAACTTGTGTGTTAAAACATTATGGCTAGTATACCACTCATGAAATCTCAGCTTGAATGTATTATCCAGTTCATGACAAGATCACGTTCTTCAGTGGGATTTACCCAAGGCTGCTTTTTCCACTGGCTTCTTTCCCTGCCTATCCAAGCTTTCTGTGGGCTGAGGAACCGTTCCTGCTACTCCTGCCTTTCCTTCAGTCTTCTTGGCTGCTCCCTGGTTGCTTTTTTTATCCTTTTCTGTTTCCACAGGAGGGATTTCATTTGGATCAGGTGTCTCTTCTGTAGCAATTATTTCTTCTACATGTGGCTTAATAAAATCTGATTTAGGAGAAGGAATTAAATTTCCCTTGTGTTTACTGCGCTCAGCAACATTTCTTTCACATTAGTTATGACCATACCATGTTCTTTTCCTCTTCCCACACCCATATAAAGAGATTCAGTATCACAAATAACATTACTATTTTTTATAGAGCCAAAAGCAAGCTCAAGTCTTTATGATCTCTATTTAAAATTAAGAGACAGATCCTGCAAAACATTTACACACATAAATAATTGTTTTCAACTTAAGTCACCTAATTTACAGGACTGCTCAGAAATGTCTACCCATACCAATGAGGCAAGAAAGGAAAGAAATGTAGTAAAATACTTGTTCTTGCCTTAGGAGCAGAAAGGGGAGTGCATAAGAGTATAAAATGTTCTGTCAGCCATGATATAACATGTATACACCCTGTACACAAAGAAAATAGGCAAAACCACATAAAACGAATTCTGATAATCTTGGAATTTAAGACTTATTTTGAGCTAAAATGTTCTACATGAGAGAGTTGTAATTGTGAAGAATAAATCAATGTCCAAATACCAATTATATAGTGAGAGTCTAAAAGAACAGTAAAAATCTGTAATATACAAGAATGCTGAATCACCAGAGAGCTTTTAATTTTCCACTCTTCCTCTAAATCGGAGGAAAAATGGTTACTTACAATTCCAACTTTACCATACAACGTGGACATAAAATTAAAAGAGAATAATGGATTAATCTCAAGTAGTGGCTGTACAGTCATGGTTTTCTAAAGGATTTAGGTGTTTAGGGTGCTTTAGTCAGCAAGACTTTTGGGTCAAGTGTCAAAAGTTCAGCTGCTGAAATGAGTCTCACTTTGGGAAATAACACAATCTGTGGATACATGCTTACAAAGCCTTTCCTCTGCATTCAGAAATTTAAAAGTATTTATTATGACTTAAAAAACTTTAATCATCCAGATGACTCAAGGTGAGAAGTTACAGTGGAAGTAGAGAAAGTGGTTTAAAAATGTTGATTTAAGCCTTTTCCAGTGAGGATTAACCTGGCAATTCATACTTTGCATCTGTTGTTGATTAAGAGTAAACATACTGTAAAATTCATTGATTGGGACCTAAGAAATATTGATTGGCACCGACTATAAACTCCATAATGTTTAACAATTTTTTCATTGGAATAGAAGTCCATAAAGGTGAAAGCACTCTTACCTTTCTTTTCCTGTTCCTTCTGTTTGCTTGTCATTGTTCTTTTCTTTTTAAATACAGTTTTATTATTTTGATCGTGTCCTTGGACTGTGTCAATCTGCCCTGACACAGGCATCACAATCACCTGAAGCAAAGCAAGAATGAAAAGTGCACAACCAAGAAATGTGGATAAATCACAAAGTCAGTCTGAAACCACCATAGCTGAATTCCTGGCAGCAGCATGTTTCAAAGCAGATATTATTCTAACTTTTTAGGACAAATGCATCTGCCAAAGTGAAGAGAAGTAGAATCCGGCCTGTTATCTGGGAAATGACCCTCCTGTATTCCCTGGCAGTTCTGCCAAAAGGAGGGAGGCAAGAGGACTGTGTTTGAAAATAAAGTAGTAGAAATAAGCTGCTGACAAAATGCAATCATTATTAAAAATATGCTAATAATAAGTAATAAATATCAGTTATCAGTTATTGCAAAGGGCAAGTCATATTCTTTTTTTCACTCTGGAGGATGAAAGAGCTGTGGCACTGTTGTTTTTAAGGTGAGTAGCCTGGGACAAGGAGCAACCTGCATATCATCCTTGAATTGGCTTCATGCCATACTAAGCAAAACTGTCAAATAATTTTACATTAGTTCTTTAAACTCGGAAAGCTTGCTGCTTCTCAAATTACAGCTCTTCTCATGGTTGTATTTTGAACTTTAAGCTGTGTTACTTTGTCTGGTATGCGCTGCTGTGACTAAATAGTCTGAACTGTTTTATAGCAGATCATTAATGTACATAATTACACGAGTAAACCTTAAAATTGCAATCATGTGATCAAGTTTGATACTTGAGTTTTAACTATTTTAGGAGATAAGGCTGTGTGAACACACACACTGTTCATGTGAAATGCTGAAATCACATTATCTTTACATAATTTCATGTTAAAAATCCTTGTGATGTGAAATCTATTCTGGAAGAAAAAAAGACTTATATCAGATAAACTTAACATGTTCCTTGAAACTGGTGATAAAGTTAGGCACATGATAACATATTTTGGTAGTTCATAAATATGATCCAAATCTGGATTTTTTTTTTAAAGATTGCAATCATAATCACTATCTCTTTATAGAAACTGATTTTTTAAAAAATTGCAAAAATCAGCATTTTTACCATTGATAACTGTGTTGAATCTATTTTAGAACCATTAAGAAATCCCTTATGCTTCCACTTCACCCTTAACATTAGCTGACAGTAAACCTCAGATAGAAAGGGATTAAGTGAGCATTAACTGTACAACACCTAGCAATGGCATTCTCTCAGAAATGCCAATACTGCACCAAAGTAAGTTCCTGGGAAGCAGCAGTACATCTGCAGTCACAGCAGCTAAAAATGACAAGGGAAAGTATGTGAAAGGTGCATACAGATCACCTTATACTGAAAATATATATATTAGTTCTTTAGAGTTTGATATGAAGAATGGAGCTGAAAAGTTTTATTAACATGGGACATTGCTCTCCTGGTTAGCAATTGGGCTGGTAACTACTTCTGATCCTGACCTGTGTATATCTATCACATGTTGATATCATATCTATGTCCAGGAGGATCTGTTGCTTTTCCTCAGCTAATAATAATTGTAAGATAGCTGACATAGAATTTTTAATCTATGTAAGTGTGTTCAAAGATCTGGACAAATGTTTTTTCGGAAGCATTTTTATCCGCCCAAAAAAACCCCAAACCGACACACCACCAAAACCAACACAAAACCCTCCAAACAAACAAAACAAAACCCACCCACCCCTCACATTTTTTTCATTTCTTTTTTTTTTAGCTTTAAAAGTTCTTGATTAAATATTTTATTTCTGAATTTTCAGTGTTAAGTTTGGATCAAATTAATTGACATCTCAATCTGACAAAATGCTTACCTAAACCCTTACATCACGGTTCATGAGCAGGTCTATTAAAAAAGCATAAGGCTACTCCTTGTGTCAGGAATTGCAAAAATACCTGGTTGAGTTGAGATGTGAAGTAGTGAAGGTCTGGACAGAAAGGTGTGAAGACATGCCATTGTGGGTTTTGTCATGAGCAGCAAAGTGAAGATTAACATGGATCTAAAGGGAAGCTAAATGTAATTACAGTGGTGAAAGCATTAAGACACTGAGATACTGTGCACAATACCAGAGCTGTGAGTAGTAAAACAAGACACAGTGAAACAAGCTTTTGATGAAAGAAGTGAATTCAGTTTATTTGTGAACATAGAGGAGAGTTCATACATTTTTACAGACACACACACACACACATATTAATATCCTGGCCTCCTAAGCCTTATTTTCATTTATGTTACAGTACTTTTACCCCGTTTGGGCAGATTAAACAGTATTTCGGGATGTAAATGGCACCCATATTAAGGCTTTTCTAAATTAACACAGCAAGACAAAGAGGCCTTAATATAGACAAAAAACAGCACTAATTTCTCCATGATTGAACAAATTCCATCTATGCTACTTTAGCAAAGCTGGAACAATTCCTAACTGCTGCTCAAAAATGCCTCGACCATTTTTGACCTTTCCGTCTACCTCACCAGTTAATTCCAACGAAACAATTCTTGACCCTGTCCTTCCAGAGGCTCCAGGGAGAGGATCAAATGCTAGAGCTGTTTTTACTGCCAACATGCATTTGGCCTGGCTTGGGATGCTGCAATTAGTTTATGTGAATTAGCAGTTAGAAAATACTTAGGAAAGGCCCTGTTTTCCCTGGCACAAATAAGTGTACTAGAAGCAAAAGTGAAGTGAATGGAAAAATCCAAGGCTGCCTGCTAAAGTAGAACACCATTTACACACACAGATTATGTCAGCCTATCATCCAAAATCTGCCCCATACTTCTGTCTTCTAGTCTAAAATTCACACTTTCATTTCTTTTTCTCTTCCTCAGACTCTCTCTCTTCCTCAGGTATGTACACACTTACAGTGACATCGCTGGTCTCTGTACCATACTTGTTCTTCACCACGATGCTGTATTTCCCAGAATCGTGTGTGGACACAGTAGAAATGGAAAAGCTGACATTTTTTCCAGATTCAAACTTCAGGATGCAATTAGCATCTGATACAAATGATTTTTCATTCTTCAGCCATGAGACCTCTGGGGTGGGATCTCCCCAGACAGTGCAAGAAAGATTAAGTGCCTATAGAGAGAGTACAAAGGAATTGTAAGTAAGTAAATATTTGCTGTGTTTTTTGATGCCTGACTTTCCAAATATTCCAACTCCTCATTTATATTTCTATTTTTAGTAAATGGATGCATACCATCACAGTAATCAATAATTTATCAGTCTTCTGTATCGTGTAAAAGAAGGAAATCTGTTAATTCAAAAATGCCATTAAAAGCTTTCAATATTTTATGGAACTTCTTCTCTACTCTCATAATCATTAGCAGAGCTTTCTCCATGCATGTTGTTTAATGTAAAAATAGATATTATCTGCATTTGTGAGTTAGACTTGAAATGAGAATTTGATAAACTGGTTTGGTTCACAATAAACTCACTATATATTTATTCCATAAGTAAAGAAAGTGTGCCTGCTTTTTTTAAAATAACTAAGTGTCCTTGAAATATTTTGATTAAGATCCTTTTAAACTATGCCCTGACAGCTCATCTGACAGACTTGAACTGTTTTATGCACGCAGTAAAACTATTTTTAACTGACATCAGTACAGGCTTTACCCATTCTTTTGTCTTCATATAAGTGTATCCCTTTGATGTTAGTAATGTTCCTAAGGGCTGAATTCAGTCCCATCAGACTGAAGGAAGTATATTCACTGTCAGAGAGTCACACTGTTGAAAAGATTGCTGGCAGCTTCTTCTACCTTCAGTAGGCTGGAGAGTCTCTTGGGCACACAATGTTCAGGCCTCCTTTTTTACTTGTCAACACAGAAATTCGTATTTGGAAGATATTGATACATATAAATGATCCCAGCCTCTGGTAACAGAGACATGGGAATCTTCTCAAAAGTGTTTGTGAATGTGAATATGTAGAGAGTCAAATGTGAAAAAAGTTCACAAGACACTGCAGTAATACATGGGGCTTCCCCTGAAAAGTATTTATTTATATGTAAGTATTAAATAGTTCATTGGTCTAAATTTAAAATGCTACTCAAATGGGAATCTAACTTTTTCTCAATTGGAAACTGAAGAATTTTACTGCAGAGAAAATGTTCATCAGTGATTCATTCGGAATTGCCTAAGTGATACATAAGGAATAGAAAAACTTCACTTGACTGCAATCAAGTTTCTCTTCCATTTTGTTTAAAGACTCTTAATAAAAATGTGTCAATAATAGAGACAACTGAAGAGCATTCACATTGTTGTCCCTATAGGCTGTCAAGATAAACATCCACAGTAAGAAATCTATTTACCCAGCTACCTTCCTTTCTTTGCTTCTTATCTGATAGTGTGATGGCAGAAGATGGGAAGAGAGATACCTAGAAGGCTGTTGAAATGAGCATATAGATAAATTGATACCTCTATAAAAATGAAAGGTTTTGAAATCTCTGAGCACAAAATAAAAATCAAATAAATCCTTCATGTGCACCCCAAGGATCAAAGTGAGAACAAAAGGGAAGGAGGTCTTTTCTCCATCAACACATAATTCTTGGTACTGAAGGAAGGACAAATTCCAAGTGAGAGGGTGGTTATGACAAAGTGGAAATGGCCTCTATCTGATTTCCTGCAGCATCTACAGCTGGTGACCCTGTGGGGCTGTTGACTACCTTCTCTTATAGCCCATTGGCATGAATGTGGTTTTGATTGCCATGTCAGTCCATTATTTTGAAAAACAAGGGGAAAACAAAAGGTTTTACATTTCCCCCTCTTCCTTATCACTTTCAATACAAACACACTCTCAGCTTTAGCCAGGAATTGCATATGGGCCCCTTCAGGTGCTCAGTATTTCTTTATTGTCTTCTGATTCTCTTGCAAGCAAGAGATCAGCACCAAGTGGTTGCAGCTGCCACTCCAGTGCAATGTTAATAAGCTGATGTCCATGTCCAGACGGCTCTATTGGCTGTCAACATACAAACCTGAGTGGCATCATTCAAACCTGAGGTCTTTTAAGTGCGGTCAGTACTCCTTAATTCAAAGAAATTCAAGCAGCAGTGATGACTCTTTATTTCTAAGTTATTCCCTAAAATAGCTACATTTTCCTTAACCTTGCATCATTAACTCATGTTTGGTATTGGTGCTCCTCTTGATGTTCCAAACTCTTTTTATTTATTTTCTGGTTAACAATGTGCAGAGATGTATCTTATAATTAACTGTGTAGTTGGTGAGATCTTCAGTTTTCTGGAAGGTAATTCCATAGCCAAGGAGAAGTGACTGCTCACTGTGACTACACCTATCTGCTTCAGGTTTTTTGTTCTTAGGGCAAGAAATTGTCTTTGCTCAGGTATATTTTTATTACTCACTGAATCTCCTGATTATAATACTGTGTTCAACCTGAAATCCTTATCATGGCAAAAAAGTGTGCCCTGTACTCCTGGACCTGGGACCTTGAGGCCTGTGCACTTGGGGCAACTACCAGTTGTTTTGTGCCTCTCCCTATCTTTTCTGCCTTTGACTGCAGATATTCATGAGTGTAGTACAGTGGCAGAGGGAAATGTGCCATTATATTTCAAGTATTGTCATTCCTCTTGCATGGTAGCACACACTCACATTCATGGATGGTTTGGTGAGAGAATTGAAGCAGCTCAGTCAGGGGAGCCTGTTCTTTTCCTCTACCGTATCCGTGAGGACACCTACCCCTGGCAGAAGGACGTTACTTGTTGTTTCTGTGTCTGAAAGTGCCTTTCAAAATCCTAAGCCTCTCCTTTTAAAAATAAAGCCCACTTACTCATTTACAGGCCTTCATTAAGACAGCCACTTAGGTTAATTTGGCCGGCTGGACACAAAACTTGTGCTAATGTTCTCTGTCAGATCAAATTCTTGCCTAATGTGAACTGACATTTAGCTTTTTCCAATTATACCACACTGCTGAAGAGCATTTATGTCTATCACTGGAAGCCTCTTAGGCCATCTGGAATGCTATTTGATTAACACTGGGTAAACACTGGTTCATCCGTTCCCATCCATATTCTTCAGTTCACATGTGAAAAGCTAATAAATAGCATCATAGTCACAATGTTAAGTTTAAATCTGAGATATGCATATGCTTGGAAGGTCAATCTAAGGATAGCAATCCATTCGTATATCTCTGTGGTTATGGCTGCACTAGTATTCACAATCAAAGCTTGCTATTGCCAGACTTCTGCTACCTCGTTTGCTGTTTTTCAAAATCCTCGATGATTGTGCAATTTGCATGAATTACACCACAGAGAATTGCATTCCCCTCTCTCCAGCATATATGCAAACAATAGACAGATGAGCCAACACCACCCAAACAAGCTCCGTTATCCCTGATCACACTCTGTCCTACTCCAAATGATCATCTCCTGAATCAAGAAACATAAGGTCAAGAATATTTGTCTCAAGTTCTGGGAGTATTTCGCTCATTTATTCAAACATTATGAATGTCCTTGCTGTCAAGGACAATCTGTGTCTGCGTAAGATTTTGCAACTCCTTTTTTTACAAAATCTTTTTGTAAACACTACGCTTTTCAGTGAACTCTGACTCAAGTTCATACCAACTCTCTTTTGGCTGAATGCTTAAAACTGGTAATACCCACCCAAATTTACCCCCTACCAAAGCAATATGAGAATCACATCCCCAAGCACAAGCACTGATTAGCTGAGAATATGCTATTTTGTCCTGTTCCTTTGTGTCATCTGTCTACGGTTACAATGCTCATATGAGTGCTTCTTAAGTCTACAGCATTTCCCAAACTGCTAAATCCTTTAAAGAAAGATTTAAACAAATGTAATTTCATTTTGTAATGCCAACATACTTAGTTTTCCTAGATCTGTTGCAGATTATTATCCGTTGGCTATGCTATACCTTACATTGTTAAGTGATTCAGAGCAAGATTTTAGATTCTTAATGCTTCCACTGAATTTACAGATACTTTTAACTCAGCTGACCTACTGCCAGATAAAGCCAGAAATATCAGAAAGCTTCTTTACTGTAGTTGTCACATTACAAGTTTTCACTGACATTCATGTGCCCTATTTCTATGTTTGGATGCAGTGTGAAGAGGAACTCGCTTGTGGCAGAGCAGCAGGAAAAGAGGAGCAGGCACTTCTTGGTCTCAGTACTATTAAACGGCAACTTGTAGAAGAAGTGTGCTGGGAAAAGGTTGTGAGATTAAGAAATGACTTTCTGGGTCATCTGTTCCGTGCTCAAGCATTGCTGTTCCTCTGTGAGTACCTTACAACAATCTTTCAGCTAAACTGTCCTAATATAATCCATTGTAACACCAGTGACTTATTTTGACTTCCCTCTCCTTTACCCTGATGATATACAGAAAATGTTCTCCTTTTGTCTGGACCAGAATAGAGGTATTGTGGTTTACTACTTTTTCACCATGTCAAGCCATCCTTGTCAGATGTGACTACCATGCCACACTGCAAGGAAGTTAACTGTAGAAGACATAGAATGACTAGCTACCATGCAAAAGAGGAATTAAACTTCCTTCATGCCCTATTACAAAATAAAATTAACTGTGAAACCTGTGCATGAATTTTTAAAAAGCTGGTTATATAAGGAGTTTTAATCCCAACTCACATTGTCATCTCACTTTTATCTAATTCTTAAGAAAAGACACTGCCCTGAATACATAAAACCATCTGTGATAGACTGTTGAATTATGTACAGAAGGCAGGGGACAAGTAAGTAATGTAGCAGATTTTAAAGATGGCATCTTTAAGAAAAAAAATGAATGTTTTTCCATTATTGGTAGGCATTCGAGCTGTTGGGATGTTGTATACATCTTGTTGTTGTATAAATTCAGTTAATTTACTGTACCTTGCCCTCTTGGATGGTGACAACATCGGGCAAGCCTCCAAGTACCCGTGCACGATCTGAAAATAAAGCAGGATAATTTTTTTCAGTGTCTCAAAATCAACTGTGTGTCAGATTCTGTGTGCCGGATTCCGCTTCTTTTCATTTGTCTTATTTGTGTACAACTGGTCTCTGATATCTCACTAGCAGAGAACTATTCAGCATTTTTAGCACACCATTTGGACTTTATTGAATTCACAGGAAAAGATATGTTCATAGCTAGTGTCAATCACTTACAGAGGGGGAATTAAAGTATATATGCTGTGACGTGCAAATTATGATGTCAATTCACTGCTACTTCCAAGTGCACAAAAAAGACCCCCAAAAACTGAGATCTGGTGCTCTAAATTTTTAGTGTTGTAAACTACGTGTTGGGTTTCCAAAGGGAAATGAATGACACCTAATCAAGTGCTGAAGGTCAGGTTTTAATGTAAATACAAAGACAGACTTCAGTCTTAGCATCAACAGTGAAATTCCACCGCTTTGTAGGTACCTGTATATAAATGAGATTGATACCTGATTGATCAGAGTCCCATAGAAATCTCACACAAATACAAATAAGCCAGTCACACACAGGCTTTAGTGCACTTACTCTGGAATATGGATTTTGTTCGTTACATGTCTGAGTGGAGCCTGACAGAGGAAGGAAATGACTGTACAGAATGTTCCCTTCTAATGTGTTTCGTAAAAGATGTGCTCTGGAGCATAGAGATAACGACCTTATGAGGCCAGGAAAGGAACTCTGTTAGGTCAATTAACATGCCAGTTCCTTGTGGATGGCTCAGGGTTAGAAATAAAATGCCCAGGTCAGGTCTATTACTGACCCTTTGCACTGTCTCAGCTGGGACATGTAGGGGTCACTGTACATTTCTAAGCCTCTCTCTGTTTGGACTATATGTCCAGAAGGAGTTAGCTCAAGTGTCTCTGCACATTTTTATCAATAAGTTTTCGAATACCAGTTCTGCCCTCATTTTTATGCAGATCTGAAAGTCATCTGCAGTGGGACAATTTCTGTTTCCTTAGTTTTTTTTCTGTAAACAGGGGGAATATTGTGTTTAATAATTCAAGTTGAAGTCTAATTACTTAGTCCTTCAGTAGTTAATACCTACTTTTATTTGCTATGTTGGATTTGACACACAGGCAAAAGTATAAAAAGATTTTAAGCAACATAAAAGCTACTGTTGTTTTCTTACCCATTTCTGTATGTAATACAGATAATTGGATACTTTAGAGCATTCAAAGCCGGACAAATTATTTCTTCCATCTTGACTTTTGTGCAGAGAGCATGCATGGGAGATCTCTGCAATAAAGTTCATTTTGAGAGAAGGCTAACTAGTAAGGAGAACAGGAGCTCGGATGGGAAAAATCAGCATAACTGATAACTGTGATGTGATTAACTGCAATGTGCACCAATGTTAAATCACTAAAAGGTCACGTATTTCCCTCTGGTGTAAGGACACACTCATTTTAGGACGAGCACACAAACACATACATGTATACATGCCCTCCCTTTCCTAACACATAACCTTCCTGGAGAGTGAGAAAACCTCCACAAACAGTTTATTACAACTATAGTTAAAGAAGACCAACTTACTTTTCTCTGCAATCGCAGCTTGCCTGGAGTTGAAAGAAACAAAGAGAAAGTCCACTTTCAGTTAAGGTTTACTTAGAGTGATTGAAAAATAGATTATCTTTTTAACTGCCTTTAATCCATTAAGGAAAATCTCTTATCATTTGGCAATACTGCTTTTTCTGTGTTACCTAACTGTTACATAAGAGTTGCACCAAGGAAGTCACATGCAAAACTCCTACAGGCTTCTGTAGGACTAGGATTTGTTTCATAAGATATAGTTAGCTTCAGCACAAAACAAACAAATACTGTTATTATTTTATGGCTGCCATTACTGTATTTAGATGGCATAATACTTACTTTAATCTCTGGAACTCAGCAAATGCTTCATCAAATGCTTTGTAAAGAGAAAAAAAAGGAGATTTAGAGATAAATCATCACAAGTTTAAATTTAAAATGCAGAAATAAATTTAAAATGTAGACATCATTAAAGAAATCTTAATTGATGCATGCAAGTGTATTGTATGAACCCTAAAATGCTGAGTGGTTCAACTAATAAAGGTCACCTGGTATATGGCAGTTATCATATATACATATGAATGCATAAACACACTTTTTTCTTCTAGAAGAAAGGCTTTAAGATGAAGCAAGAGCAGGAAAGTATTAAGCCGAAGTAATTTCACAAAATAGAGGAAGAAATGCATAATACAACACCTAAAGGATAGATTATGGCAGCAACCTCTCAAACATTTTTGATTATACACCCCTACCTAAAATTTTTTGAACATGCACTCCCAATATATGTATATTTATTTATAGATTATGCAGATGTACTGGTGAAGTTACTGTATTTTCTTCCTGCACCCCAGTTATGCACACCTGCTTGACTGCCCACATACCCCACTTCAGGGACCACTAGTTTATGGAGTACAAGAGGTATGTTTTTTCCAAGTGCTTTTCATGTCTGCTCTGAAGCACTACACTGATGGCTATGAGCAAACAAAACGGCAAATTGTAAATTCAGGCTAAGCTGCCATCATGTGGGAGGTAAAACTCTCCTGCTTTGAAAGGGAAGAAGGAATGTCTTTTCTGAGAAAGTGGAGCACAGAAGAAGCAGCATGGAGATGATTATAAGGTTTAGGCATGGAAACAGCCAGGAATGGAAACTCAGCAGTTTAGAAGGAGTTGATCTATTCCCTAGAATCTGAGAGGTCTCTCAGAGTAAAATCTTCCAACAATGAATCCAATTAATTTTTAGCTGTTCCCCTAACAGTCCTTCATGCTAATGAAAGGTCTTGGAATCTCTGAAGAATAAGTAGCTCTATTATATCCATCTAAGAAATACAGTAGAAAATAAACAGAGCAAACTTGTCCCTCACTTCCTCCTCCAAATATTACTTGGAAAGGAGAGATACAGATGGCATTCAGTGCTACAACTTGTATTTGAAACTGCTAAGCAATGCCAGCAACACAAGGGGCTTTGTTAGATAGCAGTTCTGATGCCTTAAGGAGTATGTCTAATACTTTGGGGGAGTTCACTTTAGATGGGTAGCTGGATAACTTGGAATATTAAGGGCCAAAACCAGCATGTGTTCTACTTGTTTGCATTCTTCTGTATAGATAAGTGGAGTAGAAGACAAAACATTAAGTTAGGCTTCCAGGCCTACCAAGGGCAGTTCTAGGGGGAAATAGGTAATAAGGGATGAATCTGTTAGATGCTTAAGGGACATAGCAGTAAGATGGACTTTAGTTGGATAATAGGAAAATTATAAAAATTAAGAGGTTGTTATGATTTGCCTCTTTGGATCTTTGAGCTTCACCAGTAAAGCTGTGCTCTCCCTTCACCCCTTCAAACTGCGTGTTTATTTTATTTCTTATCTCATCTGTTGCAGGCAACAGTTCAGTTTCAGAGCTGTCTCATTAGGCAAACTTTAAGCAGCTATTTGGAATAGGAAAAAGCCATGTGTGATCTATGACCCAAGAGCACAGGTTGGGGAGAATAAATGGCACTGTCCCTACAAACACTGCCAGACTGGTGGCTGCACACACCAACCCCAAAGGGTAACAGGACAGCAGCAACATCCTGCTGTAAATGCTCCCTACCACAGCATAGTGACCACACAGAGGTGATGTTAGCAGAGGGAATGTCCCACCTTGTCCAGAAAGATCCACTGTCTTTTTGTGTGCTGTGGCGCCATCAAAGAGTTCCATTATGTATTTGCCTTTGTCCTGCGGGGTTGGCTCATTGATTTGCAACCAGATCTGCTCCCCAGTGACACCAGTCTTCACTCGGTCTGTGAACTTAATCTGGGTATCACTGAAAAATGCAACACAATATTACCTTTTTGTTTTACTGGAGAATAAATGGGATTTGCTCATGTTGGGTCACTGAGTACAACTGCAGCTACTAAATGATTTCCAAGATACTATGATATGCCACCATATTTTGAAACTTCTGAATTCAAATCCTAAAGCTGTGAGCCAACTGAGCAGAATTAGTGTGTTAGTTTTTCCTGTTCAAGGTCCATGTCTCCTCAAAGCTTGCAGGAAGGTTATTCATTTTAGTCTATGACCTCAGCCATAGAAAGCCTGTACAAATCTGAAAGCCACATCTCTGAAGGCTAATCTGTGAAACCTCAAATGTTGCTGTGTTTTTTAGCATAGGTTTATTTCTGCTTAGGCAAAACAAATGTGTAGAGGACTGTATCTACAAAAAAACCCCACTTTTGCCCACTTGGAATGTTTTCTGATGCTCTGCTATGTTTAGCACTTACAGGTAAACGCAGTTTGACATAAGTGTATCTTCTTTCACAAAAAAACCAAAATTTCTCAGCTTCCTAGCTAAGCAGTTAATTGCCATGGATGAGACAAAAGTTATTTCTCAAATAAGCTACTCATCTTCTTGTTATCTTTAAGCTGATAACTTTGAATGTGCTGGGGAGAAAAAATAATTTTTTTCTAGATTAATTTGACATGCTTCAAGATGAATCAAGTCTCTAAAAATTAAATAAGAGAAAGAAAGGAAAAAAACCCCAGAATACTTCATATTCACATATACTTATTTGACATACTTAGAACGCTGGGTGATACTAAGTCAAAATGCTGCTAAGAAACAGGAGGGCCTCAAACTGCTTTAATTTCTCTGACAGGATGCTGGTTAGCATCGCTGTCAATAATTACAGCCAGCCTGCTACAGCACATTCTGGGTATTCTGTGCCTAATTTACATGTGTTTTATTGAGAGATCAGTAATTCAGATTCCATCCTAAAAGACTAACTTCTACCATGTTCACAGGAAGTGACAAGAATAGTAATAATAGAGTAAAGCAACCTAAATTTTTTATTTCTCAGAGTTTTCCAGTGCATGCTCTATGTTTTGGCTGAGAACTCAAAGAACATTAAATCATTTTGATGTGCAACCCCCTTTAATATTATGGGGAACTGGACATTAAAATTCTTTTTAAAAATCTCAGTTCTTCTCTCTGTATTGATTAGATTTGTAGTGTTTGCAGTAGTGTCTGTCTGGATTTTACTGCCCTGGCCATACAATGAAATTTGCTTTGTCTTCTAAAACTGAAGCTGTACATTAAGAGGACATGCCTGCTTGACTCAGTTCCAATGAATTGTGTCTTCTAGACAAGCAGACCTCCAGGGTAGGTATCTCAGGATGGCCTCTCAGGTTATATTTGAATCTTAAAACTGAGCCAGGGAAAGATAAAGCTCCCATGCTTCAGGTGGGAAGTGCTCTGAAACAAAATAGTCCTGATAGCATCTGGTGGCATGGACTATCTCTTCCACAGGAGAAGTGACAGGAGCACCACCAACACCTAGCTCTTGTCCTGGTTTTTCATATGGATGTAATTGACTGAAACTAACTCATACGTGATAAGGACTCATGAGAGACAAGAACAAACCTGGGTCTCATCTCTCTGACTTAACCAGGTTCTTTCTGAATCTATAAAAACAAATTGCTCTGAGTTTTGCAAAGCTTTTGTTTACTTACTTGTGCACCCAGCCTACTCTCAAATCTTCCACATAATAAGTAACATAGGAGTAGAGTCTGATACCCTCAGCTGTGCTCTGGATTTTCAGGTCTGTTGCAGATAAAGCTGAAATAAGAGCACATGGTTTTATGCAGCCAGGCAGCCATTCATTGAGTGTCACAATGAGTCATTCATTCGAAAAGAGAATTAAGTACTTACCAATCCTTCTGCATACTTCATTCATCAGATCTGCAAAAGCTGTAGAAATAAAATCCAGAGACTAAGATTCTGTGTCTGCAGTTCAAGCACAGTCAATAACAGGACAAGTACTGGCTCTGAAATATGCTTCCTAGTAGGTTTGAAAAAGCGATCAGACCTACCTTTTAAAGCATATTAGAAATCTGAGTAATGCAGAAATGTAGCCTGTTATTTCAGAGTTTCCAGGCTTCATTTAGGTGCAGCCTTGGTGAATACTGCTGCAGCTGAACAAAACTACATTTTTATTTTTTTTATAAATGGCACTATTCAGCTGGAATGCTAACCCACCTTATAGACATTCTAATGGATTGGGGTTTTCTACACTTGCTTGTAAACTAGTGAAATGTTAAAAATATAGTACATGCAATAAATTGACAGGCCCCTAAATAAACGGCAAAACATAATAAGAATTTGAAAGCTTTTAAAATTATCTAGTTCTGTTTTTTTTTCTTATAGACTTACTGATGGCCCCTTGAGGAAACCTGTTATCATTTTGCTTAGTGTTAATCATTTTATGCTCCCCAAATTACACAGAATCCAGATGAAATAAGCTGTATTCAAGTGTTATTTGGACTGGAAAATCTGTTTTTCTAATCAGATGATCTTGTATATAGAAGGAACAAAGGCACTGCAAGGCAACATGTGCAGATGCCTGTATTACCCCAAACCTGCTTCAGTCAGGCTGGTGTGACTGCAGCATGCAGACTCTGACCTGTGTCCTTAAGCTTTAGCTCACTGGAGTCCTTTCCTCTGTCATCCTTCAGTATGACTTCGTAAGTGCCAGCATCTTTCTTAGAAAACTGCAATATTGTAAGAATAAAATAAATTTTCAGAATAGGTACTGCAGAAAAATCTAGATTTTACTTCTGAATTCAGCTGATGCCCTCTCCCTGTCCCCGGTGAGGTACCTAATACCTGGGGCTGGAGCTGCTCCAGTGCCCCCAGCTGCTCTGTTCCTGTCTGGGATGGTGGCTGGGCTTTGGCAGTGGAGTCCTGTCATGCAGGATTTAGTCCCTCTCCAAGTCTGATGCAAGGCTGGGTACAGACCAGACCCCTTTGGTGACTCTGAGAGGGTGGTCCTCTGAAAGCCTGAGTGACAAGCACTTTACAAATGCTATTGGAAATGGAAATGTGGTCTCAAACTGTTGCTAAACTGACACGCAGATGATGTGAGAAGCTTATTATCTCTTCTGTCATCATTTCCTGAAAACCTGAACAAGCAGTTACAGACAGACATTTGCTTTAGCTGAAACACAAACGCCTTGTGAGTTTTTCCATTTTTAAAACTCACTTCCTGTTTCAATTGTTCTGCTGGAGTATCAGATCATATAATTCATATGAGTTTGTAACACTAACTTCAGCTGAGGTCTAATAAGGACAGTTACTCACCTCTGATATCAGCAGAGTACACACACCATCCTTAAAGTCATGTTCTTCATCTACCATTATCTCCCTGTCATCTTTGTACCATACAATGTGTGTTTCCTTCTTTATATTAGCCACCTAGGATGGATGAAAACCACATCACAATTATTCTCTAATTTTGAGCAGGGGAACTCGGCATCACATGGATTAGCCTGTTCTGATCTCTCATAAAAGACCAGCAAGATTTACAGCTTGATTGCAGTGAATTATTGCAAGCCTCCTTTTTAAAATGAGGGACAAAAGAGGAAAAACAGCAGGGATGAAGAGGG
The DNA here is from genome assembly GCA_013399895.1 of Serilophus lunatus. Taxonomy (NCBI): domain Eukaryota; kingdom Metazoa; phylum Chordata; class Aves; order Passeriformes; family Eurylaimidae; genus Serilophus; species Serilophus lunatus. Next base: position 53,010 of record VXBA01004612.1, on the reverse strand, counting down.
AGACAAAAGGAGCCCAGGGAAATTGTGGAACCTGCCCTGGGGATTTCTGCACACCTAAACAGGTCAAAAATGAGAAAATCACAGGATTTATAAAGACTTGTCATTCCTATTCAGGTGCCCTTCCCTGAGTGCTTACAGACCTGAAAAGTTCAAGTTATTGTCCAGTGTATCTTGTTATACACAGTCACTCCAACATGATTAACCTTCAGAGACTTTATCACTATCCAATATACAATCAGGAGCATAAAAAGAAAGGGAATGCCTTTATGCCCCTTCCTACCCACACAATCTAAATAGTGGTAGGTCAAACTGCTTTGAACGTTATACTTAGTGTTTTCCTTGCTTCTTACCTTACATTTCAACATCACATTGCACTCATCAGTAACTTCCCATCCCAGTTTATCCACGAAATGAGGACCTGTTTAAAATTACAGATACATTTTTAAAGAACACATCAGTGGTGTACATGATATAAAATCAGACAGATGTGTTTTACTTGACAAGAATACAGTGATATTTTAATGCTTTTTTTTTCTTATTCCTCCTTCAGAAGGTAAATAACCATATGACAGAACAAAACACATCTATTTCAAATTAACATATATAAATAAAAACAAACTCTTAACAGACTAACATACGTGACTCTTATAAATAATTGTATTATCACCTTGTTTCCTGTGCCACTCTTTTCTCTGGAAATCTGCTTCACCCTGTAGCTTCTTGAATACTAGAAATTAAAAACAGTAAGAAATACGAGGTTAAACTTCCTGAGCCATTTGTAGATCACTGCAACAGTTAGGTGCAACTCTGTCTCTTGGAATACAAGGAGCATCCAGCCACAGGGTCAGATTTTCACTGAACATTTCAGAGTGTCAGAAGCCAATTATGGCTTAATCAAACTTTCCCAGCTGCTTGTAGTCATCAGGAATTTAATGTGTCCTGTCTGATGATGCATAATCCCCAATCATACAGCTACTTTCTGCTCCTGGTAGGAAGTCAAACGAGTGGCAGCAGAGTCAGCAGCCACTTGAGCTCTAACAGGTGCAGCTGCTTGTTCCCAGCTGAATGGGCTTTTTACATGAGAAATGTTCATTCCACCCACAGTAAAGCAAACCATGACATACTGCAATAATTTACATTTCTGTAACAGAGAAATGAAAATTGTTACCGAAAATTTCATTTCATACACATGCCCTGTCGTGTATAAGGCAGGCAAAGCGGTGACGCAGAAAACCTGGAATGCCTGCCTACTGGTATTGAAAACAGTGGAAAGTGAAGATGACAACTGAGGTAACGTAGTATAATTTTTCTAGCTCCCTGTGTAATATAGATTAGCCTACCATCACCAATGAGAACAAGGCTAGATTGATTGGTTGCTTTTCCATCCTGCAGTTGGAAAGTGTAAGTGCCTTCATCCTTGTCCTCAAGTTTATCCATAATCATTTCAACAAGGCCAGTCTTCTGGTCCACCTTCATTTTGTATTTCTTCAGGAGTGGAAAGTAAAACAACAATTAATGCATAACAGAGACAGAAAATATTTGTGAATATTTGGGTGAAATTCTGTTTTCTTTATTCAGTTCACTTGTTCAGATTCCCACTATCTCTAGCTCCAGCTGAATAAATCTGTCGAAGGTGAATCCTATTTATTGATGTTGTACAAGCGTGTTACATCCCTGTTGTACAGTAACTACTGTTCTCTTTTTCATTAGAAGGATTTAGATATGTGTGCCTTCAGAATAACTCTTTCTTTGAGAATGATTGTATTTTATAAAGTTTGTTCTTGAATGCTCCATCTCTGCTTTCTATCCAATATCAGTGTTGCAATGAAAGCATGCCATGTCATGTCTTTGGGAGTAACAAGTTCTGCTGCTGGAAACAACCACTTGAGAATTTTTCTACAATGTGATAAATTCCTTCAAACAGCTAAGAGAGGTGAGAACCAACACAAGGGTATTCTAGGGGCATAGATGAAGAAGATACAATGAATCTGGGCTAGTGCAGTGTCTTCTGGAAGACCACAGTAGCTGCTTACCTGGGAAAAACGTATTTCAGGAAGAGCTATATGGTCTCTGCTAGTTAACAGAACATGTAGTATTCAGAAAAGTGGCAGGAAGGCATTTAATGTCTCTTTAAAACTGAATCCAGTAGAATTCATCTGGAGCTCAGAACTACAGACAAAATCTTTCCAGTTACACCTTCCATGACATATTTTATTTCTCATGAAAATTCATTCGTGTCAAACAATAGTTGGTAGTATACTGGTGACAGACACTCGTTGGTACTCATAAAAATGCAAACACATCTAAGCAATGAAAAGGCTTACCTCTCCATTGAAAATCTCCTTATCATTAAATACAAAGTTGGCCTTTGCATTTCCAGACAGTTTTTCAGCTTGCAACCAGAATCTCACTTCTCCTTTTTCCAAAATTTCCACTGCCAACTCAGACGTAAGTGGGATAACTACAAAGAAAGAAAAGAACGAAGCATATATTTTGCCTGTGCCCCAACAACTATTTTCTTCTACAATCAGAAAGCCATTTTCTCCTTTCAAACTCAGATACTGCATGCAAGGTAACTAACTTGTGACTGCTCTTCATATAGACAGAATGCCTCTCCACCCACATACATGACAGACGAGATTTAATCTTTTGATCCTTCAATCACAAGGTCTGTATAAGTGTTCAGGATTTGAATTGTGGCCCATTCTAATACAAGGCTACTTTAAAGGTAAACTGCAAGTGTCTGTGCAGCAGGATGTGACTCTGTATGGTGGAGACCCATGTTTAATGAGTTGCCTAAAAATATTACTGTAAGACAGTGAACTGACTCAGAGGGAAAAAAACACGAACAAATGCAGAAAAACCCTAAAGCACAAAGCCAGATCAGAAAGTCAGCTGCTGAGCAGCAGGTTGGGAGATTTATGTAAACACTCTGGTCCTCTGCTGAGTGGAACCTCCATCTCCAGAATTCATTGAGTATCATAATGCACCCTCATTCTCCCCAGTACATTTTGTTTTCCTATGAAGTATGGAAAACCACCACATATAAACAAAATAATTGATTTAACAGGGGGAAAAAAGTTATATAAAAATCATGTACTATATCATAGGTAATGCTAGTCTCTTTTTATGTTTCTTTTTTTTTTTTTATTTCCTTGTTCCTGTTAATAACAGTCCGCATTTTGCTTTCACTTTAACTTTCATTTAAAATATCATAATCACCAACATTAATCATGAGCATTTAACTCTGATATTGGGGCATATTGCTCATTTTATTGACTTCTGTTGTTTTATCTGTCTTAGTGGATGTGTAAGTTCTCAATAAAACTCATACTCTTGGGATTATACATGCTGTATGTGAACTCTTCCCCAGTTTCTGCTTTCTCAGCAGTGTAAAGTCTGCAGTTCCAGGGTGTAGCATGGAACAGCTGAGGACAGTGTACAAACATGTTGCAAAATGCGTGATGATACAATTTGGTGATAATATAACGACACACCTTCTTCCAGACGAATCCCAGGGCAGGGTGGTTTCTTTAGCACCATGTATGCAAAGACTCAGCTACAGCAGGAGAGGATTGAAACCTAAGTAGCATCCAATTTCTCTCATCTTTATATTCACACTGTCCTAAATGACTGTAATGCCTTCTGGAGCACAGCTGCCATCCCACCCCAGTGCCAAACAAACTTATGGAGTGAGGACCCCTTGCCTCTTCATTTTCCATGCTCACCCCTTCTCCCTCCCACACCTGCATGTGTGCTTTTTGTGCCTGAGTGGCACAGGGTTTGTCTTAGGTGAAAATAAGGCTTCAGGGAGGTGAGGCAACAGTCACAGGAAGAAAAAGGTAATTATAAAAAAGACACAGGCTTAACCAGAGATGAGAAAGCCTGGAGGGGCAGCATTGCCATGAGGCATTAGGGCAAAGACAACCATGCAGGGGTGCGACCCAGCTGTGCAAATGGCTTGTGTGAGCTTTCCTTACCCAGTTCATCACTTTGTGTGTAAGAAACAGAAGGAATTTCAGGACTTGCATAATTTCTTAAAACAAAGCAAAAGAAATGCTAAGGAAGCAAGTGGGAGTGTGAATAGACATCAGGCTGCACTGCTTTTGTCTCACTGTCAGCTCTACAACAATTTTAAACCCCCATTCGGCTTGCCTGTAATTAACTAAGAATATCTTAGTCTACCATGGAAGAAAGTATCTCAGAATTTATTTAACATAAAGGGCTGAAAGAATGCAAAAAGATTCTTTTTTGGAGGAAAAGACTGTTTGCTCCTCCACCCAAAGGAACTGAACAAATCTGCACTAGAGTTTGCCACGAACAAAAATCTTATTTTAAAATATTTCCATAATATTTTCAACTGAGAGCTACTTTGGTAATTTTCCAGCCATCATGCTTACAAGGTTTTGCATCCTATTTGCACAGAATCACAAATGGCTGCCAGCATTTGACTGGGGTAGTCACTCAACTGAACAGTTAGGCGAATTTATTTTAACCTAGCACCAGAACACTATTGCACCCACATCTGTAAGGCTGCATTATTCAAGCAATCCATTTTCTTGTGGAGTTGCTGGTTACAGGTGTTTCTAAGCAGAAGTTACCATTAATTGCTTTTCAGAAGTACAAGGCAACATGCAAAAGAGCTCATGTTGAATCTGAAGTGCCTAGCAACTAATTTTTTTTTTTTTTAAGAATTTGGATAATCCTCAAACAGATTATCTGGAGATATGATTAAGATTTCATGTTGTTCCACAGAAGCTCATTATTATTCTTCTAACCTCATAGGCATAGTCAACTGAATCTCAACCTCTGTTTGTTATACATACATATATATATATCTCAATCAAATTCCCAGAGTGGCCAAAGCAAGTAAGACAGTTTCCTCCTTAAGGATACTTTTTGCAATGATCTCCCTTTTTTGCTTGTGCCTTCTGGGAGCTCATGCACGACTAGAAGTGTGCTGTTGCCTAACATAATACAAAAAAGATGACACAATCTGAGGAGCTTATTTTGTGACATTAGTTGTGAACACAAAGTGTGGAAGAGCCCTCAGAAGAGAAGAGTCAGGGCAAGTAAGGTCATGTGACAGCAGTAAGGTTTTGTGATGACTAACTTTCAGGGTGAAAATATAATTAGGAGGAAATAATTGGGAAGAGCAGAAGCAAACAAGGGGATTTTTAGACTGCCATGAAGCTGTCAAAAGGTGATACAATATGTTGAGAAGAAGAGCTGATATGAAAAAGATGCAGAAGGAAATGAGAAAGACAGATGATGTAGGCAAAATGACAGGCCATTTCTACAGCCAAGTTTTGAATAGGCTGAGAGGTGGAATGGGAACTGAGCTGAAAGAGGTGCCAGCAGTGCATGCACTAAGCTGAAGATGTTGAAAAAAGAGTTTCAGGGCCTCGAACAGAAAAGAAGAGAATGTAGTGAGAGAAGATGAGATCGGGTTTAGAACTCACCTCATTGTGTGCAATAGGATTCATTATATAATCCCATACAATTTTTTCTCATTTATTCAAGTTCCACTCCAACGAAAATAACTGAGTTTTGCTACTACCAGAATATTACAAAGGCATGGGAGGTCTGCAGAATTGACAAAAATACCACCCCAAGCAGCAGGGAGGATGTTCATTTTGCCAAATGCTACAGGGAAGAGTGAGGGAATGAATTTCAGCAGGGAAATTTTGTATATATAGAACCTTACAGCTGAATTTACTACATTTGCCTGCTTTTTTAATCTTTCAAATTCTGTTTTTCAAACTGAATTAGATATGCTGAGTAAGTATAAAAACCTGTTCTGCAGAAGAAACAAAGCCAATGTGATACTTATTTTCCAACTGTTATATAGACGTGTTATATGCCTAGACCAGTAGCCTGAAACAGATTGGGAAGAACATCAGTAATACAAAAATGTACTGAAAGAAAGAGAAAAAAAAAAGAGAATCGTCGATTTTTCAATTGAAAACCACTTTCACTTGAAATTACTGTAGTGACCTCCCTACTTGATGATGGCAGGAGCTTTATGGTCATAGAATTATGGATTGATTTGGGTTGGAAGGGGCCTTTAGAGGTCATCTAGTCCAACCTCTCCCTGCACAGGGACATCTTCAGCTACATTTGGTTTGTGATACCACACTGTCCCCTACAGACACGGGATACACTTACTTGGGAATTGGCGTTCATGGCTCAGAGCAAGCAGGCGCTTCATTTCTGCAAAAGACATAAAAGGAATAATATAAAGTGTGCCTGTCTTATGTATCCAAGGGACACAGCAAAGGGTAAAACAGCTGTGAAGGCGAACTAGGCATGCATAATAGTCACTGTGTCTACCTTCCTCATCAATTGTGTGACTTGATGAAACTCCATCAGTGTCTGTAACAATACAAGAGTAAATTCCCAAGTCATCTTCTCCAAGATCCTTAAAGGAAGCTTTTGACCTTTAGGAGGAAAAAAACCCATTTTGATAAAAAAGCAAGATCAGTCTGAACCAAACCCTTCCTTTATAACACCAGATAAAAATAGTCTTGTATAAGCTTTTGCTCTAACTGAATGGGCAAATGCATGGCTCTGGCCAGAAACCAGGCTCTGGCAACTATAAATCAGAGTAGGTCCTACCATGTATAGTGCAAATGGAGATAGGACCAGAAAAAAAGAATGTTGTCAAGTCTTTGCTGACCCTGAAAGAATACTGAAAATACAGGCTGACTCAGTTTCCATATGCAACACCATGATTATGGTGAGCCACCATTTCTTTTAGTATGGCTTCTATCACTGGAAGTGCACATAGGCCCTTCATGAGCTGCATCATTCAGCATGCCTTCCTCTGTGAAAAGCCTGAAGAAACAGAGTAGGCTTGGAGATCATTGTGTAAGTTTCTAAAGCAGGCTGTGGAGATGCCATCAGAAGAAAGCCCTGCTTATTGCAGCAGCTCCAAAGATTACAGCTGTGTTATGTGGCAAAAGCATTTTGTGAGCAGCCAGATCATTTTATTATTTGGAGATTTAAAATAATAGCAAAATACTACTACTAGTACTAATAATAATCTGCCTTCATTGACAGATTATAAAATGACAGAGCATATATTTTCTCTCCCCGTGCCAAAATATAAATAAATTGCATGAAGAGGAGGTCTGACTCATTCTGTGTGAGCTACAATTTCCAAATGGTGTGCATATGGACTTACTGCAGAACAGCATACACAGGAAGTAGCTTTCAAGTAACAAAGGCAAGTTTAACTCTTAGTGAGGTCATACATTAAAAGGATGGATTGCTGTGACAGTTTATATCTCTCAAACATGACACTATTGCTACACTTGGGTGCTCTTACTTTCCGCCTTTGGTATCGATGTTCAGTCGAGAGTCATCCTCAATTGGTTCGTAATTCTTGGACCAAACAAACTTAGAGTCTGGAGACATCTGGTCACATTCAAACTTCAAGGAAATTACTCCATTGTCATCTACATCAACCACCATTTCCTTGGTTCCTTAAAGAGATGAACAAAGCAATTCCAGTTTCTCAGAGAAGCCACAAATATAGATGTATATTAAGTAGATCCTTGCCGTTTTTTCAGCTGGCACGTAAATTGCTGCACTCATTGGTATCTTTGGTTCTTGATTCACAATAACAGTTCTTTTTCTAATTTGCAGATTAAAAAGCATCATAAATCAACTGATAAGTTTGAGCAAGTCTATGCACATAAGCACACATGAGAGTTACGATATTTGTTATGAAAAAATCTGAAGGGGGAAAAACACCCAAGTCTCTAAACCCACTAAAATGTTTGAAATATGAAATAGAAATATTTTCCACGCTAGGAGGTAGTTAGAGCTTTCATTATGCAGCATGAATTTCCTATTCCCTAATAAGATAAGAGCTATAAAGGGAATAACGTGTGCAAATGTGGGCATTTGAAGAGGTGCAAGAGGCAGAAAAGGAAGTAGTCGAGTCGCCCCAGCAGTGCACACTTGTGCAACTGAGGCCCGTTTTCAGTGACACTGGCTTTGCTCCAGGAGGTTGGTTTAATTGCTGTGCTTGGCATCCGGCCCTGCCGCCGTCTGCACCATTAATCCTGGGCCCACAAAGGGAGTGAGTTTTTGCAATTAGCTGCTTAAGTCGCCCACCCTATTTTGCCAGTACCTACAGTCCTTGAGCTGAATACAGTGACCCAGTTTTCCTTTAAAAGGCCTTGCGGGTGAATCCCATGTCAGAAACCTGCAGGCACCTCTATTCCCTTGCACTCCAGTGAAGCTGAGAGAATTGTGTCTGGGATTTGAGTGACTTGGCGAGCTCATCATCTGTGGCGTTAATGTTCATTTCAACAAGTTGTCTGAGAATGTCAGAGAGAGCATGTGCACTGAGAGGTGCTGGAGAACGTCCAGCCTCCTTTTCTGAGCAGCTCTGAGCTGGATCTCACATCTGAATAGGGCACTCATGCCCTATTAGTTGGGCTAAGACGATTCTGGGTTGTGCAGAATGCTAATGACACACTTTCTCCACAACATGTTGTACCTTAAAGGCAAGAGTCTTATTCCTGACATTGAGATTAAATGCTTTATTTTCAGCATAATTTTTAATGACCCTCAAACATCCAAAGAGATTTCTGTGTTTCATCATCCTAATACCATATACATCTTTCCCAGCACTGTGAGCATCTCCTGTAATGACGATTTGTGTACACGCAGCTTTCTTAGTCTTTATAATTTGCCATAAGCGTTTAATGAAAGATGGGATTAATATTCCCATTTTGGTACTGTTGTTTACCAGCCCTTGCAGTAGTGAAGCAGATTAGGTACCAATATATGATAAATGAAGTCTAAGGTCTACAAATATTTTATTAGACAGCAGCATATTTGGAATTTTTTTTTATAATTTAATTTATTTTATATGAAATTCATCACTTGAAATTTCAATAGGGTTTAGTTTCGTGTAGATCATTTTCCATTAGCACATGAATCTTTTGATGCCATTTTATGTGACATGCAAAGAATTACAGTCATACGGTTCATTTGAATAACAGAATCTTTTATATTTGTTCTCAAGTATTCTCATTATAATAACAATGCATAGAATTTATTTATAGAAGTGGTGATAGAATTTACCTCTAATACTTATATGAGTAAAGATAAAAAATCTGTCTAAATTACTGACCACATCTGGAGGTCTCTCCACCTATACCACAAAGTGGCGAAGAAGCTGCCATAGTACTAGCAATCTTAATTTCCCTCCTCTGGATAGCTTGGTGATTTCAAGATATACTCCAGTCATAATAAGAAATAAAATACTTAGAAGTCATATCAAACCTCCATTTATCTGAGTGTTTTATTGCACTGAGAGGAAAGAAATAACATGAACATAAAGCAGACATCTTCAAAATACTAAAGTTAATGGCATAATTTTGAATATGGCTAGTCAGAAAAGTTGAATGGGACAGGGTTTCATTTATTTCTGAGGTTCAAACCCTTCTCAAGCGACTGATGCAGGATCAGAATCTAATTTTGCTTTGTACCAAAATACACAAGGAATAAGGGCAGCAATGGGGAAGAGTTGCAGTCTGTTCTTGGATTTCCCCTGCTTCCTGTGAGATCCATACACATCAAAGTGTTTTTGTCAAAAGTATCTTGGATTGATATTTGTTTATGTGTTTGGGTTTTCTTTTTCATTTAATTTCAGAAGATAACTGTAAAAATTAATTGTGCTTTTCAAAGAAAAAAAGGTGTATGCAAAATATCACATTATATTTACACATTTCATTAGACAAAGACAACTGGTACCATTTTTATGAAAGCAAGTATTTTAATTCAGGGTATTGTGTGCTTATATTCATTGATTAGAAAGCTCAGTTGTCTTGCAATTATACACAGTTGCCAAAAGTAGCATTCCAGCAGGAATTGTCTAGAGAGACCTGACAATGTTTTGTCTCCATCCAAGATGGTAATAAAGGCATCATTTATTGGGCAACACCAAAAGACTTGTGGTAATTTTTTAAAAAAATGGTATGATTGTTCTTGAGATTTGTGTGTTTTGAGTGAGAAAGGTGGAAGCCTGCCCAAGTGACTATTTTCTAGAAATAATTGTTTTTAATAAGCTTTTTGTTCTTTCTTAATACTTTTAAGAAGCTTAATTCAGTGGATGCCGTACCAGCAGATCTCAGCTCAAAATATGGGTCAAGTAGATTTGCACAAGTAAATAATTCTTAGCTTCCCTGAGATTACAGTAGGCCAAATACTGACTTTCTTGTGATCCCTCAGATATTACACCTATGAACACTTCTTCTCTAATGGTTTGTAAATGAAATATTCTGGTGAAGTTCAGATTGCCAGGTGGACATGCACCTCATCTGAATGAACATTGAAAACAATGTACATTTTTTTTTGTCATGATGGTCATCTTCACAAGAATTTTGTTACTTTTTTTTAGTTGTAATGGTATGACCAATCCTTTATTTAGTACATTTGAAGATTGTTATCGTAACAACCTTTTGTCAAAAGTATGACATATAAATATTAACTCTCAACGAGAATGGATTAGTAAAGTCAAAAGTTTAGTACTAATAGTGGTTTCATTCTCTTTTTAGAAGTGGTTATAAGTGTGTAAGCTGTTTTCAAGAATAAATTTCTATGTTTTGCTTTATTCCACTTGCAGGTGGTGGAAATAGCCCTGGTGCTTCAGCAGCTTATAGATCTGAAATTATGCCTGTATTTTTCAAAGATCCTGTTCCAAGTCTTTCTTACTTACACACTTGCGCTTTTTTTTTGTCCTTGTATCCCAAATCTTACACACCTTCAACTGACCATCTCTTCATTCCAGGACCTTCTTCCCATTCCATGCCAGCCTCACCAGCAGTCACCCCAGTCTCCCCACTCTGAGTTTTCCAGTTCTTTTACACCCAGCTTCAGACCTCCTTTTTCAGGCTTTCTTGACTTACAGCCTTACTGAGAGCTAACTTAATGCTTATTAGAATTTTTGCTGCCATGGTCATAAGGACCAGGCATCTTGAAGAGTTAGGCTGGTGCTGCTGTGAGGACAGAAGATGTGAAAATGACCTGGGGGTCAGAAACAGGGAAAGGATTCCAGGGAAATGCTCCCGAGGCACTGGGGTGGGAATAGGAATCTATGATTGCTGGAGATGTCTGTACAATGCCCCAGTTAATAGCATCCCAAATAGACCCTGCCAATTTCTCCAGGAAGGAGCAGCTGTCAGCCTTACTATGTAGGCACAGTAGGCAGCAGTTTGCCCAGGCAGCCATCTCCTTTCCCTGTGCCCCTGCACTGCTTGTCATGCTCTCTGTGTCCAGCTGCCCCTAGCCTCTGTGCTGCCCTGTCTGCTCACTGCCCACCTTCCCCTGAGAGTCTGCAGGTATAGGAAGGGAACATGTCAGAGCTGAAAATGGTGTGTAGTAGATCCAGGTTGGGTTGTACTCCTATACCTCCTTACATCATACTAACCTTATACTAGATAAGGTTAAAATATCTGAGAATTTGGTTTTGCACCTTGTAGGGTCCTACATGCTAAAATAATCTATAGATGAGTAAAGCATAAGCCCATACTTGTGTTTTCTATTAGGGACTTGGTGATGAAAAGGTGTTGTCTCTGACAAAAGTCACCTGTTACTTGTATAGCTACATAACTCCCAGGTATGGAGATTCTACCTCTGCACTGATTCCTGTGTTTCTTTCTGGTATTACAGACATACTGGAGCCAGCCTTCAGGGATGACTCCATCAAACAGTTGCACTTAAATTCTTACTGAATGTGATCTCCAAAGTGACTTCACTGTGCTTTTAAAGCCTTTATTTTAAAGACAAGGGGAAAAAAGTAATTTCTTTTATCTTTCCTGAGGGACATTAAATAAAAAAAAGGAGAATGATAAAACATAAACAACCAGTTTAATACAATAAGGGCAAAATCTACATCTGTAGTATTGTTCGGTTGAGCTGATCTTAGTTGGTCCTCTGCTTATGCATCCACCTACAGATACATGCAAATATTACCAATTTATTGTGTCTTTATATTCCCAAACCTGTAGTTATGGTAAGAAAATCTGTTCTGACCTTAAAATATACTAGACAAAAAGCTAAGATAACACTCCTAACTCATATCTTGCTTTGTGAAAAAGCTTGACTTGAGAGAGGTCAGACTGTTGGCATGTAGCCTACAGGTAAACATATCACACAAACAGGGACCTGTGTAAATATGACAAAAAAGAGGAAGTATTTCTAACAAACCTGGTCGTGTTTCAGCTATGACAGCATCTGTGACATCTGATGGTTTCCCAACACCAGCCTGGTTTGTTGCCCGCACACGAAACACATAACTCACGCCTTGCGTTAGGCCACTGATCTGCAGGAACCAAATACACATACACAATGGGGTGCAAGACACTGATTTCAATTTCATGCTTATTAAGATCAGTCTGGATACCTGACAATTATATTTCCTTTCTTGTTTTGTTTTGTTTGTTTTCCAGTTCTCCTTTTTTTTTTCCCAATCCCAGAGTGACATGACTAATCTGCATGACTTGCTCCTTCCTTGTGTGCATAGCTAACATTCAGACAGCATCATTACAGTCATTGACTCTTTTTTTGCAGAAGGAGGAGTGTTTTTGGAACAGGATGTTTTTAACTTATGCAGATTAACATCTGAAACATCAGTCCTTTATTGCAAATAAATGTTGGCTTTTAACAAGGAAATTATCAGGGTAATAAGTGCCAGACACACCTATTTAGAAACAGGAGGGCATTTAATTGTACAGATTTAACTGTAGTTACTTGAGGAATTATACTGGTATTATATCACTTGTAAATACTCCTTTAAAACATATATGAAAAGATCATGCTTTGAAATGAGTTGTCTTTCAAATATTCTGAAAAGCATAAAAATAGCAAACCTACTTCAGATGTATCTCTAGAATTGAGATACTCCTGATCACTTATTTAGAAGTTATTCCATAGAATTATGTAGTGTAATACTACAAAAGCCTTGGGTTTAACTTGCTGTGGAAATGTGAGGAGAGGGTATTTTGTATTGGAAAGAATCACTTGCCACATTATCACATCTGTTTTTGTACCATCTATTTTTGTATAGTGATATCCTTTGGACTAGAAAATGCAGGGATGCCTCCTGTGTTACAAGAATGGTATTTGGTCTTAGCCGTGCTTTCTTTTATTTTTAGGCTCATCAAACCAGTTTGTGTTCTGAGTTACTATCTTGTCTGACTATACAGGTATTACATATGTGTATCCTTGGCACAACATAGCCTACTAAGTATGCCATTAAATGTAATTATGGCACAGGATGATGCTATCGAAGACTGACTTTTTCAAGGTTATACTGTGTATTGGGTCTGCCTAAGATGGGGCCCATTTCTTCATTGCAGCCCTCACAGTCCTATGCTTTGCATTGGTGGGTAAAAGGGTGTTGATAACACATCAGTGTTTTGTCTACCTCCAAGCACAACATCAGGACTGTAATGTTCCTTCCCCAACCCAGGGCAAGATTCTAGGAGGGGATACAAGTAGGCCAGCTAACCCAAACTGACCAAAGGTATACTCCATACAATATGATGTCAGCTCAGACATAAAAGCTAAGGAAAGGAGCAGGAAGGGGGAACATTCATTGTTTCATTGTCTGCTGAGAAACTGCTACGCGTTGTGGTGCCCTGCTTCCCAGGACAGTGGCCGGACATTGTGGCTGTTGGGAAGTAGAGATTAGATTTCAGGTTTACTTTTGAATGTGCAAGCTTTGTTTTTGCTTCTAGTAAACTGCCTTATCCCAACACATTAGTTGTTTACTGTCTTATTATTTTCCCCCTGGTTGGCTGGGAGGGGCAGAGGGGGGGAGTTAGAGTGACTGTGGGTACTTGGCGACCAGCCGAGNCTTCAGATGTATCTCTAGAATTGAGATACTCCTGATCACTTATTTAGAAGTTATTCCATAGAATTATGTAGTGTAATACTACAAAAGCCTTGGGTTTAACTTGCTGTGGAAATGTGAGGAGAGGGTATTTTGTATTGGAAAGAATCACTTGCCACATTATCACATCTGTTTTTGTACCATCTATTTTTGTATAGTGATATCCTTTGGACTAGAAAATGCAGGGATGCCTCCTGTGTTACAAGAATGGTATTTGGTCTTAGCCGTGCTTTCTTTTATTTTTAGGCTCATCAAACCAGTTTGTGTTCTGAGTTACTATCTTGTCTGACTATACAGGTATTACATATGTGTATCCTTGGCACAACATAGCCTACTAAGTATGCCATTAAATGTAATTATGGCACAGGATGATGCTATCGAAGACTGACTTTTTCAAGGTTATACTGTGTATTGGGTCTGCCTAAGATGGGGCCCATTTCTTCATTGCAGCCCTCACAGTCCTATGCTTTGCATTGGTGGGTAAAAGGGTGTTGATAACACATCAGTGTTTTGTCTACCTCCAAGCACAACATCAGGACTGTAATGTTCCTTCCCCAACCCAGGGCAAGATTCTAGGAGGGGATACAAGTAGGCCAGCTAACCCAAACTGACCAAAGGTATACTCCATACAATATGATGTCAGCTCAGACATAAAAGCTAAGGAAAGGAGCAGGAAGGGGGAACATTCATTGTTTCATTGTCTGCTGAGAAACTGCTACGCGTTGTGGTGCCCTGCTTCCCAGGACAGTGGCCAGACATTGTGGCTGTTGGGAAGTAGAGATTAGATTTCAGGTTTACTTTTGAATGTGCAAGCTTTGTTTTTGCTTCTAGTAAACTGCCTTATCCCAACACATTAGTTGTTTACTGTCTTATTATTTTCCCCCTGGTTGGCTGGGAGGGGCAGAGGGGGGGAGTTAGAGTGACTGTGGGTACTTGGCGACCAGCCGAGGTCAACCCGTTACATACTGTTACACCAGTATTCAAATCTTCAGCAATTTACCTTCAAATATTTCTTTTGAAGTGGCTTCTTATTGACACTTCTCCAGTGTTCCTCCTTTGCTTCAGTTTCCTTCATATCAACATAATAACCAACTATGGGACTACGACCAGTATAAACTGGTTCCTTCCACAGTAAAACCAGAGAGTCCTTCCTAACTTCTGTGCATTTGACATCATGGGGTGGCCCTGAAAGGTAAAATTGGAGTTGTGGCATCAAAATAAATCCCAAAGGGACTAATGCATAAGACTTCAGAGACCAAAACCAGACACCATGGTGTACCCAGAAATGACATAACATGCAGCTCTGCTGTATCATATCTAGACCTGGTGTAAATACAACCCATGCCAATTAAAAAGACTAGTCTAAAAAACAATCTAATTGGTTGAGACTGATATCTTGATCAAATATTCATGAACTTACAAAATAATCTCCAAATTCTGGGAAATAAGTTAATTATTAAGCTAATGTCCTGCTTCAAAGACTGCTCTAAAGTCCACTGAAGTCAGTGGAGGTTGTTTTCATTCATGAATGTTAAAAGGCCAGGGATCTGGCCTTGAAGTCATACATTTAAACAAGGGTTACAAGACCTCATTCTTCTTTGCCTTGTACCTTAGGCAGGTATTTATGTCTACTATTTGAACTAGAAAACCAAGTGGCAGACACGGTAGAGGAACAAGAAGGAAGGATAAAAAAAGTTCAAGCTTGTAAAATGCTACTGATTAAATAGGGATTATGTAATGCACCATTGTAAAGGTACTAAATCAAAGTGACGGAGATTCAAGCCTGGGCTTGAACTACACTGCCCCACTGACTCCCTTGCAAAATGCATAGATCATGGAGCACCCTTAGGCTGTGTCCCACTCAGGATCCTACCAGGTACAGCAATGGTCCACTCTTCACATTTGAAGGGATTGCTGGGTAGGGAGGGTGTTCCAACCCCAGCCAGGTTAGCAGCAGCCACCTGGAACTGGTACACCATGTTTTCCTTCAGGTCTTGGATCTGCAGGGTCAATGTGATGGTACTTGTTAACTTTGGATTAAGGGTTTAGAACAGGGGTCCTCAAACTACGGCCCTCCAGGGTCCTCAATCCGGTATTTACAGCCCCCCCCGCCTCTGTCCTGCCTGCCGCCTTCTCTCGGACGGGCACAGCCCCGTCCCCCCGCAGCCCCACGGGCGGCTCTGCGGGGCCGGGGCGGGACGGGGCGGGCGGGCGGAGTGCGGGGCTGGCCCCGGGCTGCGACTGGCAGGGACAGGTATGGAACCCGACACTGACCATCTCATTAGCCAAAAGCAGGCCCGTAGTCACACTGAAATATTATTTGGTTTTGTTGATTACAGTTGTTCTTCATTTTAAATAGTGCATTCTTTTCCCTGTTTTTTGTGCACTACTACAAATAAAATATGTGCAGTGTGCATAGGAATTCGTTCATTTTTTTCTAAACTATCGTCCGGCCCCCAACAGTGTCGGAGGGACAGTGAACCGGCCCCCTGTTTAAAAAGTTTGAGGACCCCTGGTTTAGAAGGAAGTCACAATGGCAGTTATTCAACACATGAGCATGCTTTTAAGGGTGCCTGAAGATGGCAAAATTATTGACATCTTACGGTGATAACTATCTTGGCTTTTTCTCTGATGGAGCATATTTGAGTGGCCTTAGAACACCAAAATTATAAACCCTTCTTCCTATTGATAGACACTTTGATAGTCAACAATCATAATTTCTAAAGCAGCTCATGAGGTTGTAGCTGGCACTGTCTCTAAATCGGGTCAAGAACTGATTACAAAAAACAGCTGGCACAGAGCTGGTTCCTGCACCAGCAAGCACTGAGATATGTGTATCAAGGACATACCTTTTGTTATAAGGGCCTGACTTACAAAAATCAAACTACGTAAGTGACTTTACAGATGACAGTTGGTGCCAGACTAATGGGTAAGTGTACAAACAATTTTGTAGAGAAGTTTAGCAGGGCTAAATAAATTTATCATCATGGATTTAAAACCCTCTGAAGGGTTATCTGGACACTGAATCATAATTCAATCCAACCTGTCCTCGAGATTTATTTTGGAAATACCATCTGCACCTCCAGCAATAATAAAAGTGAACCTCTTACCCTGTATGCTCTGTCAGTAACAGCCTTAATGTTGGCCTCCTTCCATTTCCCAGGAATGCCATCAACCACTTCACGATAGTTCACATAGTAGCCGGTAATTTCAACTCCACCAGTGAATTTTGGTTGTTTCCATCCCAATACCATCGAGTCACAAACACTCTCGAGTACCACGATGTCATAAGGTGGAGATGGAACAGCTGTTTCAATGTGAATAGTGCATAAGTAGGAAGTAATATTTCAATTGTCATACTGGCTTTTACTTACCGTATTCAGGTGGCTCTCACCCTGCATTTCCTAATTAGGACAATATTTATGTGCTCAAGGGAAGTTTCTGGAGTTGGAATAAGAAATGCAGGATAAAAACTTCCACAAACCAAATGCAGAAGTCCAAACTGCATAGGAATTAGTTTTCCAGATCCCCTGTTTTTGAAAAACAAGACGATGCATAGTGAAAAAATGTGTTGCAATTGCAGCTCTGATGCAAGTGATCAGGACTCACTTTAACACTGTGAAAAATGAGGAACTAAACTAACATTGCGGGAAAAGTAAAAAAATTGGAGATGCAATGATTTGTTTTCTTTTGTAGAAAGCAAGCTTTTTTACATATACAATATTCATTGAAGATCCTTTTTTTTTTAAATAGTCTTGCATTCTTCTCTCCCAAGAATAGAGTTTATCTGTTTCTTTTTTCTTTTAGATTTATTCATTCTGCAAATTTTATCATTGCACCCATCACATGACCTTACCTTAATGAAAGGCAGCATGATAATAGGCACTGCAGACTGACCAGAAATGGAACATGAGTGTTACTGGAATTTACATTAAAAAGTGCGTAGCATAATCCTCCTTCTTAGATTTTTTTTTTAACAATTCAGAAATCATTCACTTAATCCCAATACAATTTCTTGTATTTCTTCTGTATCTAGTAAGGAAATGCATGCCTGCACCCAATATGTCATGCAGTGAAAAGCCCTACTTGTGATCCTGAAGTCATACTTTGGATGGAAATCCTATATCATATCTTTTTCCTTTTGTCTTGAATGTTTTATATCAGTATCAGCTAGCCACAAGTGCTTCTGCACTCTTTTCTGTTCGACATTTTGCCCAAGCCTTTTGAGTCTCATTCCAGAGGTCTGGGGAGAAGTTCAGTTCGAGGTACCAGAACTTAAATGAAATTCAAGGCCCACATTTCTTGGGAACAATGGGTGTTTAGGTGCTGAAAACATAAAACATGATTTTGTGAATATGGCTATAAATTGATAGGTCTTCCTCCTTATGAATTGCTATCAATCAGAGATAGAACACAACATTCAGAGTGTCAGAGGATAAGCTTTAGCTTAGGCATAAATCCACAAATTGTCTTTATATATCCTAACAGAACACAGATTTTCATGCTTACCATCATAATCAGATTTTGTTTTCTTCTCATATTTGTAACCTAGAGACAAGGAAACTAGATTCCCAACAAATTACTAAATGTAGTATGTAGTATTGTGTAGTATCTTGGATACATTAATATGTAGTCAAACAAGCCTTTAAATTACTAAACATTTTTATATATTTTTGCTTTCAGCAACCACTAAGTTTGTAAATTGGTGTCCAATAGCATTATATGCATAATAAGCTGAATGGAGAGTTGAGCACATAATTAATAGGTCTGATGGAGGATGAATCACTGTAGAGCATGTCCACTTGAGGCGTGGATGAACAGGTCACAGCAGTCTAAAGAGGATGTACCTAAGCAGTGTAATCTATTTATTTTATTAATTCTCACCTGTATCTTTCTTCTTTGTAACTTTTTCCACTCTCTGAAGATCCCTGGGTTGAGACTTACTTGCCTGCTTAGTAGCAACTTTTTGTGGTGCAGATGGGACCGTGTCCTTAACCATTTCTCTCATGTTACTGTCTCCTGTACTCCCCAGTTTGTCACTGGGTAATGTGTCTCTATTAAATTTAGCGTTGCATTTTAGCAAAGCACCTGTGTCAAAGATAGGCTGGGAGGCCTCATGCATGCCTTCCCAGGGGGTAGTGCAGTCTGTTAGTCCACCAGCTTTACCACTCAGTTCAGGACACACACCATGAAGCAATCCTCCCCCTATAATTGCCAGAAAATAGCAAAGACATTTTGAATTAGAATACATTCTTTTTACTTCATTTAGTCAACAGAATTAAGAAATGCATACAGTGAACAATACAGCTAAAGTATGACAAATCACTCGGTTTACGCACAAAATGTTAAGCTTGAATTCACAGAAATTTGAAATGCATAGAATACCTCTCAGCCTGCTCACAAATAATGCTTTTCTTAACAATGTCTGATTCTCAGAGCAGAAAAAAGGTGGAAAGTTAATAGTATTCTTAATTTGCTATAATTATTTAAGTATTAGATCTTCCAGGTCTCATTTCTGATCCCTTCAAGATGATCTCACAAAATTGCCCTAGGCCACATCTCTTTGTTCTAAGGTTGAGAGGTATGCAGTTTTGATAAAAATGAGAGTAAGGATATTGCAGACATGCCATTTATTCTAGCCTAATGATCTCATTAATCTTTATGGATTAGTTCAGGCAGTGGCAAACAGAAATAATCTATCAGCAAAGGGAGAACACAAAGGATTACAGAAGGTTTACAAAAGACACATTGCACTGAATATTAGGTTTAGCCATGGACACAGATTTTTTAGAGACTGACTGTGTATATAGATGGTGTGCATTAGCGGTGATATACCAGATGACAGCATCAGAATGACATTCCATTTTCCAGGATACCTATGAAGTGAACTTGGCAGTGCCCTCATACAGTGGTTCACAAGAAACACCTGCAGACTGGATGGTGAAGGTGAACAATCTACAAGAGTGCAGTGACTGTGAAACTATGGGTGTGAGACCATATGATCTATGGATAAATATTATTTGTGGACAACATTGTAAAACAAAACAATTAATTAGTTACAAATAATTGCTGAAAACATCTTTACTTAATTAATTGCCATTGAAAATAGAAATGGAAAATAGCTTACCAATGGCTGCTTTCACCTCTATAGGCTCTGATTCTTGTGAAAACTCACTGAGCCCTGCTGCATTAACAGCTCTGACTCTGAAAACATACTTCTCACCAGTGCTGAGCCCATGGCAAATGAATCTAAAACAAATCAGTGAAGGAATACTTAGAAAGAATTATAAAGAAAATAAAAATCTTCAAGGGAAACAGAAAACATTTCTTCCATAAAATATATTGTTTGCTGAAAACTGAGGATAAACCATGACCGCAGTCACTTATATGAAGGTCAGAGAAGGCAGAAGGTGTCTAAGCA
The DNA here is from genome assembly GCA_013399895.1 of Serilophus lunatus. NCBI lineage: Eukaryota > Metazoa > Chordata > Aves > Passeriformes > Eurylaimidae > Serilophus > Serilophus lunatus. The sequence goes on along the minus strand of VXBA01004612.1, from coordinate 32,674 downwards.
CCTCATTCACACAACAAAGATAATGTCTGAGCCAATGTCTCTTTAGACATACCACTTAGCAGCACTCTTTCCTTCTTAACACTATACAAGTTTTTGTGTTACCACAGGGTCTACCTTACTTCTGCTAGTATATAAAATCCATACTTTCTAATAGAAAAATGTGAAAGTCTGCAGAGGTAAGGCTATATTTGTTTCTTGTGGGATATTTTCATGACATAAATAAAAGATTCATGTAACACATGCTCTCATAAATTGCTTCCAATCATAAATGAAAAATCACAGTGTGAAAAAAAATTATAGGTCATTGTACAAGAGCTAAATTATTTTTTTATTTCAATTCCTGGCTTCTATAAGTGACACAATAATCTAAGTCAGACAAATTCTCTCATTCGAATTGGGTTTCTTACTGGATTACTTTGTTGTCACATTAAAATAACACTCATAATTTTTCTCTGTTGTCCACCCTGAAAACATAAAACTTCCCAAGACAGGAATCATTTATTTAGGATGAGATTGTGGTTTGGAAATGTTAACTTTTTATTTAAAACAACATTTATTTTTCAAGAAGTATTTTAAGTGTATTTTGTTGAATGTTACTTTTATTTTGTTCTACCTTGTAATGTCATGTCTTGTCCTACCAGCACTGACATCATGCAATGATATATGAAGCAAATATAATGTGGAAAACAAAATCAAAGTTTTATTTTTGCAGAAAAAACAAAACCTGAATCAAAATTTTCAGACCAGAATTTTCCCTACCCATTCTACTAGACTTTTACAAATTACTTGCTTTCACCAGGATGTAAGCAGAAAACAAATTTCAAAAGACCAAGGTATGCTGCATAATGCAAACTGTGAACTACAGCTAATGCTTTGAGATTGACTCAACCAAGAGTTAACAGACAGCCCGTGCCTGACTGCATCATACATTATATCATATTGACTAAAAACACAGTGATTGAAACCTATGCATGTAGCTGTATCACAATATGTAGTAACTCAGAATAATATTTTTATTTCTATTGTGAAATAAATATCACATTTCAAGTTTTAAAATAAGCAAACGGCATGAAATTTCACCAATACTTGATATAACTACAATGTAATTCGTAGAAGTCTATCTGAAAGTATATAATAACTGACACATACAGCTGTTGCAATATAAATGCACAAAAGAATACTAAAGGGAAATTGTTGTGCTTGTGTTCAAGAAATTGAGCTTTTAGGTATTTTTGATATACTAAGCATTTACAATGCCCTTATACACAACAAAGCTGGTCCAAGAGTGTTTAGAAGAGCCTTACTTATTTTAATAAAGGTTGTAAACATAATCACTCATAACAAGCAGAGCCTACTTCTGTATTGACATAAATCCCCTCGAGATAAAGTTCTGCAATCACTCTTTCAGATTCTGAAAATTATATCCTTATTCAAGCAAACCCAGATCTGATTTAGCTCATTAAATTTTTAGTCCTCTTTTTTTTTCTGACTAGAGACCAAGCTTCATATAAGTAAGAAATGTGAGTTTGTACCAAATATTTAAGTGTTCATTAATATCCTGATGATTACAAGTGAAAGAGCAGTTAGAAAGGAATATTGTAAGTGTGATATAGTCCACATGCCCTCCTGACAGCCTAGAAACACAGTCCAGAAATGTTACAGCAGTCTCCCAAAACAAAGCACTTGGCTTCCAAACATTATGCAATTTAGTTTTCCACAGTTGTAACTTAAGTCATTCCTCCCTGTACCGTTTTTCATCAAACTGTACAATTGCTAAAACTAGTGAGCTGCGTCTCTTTTCTTCATTAATAATGTCTGTTTTTTCCCCCTTGCCTAATTGTTTCTAAGGTTGATTATAATTTCTTTTTGGTCAAGATTCACATTTGAAATATGTTTTTATAACTTCTTATGAACTTCATCTGCAAGAGTGATTCCAGTCTGCTGGCTACTTCAGAGAGATTAACTATTCTACTCCTAATGACTGGAAAGCACATACCCAGTAGATCAGAAACTGATGACCACAATTTACATGCTTTAAAATTCATTACCTTGTGCCTTTAACTGGGTTGTTGTTGCATGGTTCCCAACGACCAGATCCTTCTACACTTGACTCAATATAGTATCCAACCAGCTCTTTGGCATCTGGGGGCTCTGTCCAGGTCACAACAACTGAGGTATCTGTATTCCTAGTTGGCATAATATGACCAGGAGCTTTGGGAATATCTGTGGGAGAGAAACAGAAATAAATTAGTGACCAGCCAGTCATAACTTACAAATAAAATAAGGTTGATGTTCTATTCTTGACTATACTAGCATGAGTAGTACAGATTTAACCTTCAAAAAACTTCTCTGATATAAGGACAGGACAGGATTAGTAGGCTCAAGCCTTTGGTGCTGAGATTCTTCATTTCTCCATTGCCTGTGATTCAGGACATTTCCTTCCAATTATATTTAGTTTATTTATTTGTGTTGAATATCTGCACCAGAGATGTGATTTTAAGTCTTCTAAAGGGTAAAATGTGTTAGGTACACATTGAAGACCTTGTGCAGCCCATAGGGTAAGCCAGAAACTAATGCCTCTGTTAAGTAGCAAAGTGCAGCTACACTGTCTTTCAAGAAGAAACGTTTTACTCGTCTTGAAAAATGTAATTCACGTGCATTAAAGTGCTCTGAGAACTCAATATGAAGCAAACAGAGACCATCTGGGAACTGGATTGAAATATGTATTGCTGTTTGGAAACAAATTGCTCACATAGTGTAGTTACTGTGTTGAACATCTTGGCTTCTCTTTCAGTGAAAATAGTCTTTTCATTCTTGTAAGTATTAAATTCTTCATTTTTGTTTAATTTGCCAAACAAGGAAGGTTAAACTCTGCTGATGTCTGGGCCTATTCTCAATAAAGACTCTAAGTAAAACAAAACATTTTTATACTTCCTTGAGTTTTCATTTTCTTTTTCTATTTGCAGTCTTTGCAGTGCTTGGTATCATTATTTGAAGCTTAATTTCCTTGGTATGCTTCTGTCATTTGACTGTATATTAAAGGTTGAACAACCCAAACTAAAATTATTTTAGTTAAAGGGAATAAATCATTCACTACCTTTCATACTTGAATTATTTTCTGGGCAGCTGTCTGCCTACAGACAAAACAATTATATTATAAACTGTGAAGTGACCACGGAGGTAATTTTATATGTATGACCATACACTTACCGAGTTTGTCATCCACTACAGTGGCTTCAGTTGCTTCTGAGGGTTCACCAATTCCAGCTGAATTGCAACAGCGAACTCGAAAGCAGTAGGATTTGCCTTCAGCCAAATCAAAAACTGCAAAGCGAGGAGACTTCACAGGGATCTCGGTGTTCACCCTTTGCCAGTCCTCTGTGCCAGCAATGCACTGCAGTCAAACCCAGAAACCATGTATGGAACTAAAGTCTCTGAAAGCTCAGTGTCTAACCCAACGAGGCTTTCTACCCAGACCACCAAATGCATGTCTGGTGTGGAGAATAGGGAGGCAGATCCCTTTTTTTTTACCTTTCCACAGAATAATCATATTTCAAAGCTTATGAATCTGCCAGATGTCCACCTGCTCCAGAAAATGTACATAAATATTTACTGGTTTTTATATACCAAAGCTAAACTCCTCTCCACCACAAGGATGTGATGCTATTAATAACTGCATCCAGTATGGACCACTTTCAAAATAAGTTCTGCAGACATTTAGCATTATGTAAAAAGCAAAACTCTAAGATTACCACATTGCTTCTAGGTATTCTTGTGTCACTCTTTATGTTTTCGGTGTGGTTTCCAGAATAAAGAAGCTGACCCTCATCAGAAACTGACCCTCATTTTCCATAAAAATTTCAACATGTGCAATTAATTAGTGAATTGGTTTTATTTCTGTGGCTAGAAAATCTAAGTACCATGATCACTTATACCACTAATACTAGTGATTAATTTTTCATTGTGATTACAATTAGTATTATTTCAAGTAACGGTTCTGGTTTCTAAGGGTTTCAGATTCTCAGAAGAATGCTCTCTGACTGCGTGACATTGGTGCTGAGTACTCAGCATGCAAGTGATTATTAGAAAGCTTTCTTATGTGGAAACTCAAAATTCATATATTCATCCTCTCTAAGGCTGTTGCTAAGTGAAACTCATTTATTGAGACCAGATTTTGTATGAGACATGAAAAATACATAATGGGAAGGTATTTATGTCTCCCTTGATGACACCTCTATCCTGATGGGGAAAAACAATGACAAAAAAGTTTATGAACCATGAGATACAAGTAAAAAGGGTGATGGTGTGAAGAAATTTCTAGGCAGCCATGAAAAAGCTCCTCAGGAAAGCAGAACACTAAAATTAAAACTGATTCTGTTCTAGAAAATCAGAAAAGAAATTTTGTCATCTTTGTTAAGTTGGTAAAGCAAATGGAAAGTTAATGTAGAGGATAAATATGAAAAGGCAGCTGGAAGAGAAAGTGCTGATGCCAAGAAACTCTTGCAGAATGCTTCCATCCAGAATGTTAACAATCTGTCCTACCAGACAATCTTCGTTGGTACAGGTTTTATGTATATATTTTATATATCATATATATATGAGCTACATATATATAAACATGTGACTGTGCTCTGTGCTTTCTCTTTACAGAGAGAGTTTGTCAGTCTCTTTGCTTCAGGGTAGATGATTAACACAATTCAGAAAAGGTTATGAAGTTTATGACACATTCAGCATCTGCTTTCCTATTTCCCTTCTTCTATTCTCAGTTTATCTTAATCTACAATTATCTTGATGAAGTTCTAGTCTTGGCCCTAGTTTGAAAGTGTCAGGCAGAAGTGAAAGTTAACTAGAAGTCCAGAAGAGATGGCAAAACAAACATAAACATTGCCACAGCATAATTTTGATTTTACCTTTTCCACAAAGTACATTATACCCTCATGGCCCCGCTGTCCAGGAGGTTTCCAGCTAAGCACAACATAGTTCTTGGTGGCTTCAATAACTTGGAGGTCTGTAGGGGGACCAGGAACAACACCCTCTAAAGAACAAGGGAAAAGAATAGGAAAGGAAATTAATATTTAATTCTTTCATATTCGTATCAGAATTGATACCATAATTAAAATATAGAAGTATTAATATACCTTGCTATCTGATTTTTTTTAAAACACAGTGTTACAAATCTTCTAAATATTGGGTTCAAATGTCTTTTAATTCTAAGCATGTTCTTTTGTGAGGGCCTGAATAACGAGACCTCATCTCAACAACCAAGTTGTGAGTTATTCAGGGTCGAGTGGCTCTCAGAACAACGAACTTTGGGTGTGTGCCAAAGTCCACTGAAATCACTTAGAGTTTTTCTAATTACTCAGCCAGCTTCACATTACCCTTTTGTAGGCAAAGGGGCTGTGTTTACCTGCAGGTTCTTCCTCAGTCACAATAATCTGTCCAGTCCAAGGAGCAGAAGGGTGACCTGGAACAAATGTTAGAGGTATCATGGAAATGGTAGACTTCAGGAACTTTTGAAACAATGAGAAAACTGTCTCTTGTGTTTCGAAACTAACATTTGCAAGAATCCTGTGAGCTCTGGTTTTGGTTTATGCTATGACTGTTGCTCATGTAGCAAGCTAGCTACTCAGCTTGAATATTGAGAGCAGCTCCACAATTAACATAGCTGGAAAATTTAATCCATTGAAACATCTATTCCTTCCTGAAATCTGTCACTGAAGTCTCCTAGGTGACAAGCAGAGCTATTTGGCTCACTCAGCTCAGAGAATTAATTTCAACTTTATTTTCTATCCTCTATTCCTTTGGTTTAATGGTTCACTTATTAAAGGAACACCCAAATTCCTGTAGGCTGCTTTTTGTCTCTTTTTACCCACTTTCCTTCACATTACCAGCTTTTAAATCATAGGTCACAGTCACAAACAGAAACATCTCAGCCTGACTCAACATATCCACTTGATATAATTTGGGTGGCTCTCTCAGCACCTCTGTGTTATCATGTTATTGCAGTTATGCATTCAGCTATCAACCAGGTCAATGCCCTTTCTGAGCTAACTTTTGCAAATGCTGTTCTCCACCTCCATGTTATTCACCTTATATTGGCTGATCTGTTTTGGAGATGTGAGCAGAGAGGGAGTAGGTGGGGAGAAAAGATCATCGAGGGATGGGAAGAGGAGATATAGTAGAAAGAGGCCATCAAATTCAGATTTCATCTCCTGGGAAAGCTTCTATGCTGCCCATTGAGAAGAAGAGGCCTCACCTAGAGTTAGGGTTTCACTCATATGACTGAATGCAATGTTTCCCGGCAGTGCCAAACCTCCTTCCTCTGGCCTTTTGTTTTTATCTTGAACGGGAACCTGGATTATCTGGCTGCAGTCTGTAGCTTGCAGCACTCTATGCAGTAATTAATGCAAACTGGGACTGTGGGAGCCCTGTAGCTTTGCATACAACACCCCTTCACACTGGACCATTTTAAATATATATGTTCAGAAATATGTAGAAATACATTTTGAATAGAAGTAGACATTTGTTGTAGGCATATGATTGTGGCATATAAGTAGAGAGGCGAATGTAGAAGCAAAGTGCATGAAGCATTCTAAGGCCATGGGAGAAATATCCTTGACTTGTAAAACGCTAACTTTAAAGCAGAGAGCCTGAGATCTCTTGGGCTGTCCTGGTATTGTGCTGATGTTACTGCAAAACTCTGATTGTCATATGTGCACAGAATCAATCACCCTTGTCTGTGGCTCAGAGAGAGAGACTATTCACAGGATCTGCTCAGCTATTTTGTTGGCTGAACAAAATGAGAATCTCTCTAGTTCTCCTGTAACGGTCTCCCCCTCTTCCTGCAGTTTTGGAAGGTAACACTACAGCCAGTCAAAGCCATTTCAGCAGATAGAGCACTTAAAGCAAAGAGTCCTGAGATGATTGGCAAAGCTGTCTTCGAAGAATATCTGGTTTTTGCATTGCTCCCCCTAGTGAGATTTTGGAGACCTATGAGTTGATAGTCATATTTTTTTTTTAACTTTTTTACTGAGTTGCAACTTCTTAAGCCTCTCAAGCAACCTGTAAAAAGCACATCTTACTTCTAAGCCTGGCTCTGTCTGCAGGATCCAGAGCAGCTACAGGTTCTGACACGCGGGATGGGAGGCTGACGCCAGCTTTGTTCACAGCTCGGACTCGGAAAATGTAGGAACGGCCTTCAATCAGACCAGTGACAGGAAAACGAGCAAACTTCACAGGACTCTCATTGCATTGGGTCCAGTGGGAGGTGCCAACCTCACACCTGAAAAATACAAACAGCAAGAGCAGTGTTGGGGAAGGAAAAGGCACAAACTTGGGGCACCCACGTGCCTTTGCAGCTTCACCATCTGTTCGTATTCTTCGGCTGATCCATACAAGTTGCCTCAGCAACTTTATATCCCAGTGAAATCAAAGCAGCTGCACCAAGGCATCAGGGCTGAAGTACCATCTTGGCATGCACTAAATCCCTCACAGCCGCAACCCTTCTGTCCTAAACTGAAGAGGGACGGGAGCAGAACTCACTTCATGGCTTAAACCCTCCAAGGTATGCTTAAGGAGTGTCAGCTTTAGCATACTTGAAGGGACATGAAATAAATGTCTCTCTTGGAGTTGCCAGAAGGTGACTAGTTCATCTTTTCTGCACAATGCTGCACTGTACATCCTGCAAAATACTGGCCTTCGTGAGGTGCAGAGACCTCAATTGTGGGTTCTGGGACCAGCACAGCACAGAGATGGCTGTGAGCGGTGTTAAAGTCAGGCACTTAGCCAAACCCTGCTTCAGAGACCACCGAGGCTGGCAAGGGAGCCTGTGGTGTGCTGGTTGCTGTCACTGCAATGGCAAGACCCAGCCTGGTAGTGCTGGCCCACAGCTGTGAAGCCTTATACATGTCAGAAGTCTGGTTTCTGGCAGAAGGAAGAGATAACCAGCAGCCAACTGCAACTGGGCGAGCCAGGAGGAGCTTGTTGGAATGGCTTCCCAGTATCCAGCAATGTGGTCAACGGGAACTTTGCAGCCTGGGAAAGACTTTTTCATGCTGATGAGATATCTGCCAAAGTCAGTGTTACAGTTTCTACTTAGATTTCTTGGTACATGAAAGCATCTCTTGTTGTGAGAATTTTTACTGTCCCATTCAGGGATGTTTTGTGGTTCTCGTTTCTGCTCAGGGCAATGGATGCCCAAGCTTTGCCTTCAGCATTAGCACAGGCCAGTCCTGCTGGCTCGGACCACCACTCTCTCTACAAGGCAGCTAGGGGCTACCTTGGTTGAATATTTGATGTGATATATCTTTGGTGTGATCAAACACTGGAGAGCAGTAACACAGCCTTGAATTTAGGAGCAAATGCAGAATAAAGAAGGTGAACACAAGAGGAAAGGCAAAATGCTATTTGTGTTGCAGTTGCTCTTGGTCCTAACGTCTCTCAATAGACTAGTTTCAAAATGAGATATTATTGTTCAGAGTCTAGTCCTGTCTTTTGTTCGGGATTTTTCAATGAACGTTAAAGAGCTCTAGGTTAGACCTATCACTGGATAGTTACACCTGCTATTGGAACTCAAAAGTTATTAAAATAGTAATGTTATGTTTAAAAGTTAGATTTATTTCAAAAAGCAAACCCCTCCTTTTGCAAATATATAATGCAAGTATATACAATGGCATGATGTAGCGGAATGTTTCACATACATATGAAATATATATATTAAAACTGTTTGGGTATTTTTTTACATGCCTCTGAATAAGCCCACAGGAACTCTATAATCCTAATGATGTATTCTGTTACTGAAATTCAAACACTGAAGGTCATTGCAAATCTCAAAATACTGACTGGATTTCTTAAATCCTAGGCTTCTACACTTCTGCCATTGTGTGACACATGGAGTTTTGGAGGTTTCATATTTTTAAAAATTGTTTCCAACTCTTAGTATTGCAGAGAAAAACAAATGTGATCTGCACGAAGCTTGTGAATCTAAGAGCTTGTATAACAACAGCATATAATACAGAAACCTAAGTCCCTTTGAGATAATATTTTGGTTTCTGGTACATAGTAATTATTAGGAAAGAGGCAGAAGAGCCCTGGTACAGATGGAGCTGCAGCTGCCTGATGAAGGAGCAGATCCTGTAAATTACCAAACGCACCAAAGTCCCGAAGCCTCTCAAGCCTCAGAGGAAGTAGTGAGAGCTGAGCTATGCAGTGTCTCACAGAATCCTTACTATGCAGTTAAATGAAGCAAGCTGTGATTACTTCCATTACAGTTACATCACGCCCAACTAATCTAAAACAAAAAAAGCAATTTTATTCTGGTCAGCAACAGGAATGAAAATAACAAATTACTATTTTATCTCATGCTTTTCAATATGCTTTTAGTTTTTTGAGTTAGAAGGAACAGCAATACAAATTCTGCAGTCCAGAATGCTCACTGACCTGTCAATGAAATATCCAAGGATGGGATTTCCTCCATCAACAGCAGGCTGCTTCCAGGACACAATGACATAATCTTTGTTGGCATCTAAGCACTGCACATCCAGTGGTGCACCAGGGGCTCCAGGGATTTCAGCATCAGCATCTGTGCAGATGGAGAAATGTGTTTCTAAATGTGAACCACAGTCTTTTCACAATCTTTAAGGATCAAACTGTGGTCCTACTGAGCCAAGAAAAAGAAGTTCCATTACTGGCTTCAAAAACTATTTGCTTTTATATTGCCAGTGCTATCCTAGGTTTTGGTTTTCTCATTTACACATTTATAAATGCTTAATATGTTACAGCATACTGTAAATTCAATTCACTTAGGCATTTTAAATAAAATTAGTACCATGCATTTGGGTTTGGGAGTTGCCAGAGTCACAGATGAACTGTGTAAGACTGTGCAGACTGTGCCTTACAGCCAGGCAATAGCTAAATTAAAAGTATTCACCAATTGGATATAACAACAGTGGATTAACTATCTTATCTCTACTCATAGTCCTTCATAGTTTGATTTTGGTTAGCTATGAACTGCAGTGGTATCAAAACCTTTTGAAGTTTAATTATATTACACATACTTTATCTCTGTGGAATATAACCTTCATAAGGACGAGCATATTGTTCCTTTCAAGTGTTTATCACAAATCTGGGACCGCTGGTGTCAAAGGGCCTTGACTCCAGCATTAGCATCTGGACATATCTAAAGCTTTAAAAATCAGAGCATAGTGCTGGGCACTGGGGAATTTTACTGTTTACACAGAGTCTGATTTGTGAGATGGTGTAATTTTCATGTAGAGAAAAATATCCTTTGCAAGAAGATTGTGTGAAACACTTTCAAATCAGAGAGGTTGTTTTTCTGCAGAATAACATCAATTTGTACAATAACATGTAGCTATTTTCAAAACTTGTTGTGAGCTACTTCAAACGAATACCTGACTAGAAATATACACCTGAATAAACAATATTTTGCTAATAAGTATTATTCATACTTTCCCTCTAAACCCCAGACTTTTTGAAAAGGTTTGATATTACAAGGCATTACAGGATTTGATATTACAATATACAGTAATTCCTTTGGCTTTTAGGAAAAAATGTCTTATAAGAGTACTTAACATACTTCATTAGATAAAACTGTAGTCTTCTTAAAAAAAAAAAAAAACAAAACATTTTACACTATGTCTTCTCCTATAGGCAGAGTAGCATCACACAGAGCTTTTGAAGCTGCACCGAAGTTGCCAAGTCTGGGTTCCAATTACAGGTAACTCTGCATTTTTAAAAATGATAATGTATGGAGTAAACAACCCAGCTAACATCATAAAATACTAAGAACATTAAGCGCAATAATAGTATATCTTCAGTGATCTCTTTGCAAAAATTTTAATTGTCCATATTTACCACTTTACAGAACATGAGACATCAGTTTCTTTCCAAGACAGACTAGGAAATAGCTGGGACAACCAGCATTGCTGATCAGCCTCTGAGAGGCTAGGATTTCATCCCTGATGGCTTGCTGACAAATGGTGACCTATAGCCATGGCAGAAGAGTCACACATGCTTTCAAAGCTTATCTGAAGTCCTGACATTATGAGCCTGATCAGTGCTTTGCTGCCTTCCATCGATACACAGGGATTTCTATGTATGACACCAAAAGACCACTGCTGGAGGTAAAATACCATAGCTAGCCATTTAAAGCAAATTTGTTTACAATTTAGGAGGAGTGGTGAGGAATATACTAATCAAACAAGACTGTGGGGACCATTTAAAAAGGAATATAGAATATAATTAATCTAATTGGAATTTGGCAAACATACACATAGATACTGTGGTGAAAGGGGTAGTGAGTTTACAGTCAGGTCACACCTGCATTGCTAGAAGATATAATAGGATTGAGGGTGAACATTTGTTTATATAGCAGCAGAATGTAAAACAAAGAAAGAAAGACAAGCCCTATTTTTTGTCACAGATGCTCATTTCAATGGACTCTTCAGGTGCTGAAAACATCTGCTTCAATTGTATTTTCTGAGCAGGCTATTATCTCACACAGCTCTGCTGGACTTGGCAACACAGAGGCATTCTGGGCATGGCCTCAGAGCCAAGAATTTCCAGAGCTTTTTGAATTAGCATTACACGCTTCAGCTGCTTTATCAGCTGGTACAGATACAGAATCAGTACACAACTTGATAGCAATGGCTCCTTTTACAGAAATAATTCTCAATGGAAATTCAACTAAGTTTTTCATGATGCAAGCAAACAACACTCAGAAAAATGACATTTTAATTCTACACTTTGCTGCATTTCTTTAGAGAATCACAGAATGGTTAAGATTTGCAGACAACTTCAGATACTGCCTAGCTCAGACCTTGGCTCAAAGCAGAGCCAGCTAGAGCTGGTTGCCTGGGGCCATGTCAAACCAGGGTTTGGGTATCTCTAAGGATTGAGACTCCACAGCCTGAACACTGTTCTAGTGTTCAATCATCCTCACAGTAAAAAAAGTATGTTTTTTTAATGTTTCAATGAGCTTTCCTTATTTAAACTTATGTCCATTACCTCTTGTCCTGGCACTGGACACCACTGAAAAGAACCTGAATCTGTCTTCTTTACTCCCCTCCATGAGATACTTATTCATGTGGACAAACTCCTCCTAAGACCTCTCTTCTCCAGGCTGAACAGACCCAACTCTGTCAGCCTTTCCTCATATGAGAGATGCTCCAAGCTCTAAATCACCTTCACTCCAGTGAGTCCATATCCCTTTTGTACTGAAGCTCCCAGAACTGGATCCATCACTTCAGATGAGTCTCACCAGCACTTAGTAGAGGGGGACGATCACCTTCTCAGCCTGCTGGCAAGCCTCTTCTTAATGCACCCCAGGATACCACTGTCCTTCTTTGTGACAAGGGCACCTTGTTGTTCTTTTTTCTTAAAAGCAACTTTCTAGTGAGTCAGACACCAGCCTATACCGCTGCATGAGATTATGCTTTCCCAGGTGCAGATCTTTGTGTTTCTTTTCCACTACACTGTCTTTCCTGCACTTTGCCTAAGAGATAATCTCTCAAATGATGCATGAAATCTTGATAGAAATAGTGCAGTTTAGCTAGAAATGAGATGGTTTCAAAAATGCATTTTTAATTATCATGTAGATTTTTCCTCCTATGGCTTATGTTCAGTACTCTTCACACGCTGAAACTGAGGAGTAGTGAAGTTACATCAATACCCTAAATTTCCTCCTCAGAATGTCAACGGAGTTTAGAGTTCTGGCACATGACACCAAAGCATGAGATATGCACTGCATTTTTACCAGATATAGTAACTGGAATTTATATAGCTAGAACCTATTGCTAGAAAATAATTATTCTCCTTTTAGTAAGGGGAGGCCAAAAAAAAAAAAAAGCACTCAGATGTCTGAGATTGATTTTGCCAGCATGTTGTCTTCAGTTCTTTAGGGAGTTTTCTTCATGACACAGTATCCTACCTCGAACAAAGACATAACCACTGTACTCTTCATAGTACTCTCCCATCACCACTCGTAGAGTGTAAAGACCTTCATCTTCCTTGTTTGCATGAGTCAGTGTTAATGAAGCTCGCTCCCCACTCCAGTGCATCTGGACCCATTTGGATGGTGTGATAAGAACACCTAGGAATTAGAGAATGTCATGTTAAGAACTGGTTAGATATACTGAGGAATAGCTTCTGAATAGGGAGAATATATTTGAATAGACTGGAAATACAAGAGATCAGTCTTATTAGACAAATTTTTGTCTTTGAACACAATCACACAATTATTGCTGATTCTAGTCTCATGAAAATTTTGTCTTCAATTTTGTCTTCAAAGTGTAACTTCAGGAAGCAACAGGGTTTTTTTATCAGCTGTTGCACAACATATTTATGCAACTAAGAAATGTCTTGGCATATAAATAAATAGTAGAAGCTATATGGACTTTGTAGATGACCAATTAGATGCTGGATCTGATCGAAATGCTTCTAATTTAGAATTTTTTAAGAAAAAATTCCTAGAAGATATTTCCACAGTACCTTATAATTTCTGTGGTTTCACATCAGAACGCTAAATTTTGGAACAAATTTATTTGAGAAAATATTACTGTTGAAAAAAAGGAAAAAATTATTATGGAATCATAACATTCACATATGCTGAAATAAGTAAAGATTTATGTGAAAGAAGTTTGTCGTTCTGTTGTCAAACATTCTCACCATTTCTGTACCATTCGATGTCTGGTTTGAAGCGCTTGATATCAGGATTGATGACAACTGTGCAACCCAGACTCATTGTCTCCCCTTCTCTCCCAAAGGCTACATCAAACTTGTCAACAAAGCTGATTTCAAACCTGGAAGCGTAGCCATGAGGGGTAATGGCAACTGTATAAAGGAAGAAAAAAAATCTAGCTGTTTACTTTGTCTTTCCTTTTGTGACAACAGTAGAAAGAAAAAGTATCCAGTGAACACAGTCTCAGCTAAAGATTGAGTTATAAATAGGAACAATACATATATTAAATTATCATCTTCAGAGGTAATTGCAGTGTTAAATAATCCAAGCCTTTTCTATCGCAAAGAACCCACTATTTCTTTATTCATACAACTCTAGTTCTTGTAGATAGATAGTTCATTTTATGAGGGAGAGGCTCCTCCAGAATTACTTTTCAGATTGTTTCAAACTTTCAGAACAAGTGTTTTATCATAAACACTTGTTTAGAAAACGTATTTGTTTTATAACTTTAAAAAGCTTCTATTTATGATTAAATATTTGTTCAGGTCAAGTTGATTTTTTTGGATCTTTTTGTTTCTCAACTTTTTTTCTCTGTCTCAGAGCAGAGTATCTGTCTTGCCCTTTGTTTTTATAAGCTATATAAACCTTTGGGGGGGGCTATTAATATAAAATGAGCACTTCAATCCCTCAGGCAGTCAGTTTCTGTACTTGCTCTTGCATTTCTTTTTTCTGTCCCAAGTTATGCAGTTTTCTAGACAGAATATCCTAAGTGCCTTACACTTGTGGTGCACATACATGGCATAGGGGCTTTCCCATGACCAAGTGATAGATTCCAACTTATATTGGAAATGTGTGGCCTTACATTTTATAATGTGGTACACAACCTTGTTTCTATTATTTCAGAGCTTTGGTATATAAATGCCAGCTAGTATGCCTTTGCAGCATATCTCTGATTCTATTTATGCTGCTACAATAAAAGTGAAGTCCAGAAGTCTCATCTGTCAAGCCTTCCCTGGGGTCCCTGAGGCACTTCACCCACATAGCATACATAGGTGGATTGTCTTATCATCATGGAAGCATCTATACAATACTGTAAATCATGGCAAAATGAGAGTTTCTCAGGTAAAACTACCTACATTTCTTACCTGGATTTATCCAAAATAGAGAAATTGCATTCTAGATATCCAGTCTTTTCCATGCATTTTCACGACTCATGGAATCACATAAGCAGCAGACAAGAACAACTAAGTCACATACTCTACTCAGGCATATGCACCCCCTAGCTCTTTTCCCAGGCTATGTTTTAGATATTGTAAAAGATGAAGTGTGTCTCTCTTTAAAGAGGTTTTATTTCACAGCAAAGTGAAATATTAACAGGATGTTTCTTATATGAGCCAATAGTCCTAGAAGGCAATGCCATTCCCCTACTAGTGAGGCTGACACCATCTGAAATTGTAGAGCTCAGGACCTTAGTAAATCAGACCTGATTCCTTTTTAAATAATGTTACTAAATATTCTGCTTAGTCACGTGTCGTGGTGTCAGAACTATAAATGGAAGTGTCAAACAAACATATTGTAACTTACATGGAGAGAAAGAACGATTTCCAGCATGCAAAAGACTTGCATCAATTTCTCCTTTGTACCCTACATGGAGAAAGATAAATCCAGTCACTATCATCAAGAGGTAATTGCTCTCTGAGCCACAAAACCAAAACTGGTAATGTGCATCTTAACAAAAAAAACTTGAAGGAAATATTTTGAACCTACTCTTTACCACGAGGGAAGCGTAAGCTGAAACTTCTCCTTTAACATTCATAGCAGAGGCCCTATACTGGGCAGTGTCATCAAATTCACATCTGAAATTATAGAAATGATTAGGTAGAGCATCCATTTACTCCTTGGCATAGCCTCTCATATGTTTTAGATTAAGGAAACCTTCTGTGTAAAATTTATAAATTAAAAGCTTGGGAGACAAATACACTGGACACTGGACTGACTGCAGCCATTAAGTTTTTCTCAGTGTTAAAACTCAGTGTTTGAAATAAATGTATCTCTTAAAATATCACTTACATTTTTGAAATTAAGAATACAACACAAGTATGAAAAACTATCTGATAACATTTACCACTAATTTACTGTCTCCTATGAAGAGATGCCTAACATGCAATCTGTACAAACAGTAGATTTGATAAAATATTTACAAAGGGCACTTGCCATTATATAAACTGTCAATCCTAAATTATATTTTATTAGATCTCGTATTTCCAATGTTTATAATGCAAAATGATTGCAAAAAATCTCCATTTGGAGGATGAGTACTGTTAAAGATCTGTTGTGAGGACATCTCACTTCTTTTCCTTATTTCAGTAAGAATCATGAATTTTGCTGTATTTGAAAAACAGTTAACTCACATATTTTTACCCTGAACTAAAGGTTTTTTTCATGTTTGACTACTCATCAAGCAGACAAGTGGCAAAAATAATCATGAATGTCCCACAGGTTTCTGATTCAGTCATAATTAGAATATCCAGATAAATAACTCAGGTAAATTGTATATTTTCTACTGAGATAAACCAGAACTTCTTCAACATTTAGTAGATAGTATTCACCTCAGCTGGTATTTTTGATATCACCTTGCTTGATATCATGTCTTACATCCCCAAGAGATTCACTCACATTTTGCAGGTCTCAGTCTACAGCAACATTTTATCTTAAAGTGTTTGTTAAATTATCTAGTATTCCCTTACGTGCTAATCTCCAGTGAGTGCAGCCCATATCGACTTTCAATGATATACTTCCCAGGGTGAGTCTGTACATCAATGGGCACATTGTTTTTGTACCTATGGAAAACCAAAGAAACAGTATGTTGCAAAAAGAAGTGTGTAACTGTATATTTTAAAAGGCCAAGTGCTTGATATTTGAAAGAGAACATCAGTTTCTGCATGTTTCTATTGTAGTCTGACTCCCTGGGAAGACTGCTTTGGAATCATAACCTCTCTCTTTGTCTTTGACATGCCCTAGGTAAATTTTATTTTCTAATTAAAAGGAGAAAAGTCTCGAGTGTGATGAAAGTCAGTGTATATTAGCATGAACTTCATGTTACTAGTTGTAAAGGAAAGCAGGAATCACATGAGCAACATCTCAGAGTTTTGTAAATTGCAAAAAAATGAAAATTCTGTAGTATCCTTACCTAGCAGGTATCGTATGCATTTTGTTTGGTTTGCATATTTGATCTACTTTTAAAGCCTTTGCTTGCCTAGTTAACCAAAGTCCCAAAGGGATTAGACTAGTGTATACTATGAGTGTTTTCTGGTACAGGAATATCTTCAGGTTGGAAAAGTTTACTGTTCAGAATTCCCAGTAACAATTTGAACAAATGAATAAACAAGTACTGATCAGCAGTGAGCTGGTACTGCTAATTTCAGAATTTATATAAATAGCTTGAGACTCCCTCTATGAGGAGGTTCATGGTCTAATTGGAGGTTCTAATTCAGTGGTTCATGGTAAAGTCTTCCTCACCAATTGTTGCATAAAACATTGCTCGTTCTGGACAACATGTGGTATAAATGTTTGAGTGAATTCCATCTTAAGCAAACAATGGTAACATGGAGTAAACCGGCAATAGAAGTCTAATGAATTAGACACTGAATTGTATTCAGTACATTTGGGACTGATTTAAAGTCTATTAAGAGTGTTCTCTTCAACTTTAGCATAGGTTTTTCTGCTCCTCATAAGGTATATATATAAGGCAAGTGAAATGATAAATGATGATAAAAGTATCTTCATCTCTTATTTTAATGTAGCTTAAATGAACCTTTCTCCTCATAACAGATAACCAGACAAAGCTTTGCTTCTTCATTTCAGGTTTTAAATTTTAAATATCTCATGAATTTCAGGCAGGAAAGGGAATGGTCTGGTGTCAGTGGCTTGCCTCACTTCACCAAACAAATCAGTAATTAGCAGTTTTATTTTTCCAAGAATATTATTAGTTTAATAAATCTCAAGATGAAGCTATGTCAGGAATAAATATGAAAATTGTCTTTTAGTACTGTCAGTGTTATGAAATAAAGAATCTTTCCCTGGTTACAAATATTTGGGTGCAGGGCAGTACTTTCTATTCTGAACATCAATTAGTTGCAGAGATGCCTGATGTCATTACAGATCTCCTGCTCTATTATCCTGGTTTAGACAAAGAATACATCACTCCAGCAAGGGCAATCCATTCACTACCACTCTTCGTCTCATCTGTGAGGTAGTGCCCTCCAGACTGATCTGCCTGGAGAACACCTGGGCATCTTTATATTCCGTGTATTCCAAACTATTCCAAATAGTTAAGGAAACAGAATAATGGCATCAGTTCTTAATATTTTTCAGGGAATATGAAATCCTGTGAAACAGGACTTGACTACATAATCTCCTTAATTTTTCTCAAAAGGACGGGGCAACCCTTGGATCCTATTGGTAACAAAGTCATTTGATAACATGGGATGCTGTGCAGAAATGAGCTTTAACTGAATCATGTCAGAAGTAATATGACTTTCTCTTCTTTTGTCTTCATGATCAGGTTAGTCAAAAATAGTTGATTCAGTTTTTGCTTATTTATATTTATCGATAATATGGAAAGAATAGGGCTCATGTGTTAGAAGGACCACTTGTTATTTCTGGAAATGCAAATTCCAGAGCAGACAAGTCATTAGCTAATGTTGGACTGCAACCTCCCACTGTCATTAGGCACTGATAGTTTATGCTTTCTGCTACTGGTTTCAAATGTCCTGAGTTTTCCATATGCTTTTTTTTTTTTTTTTCCCCCAAGGCAACCGCAACAGCTGCATTAGGCAGTAAGGTTTCCCTTAGAAGAAGTTCATGAAGCTCTAGAATTTTTCAGGCTCAGGATGAAAAGGTCTTCATTGCTTATAAAAAGAATAACTGTTTGGAATACTCGACTGACATTTTGTTAGAAATGCTGAATGAAAGGTGAAAGATTCAGGTCAGCACTGTTCTACATCTCAGAGCAAAGACACCTGCTGAAACGGATGTGAACTCTTTTTTCCATTAGTAGCCTGTGGCAAACTGAAATCCGTTTGGAATTCAGATGTACAGTAAAGTGATGTATTAAGTTCCACCATCCACATTTAGCACTTAGATGAAAGGCTGGCACACAGGGAAAGCGAAGACAGACAGCTGAAGTTTTAACAATGTCAGGTTTTGGGCGTAAGGTGAACCTCAAACAAAGTGAAAATGCCCAGGCTGTCGTGTTCCTGGGTAGGACTCAGGTAACAGAACTGTATTACAGCCATAAGTGTAGCTGAGCATTCTTTCTGTCCAGCTGAGACCAGAACCAAAGAGTTTGTCTGGAATCCTCCCCAGGAGGAATGTCAACATAAGGCACTGGCAACCCTTACCATGATGGGAAAAATGTGTCCATGCTGAACCTGGCTATCAGTTGTCTAATTCTAAGGAGAGAGATCAAGTGACTTTGTGGGCATTAGCTCTGGCCTATTAAAATACTTCTTAGTAGCACTTCTTGTTAAGCTCTGAAATTAAAGTTTTTAAGACCTAAATAAATGCAGATGGACTAAACAGAAGCATTTGGAAAACATTATTAAAGATAGTACGATAGCTTAAACTGCTATTTTCCCTTCTCCATCAAACAAAAGAAAAAATCTATGTACTCCTACTGCTGTTATGCAAAGTATTATTATGTCTTTTAATATTTTGCTCTCTTTTTGTTCAAGGTGACTTTCAAGATGTTTGACAGTAGTTGGGTTTTTTTTCAAATTTATATTTTTTCAGAAGAATGATCACATTCACTGAGCTGACTTCAGATATTGCCAATCTGATGATTTTCAGTGACAAAAATACAAACTTACCATGTAACACGGGGTGCTGGCCAGCCAGCCACAGAACAACGAAATTTAACATTTTCCTTTTCCCAAATAGTGTGGGAACGAGGCTCAATGATAAACTCAGGAGGATGTAAGAGTTTATCTTGATTCAACTTTTTATGGAATGCCTGAGTTTCTTCTAGCTGAAAAAGAAACATTTTATTATAAACTTGATTATAACAGCAGTTGTAAGTGCAAATTATTGACACACAAAAAAAACCCCTGCAAAAAACATGCAATTTTTATTTAAAAATTCAGATAGACATACTTAATGTATTTATCTTACCTGGACACAGAAAACAAACTTTTCATTTTCCAGAAGTTCTCCTTCCAAAATAGCTTGGAAGATTTGATTTTGCTGTGCTTTTTCCCTTAAAACTATTCTAAGTAAAATAATTTTTCACATTTAATTACTTATTTATTATTTTAAATACAGAATGAAAGGATAAATGGGCCTAAAATTCACCTGTCTTTTACTCTAATGCAAGACTATGTATGCTTAGATTATCTCTGACAGACTCGCCATCAAACCTTTCCTCCTGATAGAATCTTTCATCCTCCCAGGGGAACTGTTTCAGCTGCTTGGCTATCCATACAGCTGGAAAAAACCCTTCTAATATGCTATAAATCTTGCTTTCTGAAACTGAACTATTTCTTTTCTGCCCTAACTTTCACATATATGGAGAATTACAAGTCCCTGTATTCAGAGTATCAAAAGAAGACAGCTTTCATAATCCTCCCAGTCTTTTATAAATTGTGCAGTATCAGTTTTCCTTACAATTGTTTCTTAATTCTGGACAGGTTCAACGTTCATCAAATTCATAAAATATTCATCAAACATTAACTACCCATTATCATAGGTCCAACAGACTCCCAACACAATCAAAAAACTCTCCCTCATGTGTTAGTGACAATACTTTAGAATGGCATTTGTTTTTATACAAGTGACATTAAATTGACTGCCATTAAATTTGTGACCTTTCATAACTCTCAGATCCTAAGGAACTTCTACCCAGACAGGCATTCCTCATTTACTTCATCTTTTCCTTCTGTGTGCGGTAATTTCCATTGGTTGTTACGAAATTTCCTCTTCACTCTTTTTCAATTTTTGAGATGACTTTGAATATTTATCTTGTCCTTCAAAGTGTTTACACTGTTTCCAACCTTATGTCATGAGAATATTTTATAAGCGTATTGCCCATTCTTCTGCTCAAAACAGTAATAAATTTGCTAAATCAAACATATTTGTACTCAATATGTTCTGTCAGTGTGGTCATAACATATTTATAACTATGTTCTGAGTATTATTTTTTAAGAAGTGGACAATAATGCACACAATTAGAGATTCAGTTGCAGATGTTCCTCCCCAATTTACATCTATTTTATGCTAATTGTGTCCTCATTTATACCCTATGATTAAAACTCTAAGGTGAACATTTTGGACTAGCTTGTTCTCAGGCCATAAATATTGAGAAATTACCCATACACCTACTTATGGGGCAAGATATATATCTAGACACCTTTATTCTCTGCCCTGCAGCTAACTCATTGTCCGGGTGAACAGTGCTCTGCCATATAACTAGGGCATGACCAAAGGGTATTCCCTGCTCCCCTCCTCTCTCCTTTTCTCCCAACACAACAGAAGCATTCCTGGTGCCTGCCTCAGGAACAGTGCCTTTTCCCTTACCCATCTGACACCTAGATAACAAGACTTTTAAGGAATTCAAAGGACTTCCACTGAAAATACTTTGGGGCTTTTACCACTATTATTGAGATTGCCCATGGAGTAAATCAGGCCCTGTTGTGCTAGGCACTTTACAAACATCACTGTTTTACAAGCCTAGGTGTTCATTTCCACTCTTTTACCGTTTTCTTCATGGCCACACGTTCAGCAGACTCCCGGATTGCTACTTTCCTTGATTTCTTTTCATGATGTTCCTCTTCAGAAGCTGACTTGGCCACTTTGCTGACACTAACTCCTTCACCTGTGGCAAAAAGGTTCCTCTTGGCAACATATGCAGCACTTTCTTTAATTCTCTCCTCTTCAGTGTCTGTGATTCCACTGATATTCACTTCTCTGAAAAAAAATTTTAAAAAGCAGAATCCTGTTGGAAAATGCTGAGAATTTATTCCATTTATACTTTCTATCAAATTAGCCAGCTACTGTGGCCAACATTTTTCATAAATAGTTCTGCTACTATTGCATATGTATTCAAAGCAGAAACATGAAAGCGTTCTGCAGAAAGACTGACTATTTCACTGCCAAAAGACATGGCCATTTTGAGCACCTCTCCCTATAACGATGCCATAGACATTTTCAGTTTAACCATTATCCTGAAGTGGTTTTATATCTCCATCACTTTAATGAGTACTGAGAGGCATACCCACAGATCTTCAGTTATTGACTTAGGGCTGCAGCGTTCATAACAACACTAACAAAGGGGCGTGAGACGATTGTAGGTGTATAACAATGTCCTCACTTGTAATTGATACAAAAGCCTGCACTACTGTATATAACAAAAAGATCTTGCTCATAGAAAATTCCATCCTGTAATGCTTTCAAGAAAATGATTAAGATTTTCTTGAAGCATCCTCTTCGGACTTTCTACAGAGGTGAAACACAAAGAACAGTCACTCTCAATGGGTCCAGTTCTGAATGCTCACTCACATGTGGATGCATCATTGCAGCCATATTGTTTTAGCATTGTCAGGACATTATAACTGCTATAGCAGTACATATACAATGAGAGTTCCTTGACTTAAGAAGAGGCATTAATATCTTTCTCCTGAATTTAGTTACTTTAAGGTAACATTTGATGGCACACTGAAAACAGGTTCTATTTTAAGTTCTCATCAAGTGCCATCTTGCAAGCACTACAGAAACAGCAGCCTCTGTTTCCAGAAAGCAATCAAGCACAGCCTCTCTGTTTTATCATAAAACACTTACTACTACTACAGAGCAAAAATATTAGGAAGAATGATTTTTTTCTGTTTTCTTTCAGATTGCCAATATTAAGCATTTGATAGCTCATCTCAATGCTCAAGGAAATTTAGGTCTAAGCTCACAATTAACTTTCTAATCTCTTATCTATGAAGTCAGTTTGGTGAGAAACAAAACAGCCTAGCAGTGGAATGTGCTGTAAACTTAATTACACTTAAAAATTGCTCAAAAAATTTAAAAAATTAAAACCCTTACTTAATAGCATAGAGCTTTGAGCTATGTTAAACTCAGAATTAGTGGGATGATAGATTCCCTTCGTTTAGGCACATAAGCTGCCCCTACAAGTATCTGCAGGTATACGGAAAAAAATTTTAAAAATTATTTTTAAAAAATCAGTGTAGTGGATATGAATATAGCTATCTGCATTCAGTTTAAATGAATCCATGTGTTTTTATTTAAAGGTCAACTAATTTTATTTCCTCCTTAATTACAGTAGTTAAGATCTCAGCAACTTCACACTGAGTTGCTGGAGGCTGGTTCCTCAAGGCATTGTGGACTGGTTCCTCAAGGCATTAAGTGACTCCTGGGAGCTGAAGAGTATCCTCAGACTAATATAGAACTCATCCTAGTTATCTGCAGTTGTAGACCCCAGATGCTTTTGATCAACAGTATTAAATATTTAGAGTTTCCAATCATTTCTTCCTGTTGCAATCTTCCCAGATCAAAGAGAAACATGTTCTCTGACAAGATGAATGCACTAAGACAGCCACAGTACCATTTAAATTTTGATTCTGCAGTCAGTTCTCAGGGGTTTCAGTAGAAGACAATTTTCAAACAGACATGAGATCATATCCCCATTTTGTGGGACATACAAAATATAATTTTAAGGGTATTTGTCATCTACAGTCTTTTGGCATAGGCTTATTAGTGGTTGCAAATAGTTCCACAGGCCACATTCACTATCTTTAGCACCTATGGCATTAAAACAAGCTGTGGGTGTTTTACTGTCTAGAATGCAATCTGGCTATCTATAATTTTATTTTCCAAGGATTAGCCCAGGCATTTAAGAGGAACAGTTGTAAAGTGAATAATCTGAGTGAAAGAAGTGTTTTACAGGAGAACCTGAGGGTTCCGAAATAGAACTAGATAATGGAAACGGTGACATATTGCTGAAGGTCATTCAGCGGCATTGGCAACAGCTCCAATGAACCCATGGAGAGCTGATCTTTATAAATAACTATTCCTTTTAACAGCTATCTGCCCATGGGAAACAACACATCAACTTCACATGGGAATTTGGGAATGACATATAACACGCACATGGTCCAAAGAGCTTCAGCTGTTATCTTTCAAGCAAATATAAATATCTGAGAGGAATGGGGCGTGCAACTTCCGCAATCTTGGCATGTGGTCACGAACATGATGGCAGCAGAAAAAAGCCTAAAACAGATATCATTTCATGCCATGTGTAGTTGGGCACCCTAACAACCTCTTTCTAACTAATTTAAAAAAAGAAAAAGTATCAAATGAACATTTTGGGCCATTTCAGTGGCAGAAAAACACATACAGCTTTCTGAATTGCCATGCACGAAAACTGAGATTGATACCAACAACAGGAAGAAGAATAGTAATGTACCTGACAGTATCTTTTAATGTAGGATCCCAAGGTATTGCATAAGTAAATGAAGCTACACACCATCCCATTAAGTTAGATATTACTATATGTATAAAAAAGAAATAAAATAATTTCTTAAGATTTGTTAAGATGTTAGTATGTGCTAAGATTACAGGAACCTGTAAAAAAACTAAGTACTAGTCATCAGTCATGATTTTCAACTATTGCCAAACACTATAAATTTTACTTCTGTAGACACAAGATACAATGAAAAGGGAGGATATTTGTTCTTGAGGGCATAGGAGACGGAAAATAATGAGCTGCAAATCTATTGCTACATAAGTATAAACACCGGATGAGATGCAAAAGTAGAGAAGCCTTGAGAATATATTATTGCAAGTTTCTATCACAGAAGATATACCTGAAACTCCAAAGCAATTTTTTAAAAAGGTAACAGTGTGTTTCTAAATGTTAATTGGGTCAAAGAACAATGAATCCAACACAGGAATGTTCAAAGGGTGAGAAAAAACATTTACTCTGAGATAGTGGGAGGGAATTAATAAAACAATCGCAAAAGCATCACAAATGCTTAGAAGGCCAAAGCAGTATCTTCTGACAAGCTGGAACTCAGTTTCATGTGAAACTACAAGTTTGGTTACAATGCAGAAGTGCCATTGGGTATTGATTAAGCAGTAGACAGAAAAACTTCGAAGTGTCCCATGAAAAATGCTGTTGTGCAGGGGAAAGACAAGTTGCAGGGAGGGTTCTTTTCAACTGCAGGTGGACAAGAAATTTTCACAGAATCACAGAATCACAGAATTACTAGGTTGGAAGAGACCTCCAAGATCATCGAGTCCAACCCTTGCACTAACACCTCGACTAGACTAGACCATGTCAGCAAGTGCCACATCCAGCCTTTTCTTAAACACATCCAGGGATGGTGACTCCACCACATCCTCGGACAGACTGTTCCAATACTTTATTATTCCTGGCCTCTCTCTAGGAACCAGTTTTCCACACTACACCCCAGTATGCATTAATCTGAACAAGTGACTGTGCTGGAACTGCTGCAGATTCCTACTAAAATCACAATGCCATACCCCAAAAAGGGCAGAGAAGCCTCCACGCACATGTTGGTCCTGGCTTCCACATAAAGTTCACATTCAGCTTTACTGAGAGCACTACTGCAGTAAGATGTATTACATCAGTAGTAACCATGCAATAAATACCACCACCATGTGACATCAGTATGAATCATTACAATGGATTTGAAAAAGTGTTTGGTTTCATTCCAGGTTTTCCTTGTGCCAGGATAAGACATTAACACATTGTTTCATTGTTTCTGTGTTTAATGCTCAGTAAGCAACATTTAATTACAGAACAAGTCTTCAAATCAAAAGAATAAGCTGAGTAATGTGGACAACATGTTTGTCAGGTTCCCAATAAGCAGGGTTCTAATTATATTTTCATTTCATAGAAAGTGGCCCTGACAATGTGTTCAAAACAAAATCCAGACACATAAGTTCATTTGTCCTGGCTCTGGATGATCATCATCTGATTTTCTGCCAGTTAGTTTACTTATCTTTGCCTTTTTATCACTCATGTGAAGTGCAAACTATCACCATGAGATCCATGAATGTAAAAGTAGATTAAAGGATTTGTTGTTTTATAATTTGTTAATAAAATGTCAGAAATAAGATACCAAACAAAACAGAAATGAACATACCGTCCTGTGAATATGGGCACTGAATAGTCTATGGCTTCATTCTCTTTGTCCTCAGACATCCAGCTCTGTTTTGCTCTCTTTGCTTTGGGACTCATCTTGTAGGATTGATCTTCTATCATTAAATTGGAGTTTTTCAGTCTGAAATAAAAATGATATTGTTCAATTCCGGAAAAAAGCTGGTAAGAAGCACTCCAAAATACAATTAAAGTACTAAAATATATTTATTACTGTCTTGTTTTATAAGTAAGAACTTATAATTTTTATAGCCATAGCTGGAGTTATTAAACATATAACTAAATGTACTTTTGACAAACTCTTAATTACAACATACCATTGATGCCCTTTGATATTCAATTTAAATAGAAAGAATAAACAGTATACCTGATAGCAATGTACATTTAATAGCTCTAGGTTTGGGACTTGCATAGTTCATATACCCAGTTTTGATAAATCCTGAAGTCACTGAGACCACTGAGTAATTCTGAAGATTGTACCTGAATAACTTCTACTTTTCCAAAATGTACTGTCCTGACATTGTGTGGTTCTGAAACAAAACAGTGGTGTGCAAATATATCCAAAGTAATTATGCATTTAAGTCTCTTTACAGAAATTGTAATGCAGTGCATTGCTCAGTCACCAGCGTTGCCAATACCACTGCTCTCCCATACCATTCCAGTCCATTGGAAGCAAAGAGCTGAGTGAAGTAGCACTAACATCCAGAGCACAGATAAACGGAGAATGACTGGGAAGGAGGAAGAGCAAACCAGAGGGAAGGATGCCCCTCCTCACCAGCCTGGGAGGGATTCTGTAGAGTGTGAAGCATATTTGAGGCAATCATTTTAGGTTCATTTTTAACATGGTTACAATTTGTGTTAACAAAGACACAGACACTTCCATTCTCCTTTCCAAAAGCAACACATCTGTAACTCCCAAATCTATGGAATATGCTGTTAGTTGCCAGCCTTTTATAAATGGCTAAAGTATCTATTAATTTCTGTCACAACATCACCACAGGATCACCACATGTGAGTCTGCTTCTCCTCTGGAGATTTGCCTACAGAGCCTGAGCTCACTGCTTACGTGCACAGGTACAATAGAGCAGAATGAAGGCACATGGTTTCTTAGCAAGGCTCATTAAGGGCATGTACCACTATCAGGGATAACCTTCCTCCCATCCCCTGGATAGCTGACACTTGTTGTAGGACGGTCGGCGAACTTGGAAATGAGTGAGCCAGGAGTTCAACCAGGAAGCCATTTTAATGAGAAAACTTACATCTTTTATACTTTTTAGAAACCAGCACTATATATTTTTATTGGTCTATATACTTGTTTTTAACAATTCTATTGGCTTAAGCGAAGCATGAAGTCACTTTTCTTTGCTTTGAGAACTTTCACTATTATTTTGATAACTATTTGAGATTAGTCCTGAGCAAAATATGTTTTTCTCAAGGGACATCTGCTTGGAAAAACATATTTTGCAAGACTACCTGTTATAAGAAAGAAGCTTGTCCTTGCACGACAAACTCTAAACTACTGTGTGCAGCTTCAAACTACTGTGAGAACAATAGATATATTTTGAAAAAGTTCTACCATTGTTTTTGATACAGCCACATTCCGAGGTGTTTTTCACTTAGCAGATGTTCTTTTTATCTTTGGCTTGCTTGTTCAGGCTTCTGTGAAAGACAGAAACCTTTAAGGCTAATTTCTTAGCTTTTGGAATTCTTAAAACAGGCTTCAAAAACCCAGCTTTCAAAATGTATCACCACATATACTGATGTTGCTGTACAAATATCATCAAACCTCATGCAAGCACCGGGCCCCTGAGAATGTTACATATGTATAATGTAGTGTTACAGTTGTTATATCCTCGAGCTAGTGTTTTCCTTAGGCTATCTGCCTGCAAAACTATCAAGCTTCAGAGGTGTCTCCAACACAAAGAGATTGCTTCATGTCCAATATATGTGGTAATAATCTATCCATTGAGACTGTGTGAGATCATACAGGTCCCAGTTTCATTCTCACATCTTTCCTTCCTTTGTTTCTTTGTGCTCATCCCCTTTCTCAGACTGAGTTCTCTCCCTACACAGTTCCTGTTAAGTAAGTGTCCCATTCTCTAGTTCTCTTAATGTCTTTCTTAATGTAATTTCTTCTCCTTCTCCATCTAATTCCTTGCCTTAATATTACATCCTTCTCACATCTGCTTTCCAGCCCTCCTCTTTTTGCCCTTCCAACACTGTCAGGAAGAGATTCCCTTCCTATCTCTTTGTTCTCATCAGACTCAACTATATTTGGCTCACCTGGCACTGCAGTGAGGCAGCCCCTCTCCTCTGTGCTCCTACTTTATAGCCACTGTGACTGAGCCTACAGATTCACTGCTAAAAAACGTTTGATACAGGGGGTAAAAGAAACCTTGCATTGATTTTCCTCCCTTCCTCCTCTCCTTGTGTTCTGGTTTCCATGTAAAGCAAAGTACAGCTAGTGAGGGCCTGTGGCACACACTGCAGGACTTAGGCCAAGGGTTTTACATGTCAGGCAACACTGGGTCAGCCAAGGCACAGATCATGTCTACAGGAGAGAGATGCTCTGGGGTCTGACACCAGGAACTGCCCAGGGCAGTCAGGGAGGGAGTCCAAGAGAGGTGGATCTAGCTCTAGGGTCAAAAATCCAAGCAGAAAACGCTTGAGAATAGTCCAGACATAGTACAATAAAAGGAAGAGATACAGTGAAACAGGAGCAGTGGCCTTTCTCCTGGATTAGACAATGATGTGATACAATCACTACAGCAAACTACAAATGCACTGAGAGAACTCAACATTAAATAAGTGATTTGAAACATCATAGACAAAGTACTTTCATTATGTTTCATAAATTAACTATAGTCTGTAAGAAGCTGCAGTTCTTTACTTAGCAGGTGACTTTTATTCCTGTCCTATTTTAAAATGGGACAAATCTGGAATTACAACACTAACTGCCATCAGATTTCCCATGGGCTTTAGGCTGAACCTTTTAGGAGGCCACTTGATTCCTGGTTGCTTCTAGATCAAGAAGGGTAACAGTACCATTTCAGTTAAAATGTCAAGAAGTTTCTATTTTCATAAAAGTAATTGAAAATAAGTGAAAATGTCAGCTCAGGCATTTACAGCACTCCTAAATTCAGAATAGGACTTTGTTCCTAAAGAAGATTTTGGCCTTGCTGTCAATTTAGTTTTCATTTGAGGTCCAGATTACACACTCATATAGGCAATTAATGGGGAGCATACATAGCAGTTCCCATCACTCCCTGCTAGTCATTATGTTGATGTCTTTCCTATATGATAGGCTGGATTTTCTATCTTTCATTTATAACTGTCTAAAATTATTTGAAAAGGAAAGAATTAAAAAAATTAAAAAATTAAAATTATCATACTGACACAATATGCTTTCTGTTTTGTTTTCACTTTCTTTCACAGCTGCTCCTAAATTTCTAATTGCTCCATGATCACACCAGAGGACTCAGCTGGTGTTTTCAGAGAGATATCCAGAGTCACTCCAAAATCTTCTTTAGCACTGCACTGCATAAGACAAGAGCTGACATGAATAAATTTGAAGCAACAGAAAACGTTTCTCCTTTCCAAATCCTATAATTTGCTTCTGTTCAGTCAGAGCTATACGAAAGCTAGTAGAAATGCATGTTCAAATAGAGCCCTTTGGATGGGAAAACAAATACTATTCTATCCTGAGGTTTATTTCCCTGTTTTCCTTTTGTGTTATTACTATTTCTTACTGTGAAACAAAAAACCCAAACCCAAGCATTATTTAGGTGGCCCAAAGGAGGACTCTGCTTTCTTGAACCAGATTCTAAAATCTTGTCCTTCATCTTAAAGTGTTCCAACCTTTTACCTGATATGTGGAACAGAATCTTCCCAGAGGAGAAGGAGCAGGGTATCAGTCTTCTCTAGTTTCACAGGGAGGAACAGTACTGTGACCTTTTAACATCTTTCAGCCTCATTTGATATGCCCAGCTAGTGTATGTACATTTTTTTCCAGTTCAGATACTATCTGTACTGCCTTATCAATATTGGTCACCCAAGCCTACTGTCCTCACTTCTTGGTGGTTTTCAGCATGTTAAAAGATCAATGCCAGCATTTTTCTGGTTTCTCAGTAAAGTCACCGAGTTGTAAATGCTAAAGGCACAGGCATTGTCCTGTAGAGATGCAAAAGACAGGATCCTATTAGTTTTTCCCTCTAGCTCAACAGAGGAACTAAAGACAACACCATGCAGGGCCTCTGAAACTTGCAAACAGGTATTTTGTTTTGATATCTTATTCTTAGACAGCAGCACACATCTTGGCACTGCCCTTGTTTCTGGGCTTGAAGGGACAAGATTCTCACCATGCACAAAGAGATACTGAGACCAGAGGATGTAGAAATGTGTTCTAGGAGTGGACCATGACACCCTGTTCCTTAGTTCTTTCACTCCTGCAGGAAAAGGCACCTGTAATCTCTTTTACACCTCTACAAAATCATGCGTCTTGTCCTTAGCATGTTTTTGTTACATCTCTTTCTCTTACTTTATTCTGACAGCAGAAAGGGATGGTGGCATACACGATGTCCACACCAGCTGTACCTGCTGAAGGAGGTCCATTAGCCAAGAGGCATTTTCCAGGCTCTTTTTCTAGCAGATGTTTCTTTTCCAATACTCAGTGTTTTAATGTACTCACTGTAAAGAGGAGACAGTGGAATGGCAAACCCAGTCACAAGAAAGGGAAAAAAATAGGATTTTCATAGAAGAGCTCTTTAAGGCAGCCTCTAAAAATAAGAGGTGCTCTCCTGTGGCTGTATTCATTTTAAGTTCTTGACAGGTTTGTCACAAGCCCAGGCAATATTGCTGGCAATAATCATGCTGTTCCCTAACACAGCTTCCAGAATAATTTTATGTGAAAGGGAATTGTTTTCACATTGCAGGTCTCATTAAAATAATTTCCATGCTTGGCAATGACGTCTGAAAGCCACCTTTCTTTACCCTCACCTATAATAAACCAAAGGATGAGCAGTGCCAAGATCATGGTCTTCTCATGTTTCTGAGAGTGTATTATTTACTCAGTCCTGTCAGGATCCTGGTTACAATACTGCTTAGAAGAACATTCACTCTCACAGTCTGATAGTCTAATGAATCGCAAGTTAGTGTGGCATCTCTCCTCTTTTGCTTGGTTCAACTGAATTACACCATGTCTTCTTGGCTGTTTTGCTTGACCTGCAAAATACATGCAAATGTCTGAGCTATACCAGTAACTTCTATATTCCCTCTAAGCAGGTGTCTGGCCCCTTTGGTCGCAGATATTCTGTCTATGACACAATGGGATTATCTGATGCCACGAAACTATATCATTTATGCATAAATGTATATTCGATATTACTATTCAAAAATAGGCAATAAAAAATTGTTAGTGGAAAAATTTTGTCTAGATTTGGATTCATGTTTCCATTCTGGTTTCAAACAAACACCACTTGAGCTCATTTAAATACAGCATTTCAATTCAAGTTCCTTTCTATTTTTTGAAAATTGAAAATGTTTGAAGACTCATTTCCTTTTTCTTTATTTTTCCTACACTATTCCTTTCATATGGTCGAAAAAATAATAAAAATTTTTATTTGCCCAATTTTCTTCAGAAACACTTTTTATCTCCACATTGGCCCTTGAGGTGTTTTGGGCTGTCTGGGGAATACAGTACAAACTTGGAAAGAATTACTTCAAATTGGCACTACATTTAGCTGCAGAGTCACATTTTTTGTTCCACCTTACCTCTTGCAAATTGCAGAAAAATGGGCTGCAAAAACAAAATAAATACCAGCATGGAAGCCATATTAACCATAAACCCATGTTAAATATTGAGTTTTTCATTCAGAAACATATTCTCTCATGTGTTAATTAAGTTTTGTGCAAGAGAGATTTGAATAGCATGTGTCTAATCTCCAGAGTCCTTGCCTTACATCGCAGCAATTTGTTTCTCAAACTTTCAACATAATGGCAAGACCACAGGAAAAAAAAATTACAGCTGAGACATCATTATCTATGATTACAAGGATAGTATATGAAGCTATTGGCAAGTCTTGCACTAACAGAGTACTATACATGTGAATATGCTTTTTTAAACCAAATCCTATTATCTTGAACAAAACCTAAGGAAACCTGGAAATGTTTTAAGTTCTCTCCCAGTTAGACAATTTCACTTCCTTTAATATTACTTTGCTGACATTAGAGTTCTTCTTAGTGAGAATGTACAGGTTTCAGAAGAAACTCATGACATCTGAGGTGCTTGTAACTGGGACTCAGAAACAGCTTTTTTTAACAATAGTTTTTTACAACTTCAAATAATGTTCCCATTTTTTATGGGAATCTTTTCTGTAAGAAGGAGGGGGCTTTGGGTTAGGGTCAGCAGCAGAGTGTAGGCACATCTGCATCACTGCAGAAATTTGGGATATCTTCCCCTACCCGACTCTCTGGAAGCATAACCCTCAGTCACAGCACCTCCAGTTTTCTTCCCTTCACCAGCAGATTATAAATGAGGTTCTCACTGCTTCACTCAGTTGGTAATTATCTGCACAAGAGAAATTGTTTCAACAGCAATGATTGGATATTACCTAGCCTAAGATGGTCAGCTATAGAATCATATTAAGACCACTAAAATCATCAAGTCCAATCATTAATCCAGCACTGCCAAGCTCACCGCTAAACCATGTCCTTGAGTGCCAGATCCACAACTTTTATGAGCACTTCCAATGATGATGATTCCATTACTTGTGTGGCCAGCCTATTCCAATGCCTGACCA